>BLKR01000241.1:0-362251 GCA_011170035.1 Teleogryllus occipitalis
GGAGGAGGAGGAAGGAGGGAGGAGGAGGAAGGAGGGAGGAGGAGGAAGGAGGGAGGAGGAGGAAGGAGGGAGGAGGAGGAGGGAAGGAGGGAGGAAGGAGGGGTGAGGATGAGTTTGTAATCCTGAGTAGTTGTGACGAGCCTAGGGAACACGGGGCATCAGGAACGTGAGGCGCGGGGGACGCGGGGCACAGGAGGACGCGGGCCCTAGTGAACGCGGCTAAGAGTTAGGTATGGGGCATAAGGGACGCCAAGCATGAGGGACACGGTTTGAGAAGGCAAGGAATGTGAGAGGGGATAGGGGAAAGGGGAAGGGGAAGGGAGCGTGGGGCGTGAGGTGCGGAGTCCGCGAGGACGTGCGGCGAGGACGCGGGGTGAGTCACGCGTGACCCGGCGTCCTCGCGCGCCGCCGAGCCCGCGTCGGCGCCCTCCGTCACCAGGCAGCTACATGCCGTACGCACGTCTCGACTAACGGTTGTCTGCAGAGGTCGGCAAACTTTTTTCTTTTTTTAGGCGGCGCGATACTCTCATTTCAGATTCCACCGGAGAATGTTCTGTTCTGTTGACTTTTCTTTACAAATGATTTAAGTATTAATTACACTATAAAATGTGCATCCTAAAGTTAGTTAATGTCATCCATAACCAATTAAGAATACGGTGTGTAGAAGAAGTTCGACAGGGAGATGGCGTGTCAAACTTTATTTTCTGAATTGATAATACAAAACCTATGCACTGTTCTTTTTTTTTCAAAGAAATGATAGTAACAAATCTTGAATGCCATTTTGTCTAATGAAAACATTTATAGATATAAAAAAACTTGTGGGAATATTTTTCAAAAGACAGCGCACGTTTCTTAATCCACTCGTCTGAGATGTTTTTCCCCTATCCCATGAGCTTTCCCCTCAGATTTCAATGCATCGGTCTACCTTATTTCTGCAGTACTTCAATTTAAAAATTATGAAAGGCCTACGAATCAGATTACTCAATTACAATGCATTGTCAGAATGCACACCAGGATAAGCGGTAAATAGAAATATATTAATACATTCCGCGTAGAATTCCATTTTCTGTGTACTACGTGAGGACCCGACACACTCGTCAAAAGACGCAAATGGGTTAACAAATATTTCTTGTAACACTAATTAAATTCGTAGGGTTGTTCTCGTATCATTGCATTCTCCTCATACATTTACCGTACGAGTCAACATTTTTGCTACGACTTGTAACGTGCTATACATTCTTTTAGAAACCATAAGGCATTTGCATGACCTTCCCAAGGTACTACTCAAAGAGCACACATCCAGTACACGAAGCATTTTCGCCGACCATTGAAGGCCACCGTTCCGGGCCACACGAACCTTACCGGACACCCTTGCGACCTACGCAACACGAAGCACTTCCGCCGCTGACCCCAGCGGGGAGGCGTGCGCGTGCGCGTGCGCCGCCGTGCGACACTTTCACTTCCCGCGCCCAAGAGCGCGCTCAATGCTACCGGCGGCCGGCGCCTCAATTAGCGCGCAGACCGCCAATCGAGCGCCGTTTCCCCTGGGCCCCGAATCCCCCGGTCCAGATTGGTTTTAATCACGCGGTGCGAATGTCGCTTGCGGAAAGCACGCGGTAGCACGCAAGGCCTGCCATCCATGGAAAGGTCGATGTTCTTCTGTATGTTGAAAAATTATAACATTCAAATGTTATGTGAATCACGTCCCAATGGCGAAGGCGGTTTTCGGGAATGGAGGCGAATCCGTTACACCTTCAAGGTTTTAAAGTTTCTGTATTTGATAAAAAGTTTTAACTGTTTAACTATGCACTCATTACGGACAAGGAAGTCATGATAGGTCTTCCTTTCGGTATTCAGAATCCAGCTCTCAAAATTACGATACATCATGTGTGTTATTACAAGGTCAATTGGAGGATCACGAAATGAATCTTATGAATAACAAATGTCCTCAAATATGGTTTTGAAAACGCACAAAATATAATCTTTAACTTGAACCTGAAAATTAGAAATATTTTATGTTGGTCCTTACGAAATTAACATTTTCAAGCAAGAAATTTGAAATTGATTTGGTCGTAGATAATACACTTAAATAAAAAGCAAGGTTATTTATTGTTTTACTGAAATGTATTGACTAATATTGTTGGCAATATTTTTTTCTGAAGAAAAATTGAGAGGGGGGAATTCCAACTCCGAAAACGCGATTTCTATGCAAATGGTTTTCTCGTTTCTATTTTCTTTCCTTTTAAAGGAAAACAAAAAATTAAAGCATTATTTCTCTTTTTTGGATTAAAATGAAATTCGTAGGTATAATAGAACACGAGTAACGATTGTCCAAGGTAATAGTATTTGAATTCCGAAAAGATTGATTAGTGGACTCGAGTCTCTTGCATCACTACTGCAATAGCATTCAATGCGACTAATGGAAAGATCGCTAGGAATCTCAGTAATAAATCTTTAATGCAAACAAGAAAATCTCAAGAGCCTAAATAGAATTTATCGTAGAGCATTTCAAGATAATTCATCAGTAAGGAGGACCTCGATCTTTTACGGAAACATCCGAATTTTATGAATAATTTCAGTAGAAATGAATTAAAATGACAGTAACAATTGCTTTATTTAACGTTTTTAATCAAACGTGCAAGTATGTCCCATTCATAGTTAAAACTATTAACATAGTTCTATTTGTTTCAAAATTGCGAAAAACTATGTTCATAAAATTTATTCGGGATCTACAGTATTTAGAAAGGTAATTTCCATAAATGAAGCCTCATATGATGTAAAAACACACTATCAAATTACACTTAAGCAGAAACGTTTCAATCTTTGCTCGGTGGCGACGCGACGCGTCGTAGAAGTTCTTGAAACTGAAAAACGAGATAGACGACGGAACAGACTCGATTGCGCGTGGTAGCATGGGCTACTGCACAACTACACAAGTATTTCGAACACGTAGAATGGAAAAACTTCAGAACTACAAATATGGAGACTGAAGTACTCTAGGATGACCAAAGAAGTCGACCATTTCCGAAGCCGCACTACGAAACAGGTTAAAAGCACTGGTCGACTCGGCCGACTGAGGCGTCGTCGGCTGACAGTCGATCTTGACACGAAGAACGAGAGCGAGGCTATGCGACATGAAATGCAAATGCACCATTGACATTTTTCTTGTTAAGTTGTGGATGCAGGTATTGAAGTTTACCGAGATTTCATGACATTTATATCGTCAAATATATGGACGGTTCTGTCACAATAGACAGCAACAATAAACTTGAATCAATCAACATAAATGTCTTACGATTGACGTCTACAGTCTATTAAATTATTGTAAAATAAAATTAAGGAGAATACAATGATACACATTTCATTTGCATTTTCCTAAATAACCTTTAACATCTTATCGCTGAAATTAAGGTGTTAGAAAATTGGAGTGATACGTTTTAATGGTCTCGAATCCGTCGAGAAATTTTGGAGCTATTTTCGGAAATACTATTATGGGCGCCGACCTGGATGGCCAAGGTGGCTAAGAGTGTGTACAGACTCAGCGCTTCGGTTCGAAAGAGTCGCGGGTTCGAGTCGCCCCTTGGGCATGGTTGTTTGTCCCTTGTCTCTCATATACGAGTTGTCGCGAAGAGCCTCGCGTTCTGCTGACCCCAGACCAGAGGAGCCCGCAAGTGTGTTGCTGTCTATTGTATGACTGACCAATCGGGACGTAAAGGGTCACCAGCTATTATCTGGAAAAATCCCTAGGGAAAAGAACTATTATGGATTTACTCTACGCAAAATTTACATTTTTAGAGCAGGAATAACTTGCATACAGAGCGTTTATCGCTACATTAAATCATTATTTGTATTCCCAAAGACAATATTAAGATCTAGAGGTATACAAAATTAATCAAATCATGTTCGTAAAAAATGGAGTTCGTGAACATGATGATGTACTATGATCTTGTAATTAAAAACTAGGGACATGCATCAGCAAAATTGCTGCTGAACAAAACCACACAAAATGGTCTTCCAAAAAGCAGCGCACTGCTCATGAACAACAAATAAAAATCTCGTGTAATCTTTTAATACATTTCATAATTTTAACAAAAACAAGCTTCATGAATACTTCAATAACTGTATATATGAAAAGAAGAGGAATAACACAATCAAACATTTACATTTTGTAGTCCAAATCGCAACTCTTTCATTGTTTTTGGATTTTTTCTGAGTTTCTTGTTATGACACAAAACCATAGACACCTTTCAAATGGCCGAAGGCGGCATAGTTTTCTCTCAATTTCTGCTCGTATTGTAAATTATTAATATAGTTATAAGTAAGATTACGGATCAGATATTCAGAAAGCATATATAACTGTTGAATTGAAATATAATTAGTATTGAGATTCGCATAACAAGGAGCCAACACAACTCCATATACATATTCCCAGATTGTATTTTTAAATTTCGTGGCCATACCATGACAAGATCTTAACAAATCGTTATTCGCGAGCTGGTTAGCGATGTTAGTATTCTGAAGTGCCCGACATCCTCTACATCCTCTATAATGTATCCAATGTTAGTTATAAGTTTTGTATTTTTTAGTAACTAAGTGATCTTCATACCATTGTTACATAGAGTATTTAGAAATTACATTTATTAACTTATTGTTTTATTGTACTCTTACAATAGTTGTATCTTTCAAGACATTTTACAATCGCGTGAGGATTCCAGTCTTCTGCGAAAATAAACTTTTCAATGGTTGTCCAAAAAGAAAATAGAAAAACATTATAATTATAATAACAATAAAACAAATGGAAGCACATAGACAATAGTAGAAATACTGTGACAAAGTGAAAATGATAATCTACAATAATAATTACTACCAAATTATTTTATTCATTTTTGTAGTCTCGGTTAATATGATGTATTCTTGACAGTCCTCTTATCATGTGTGTAGATTCCTAAAGTGAGCCACGTTCTTTCTCCTGTGCAGATCTGTTCACTTGTTACTCCCATCCGGCGTGTTAATTGGCTTCTTTTATAGCGTCCCTATACATTCTTTATGGTCACCTTTGTATTTACTTCTACACGGGTACTTCCTCTACACCAAAATCCCATAATACACGTTCCATTTTCTATAAAATATTGTTTCAATATTTTATATCTCTCGCATCTGCATTTCCTATGTTTCTTTATCCTCTTTACAAACCCTATTTAATATGTTCTGTCGGTGATTCATCTGACTATCACTCATGTCACTTTTATTGTAAAAAAACAAAAAACATTTTCCTACCTATTTGAGATGGTCAGAAATGACTCATCTCGATGCACTAGTTGGATGAGGACTTCAGTATAATACTACTTTTTGTAAAGTGCTCGTCTATTTCATATTTAAGATTAAAAATGTATTCGATACTTGTATTTAGAATAAATTATTGTTATTATTATAAACATATTACAATTATTGTTATGTATTAATATTTTCATAAAATATCATCTTCCACTAATAGGATGCCCTTTTATTTTTGCAAGTCCATTGGGTAGCACCTGGACGTCTTGAGGGCCGTGCGTTGGGCGAGCTGCGGGGGCGCACGCGGAGCGCCGGGGCCATTGTTCGCTCCCGAAATGTACCGCGCCGCGCCGCGCGCTTTCTCCGCCGCTGCAGCCGCCGCGCCGCGGGGCCTCTGGAGGCAGGGCGTGGGCGAGGAGCACCAAGCAAGTGCTGGAGGAGCTGAGGAAGCTGTCACAAGAAAAGCGAATAAGGCGGTCATCGGGCAAAAGGAGAGAAGAGACAATTTTCTATTCAATAAAAGTGAATTGATATATGTATGCATTTACGTATTCATGTATGAATTTACGTATTCATGTATGAATTTACGTATTCATGTATGAATTTACGTATTCATGTATGAATTTACGTATTCATGTATGAATTTACGTATTCATGTATGAATTTACGTATTCATGTATGAATTTACGTATTTATGTATGAATTTACGTATTTATATATGTATTTACGTATTTATGTATTAATGTATTAAGCATGCATGTATATATGTGTGGGGGGGCTATAAACCACTGAAACGATTGCTCCCAAATTTTGCACAAATTCTTCTGAACGACCAAGAAAAACTGTGAGGAATATTGCAATTGGAAAATATTATCCCAGAATGTGTTGTTTTTTTTCACACAATTTAGTGTAATGCAATGCGCAAAGCATCTAAGCGTCATTGTTGGCAGGCGGAGCAGTACATTCTTTGGCACCGCCAGGTAATGAGGTACTGGTTCATAATGAATGAGGTGGTTGAAATGGCGCATTCGTCGCGAAAGGCTAATTCGGTTAAGGGAAAAGGGTGATGTGGGGAACAGTTTGTCTTCTCCATGATTTATTTCGTTCGACAGGCAACACGCGTAGTGAGAGTAATGATGACAAAGGTGATGATATATGATAGACACAGATAAAACTTGTGAAGGAAAATGGTGGTTACAGAAGCCACTGAATAATCCTGGAAAATTGTGTTATGAATGCGGAAGAGGATGTCACTGCAAAACTCGCTTCCTTTTGCTCCCAGCGTTGTCGGTTAAATCATGATATAAGTGCTAAGAGTGTCGGAGCAACCTGAAGGTGGGAAATCGAGTCGTTGCGACTGGAGTACTATATAGGTCTATACTACAGGTGGGAGGGAAAAGGATGTGGCTAAAGAAGTGACGAAGGAAATGTGTACGTAACTGCCAAATCTTACGTAGATTCGGATGATGCCCTTTCTTTGTTCGGACTTGAAAGGCCAATTGAAGGCAACGGTAGAATGAGTAAAATGACTAAGCTAGCACTTCAAACGGGCTTTCATTATTCGTGGACGACGTAGGTCATTAACGTAGGCGATATACAATGGACGGATCATACTAATGGCAATGTAGGCGGCAAACAAACCCACGTACTCACAAGAAAGAAATCTGTCTTCGGAGGCCAAGGGAAGACAGGATGGCGGAGGCAGAACGGATGTGGTGAAATAAGATGCATTTAAATGCAGATGCAATGTTTGATGAGTCTTTGGCGCGCGGAAAGTAAAAGAAATTGAAAACGGGAGGGAAATACTGAAGGGAAACGAGGAAAACGGCACTATAGAAGCGGCTTTTGTGAAAGGGGTTATTTACGGTAAGAATTAAATTTCAAAATGTGCTACAATATCTATCGATGGGTCATTATTAATTAGACCGATGACTTCGAAGATAATGATATTACGTAGATGCAAAGTATATTAATTCTCTGTTGATAATGATCATGTGCAAAATAGAGAAAATGGCAAATGCAGTTGCAAATGGTAGTGAAGAGAGATTGAAATTTACTGAACAGTATGTGCTTAATTTGTTATTAAAATGACATAGTTCGAGTCCATAAAGTATAAACAGTAAATTGCAACAGAGAAAATAAAAAAATGCTGTTTAAACAACAGAATATATTCTGCAATATAAATTCAACCACTCTCTTTTTAAAACTTTAATGCATGTCATGAATTCAAAAATACAAATATCAATATTTCCAAAAAAAAACCGCCTACGTTTTCAAAGAATATACTTTCTAATTCCAACTGTTTAAAACAGGAAGAGTCCTCTGTTCTTGCGTTTCGATCTCAGCCCAAAAGTGTTTTATTTTAGAGAGATGAATTCGTTTTAAGTATGCCTGCAGCAATAAAGATTGCAATTTACGTGTCTGATGAGATGAAAAAGTATGAACCGAGGTGGAACACGCTTCGATCGAGGAGAGCCTCGTGCGACCCTGACGTTTATCTTCAATCAAAGAACAACTTTTTCCATTGTTCTTAGTCGTGGATTCGGGCAGGTGACCCTATCCTTTTTACGGGTGACTGAACAACGCGGCAGACTTCCGGACAATTGAATCAGAAGGTAACGGCTGATCTTACGGAAGCTTAACAGCTTCGCATTTTTAACTGTCGTGGAGTATGATAAAGTGCCAGAATGGTTTATTAAGTAAATTCAATTGACTAAGTGAACTCGCGATATTACATAGCACAGAAGAGCTGTAGAAAAGTTACGATAGAAAATGCTGCGTATCCATGAATATACATGTATTTTATGTTTACCGAGATCTTCACACATATTCGTATACATGGATAGTATTGTGGCCTATAACAGCAAATCTTGCTAACAACCTTACCTTAATTCACATGTTGGAAGTTAGTTCATTCTATATACGTGATTTTGAAAATTGAATACATTTTCATTAAAAAATGTAATCAAATTTCCCAATATTATACATAAAGAAGAGAGTTTTGTATAAGACAGGAAAATACATTTTTGTTAGATTTTGTTACCATCACAAGCAAATGCAATGCTTCATGTTATAGTTAGTAGTATCAGTCTTTACGTGATTCTCTGAAGACCGTAGATACGATGCAATGCTATTGCAGAGAGCACTCAGTACTTTTCACTCCGCAAAATATTCGGCGTAACGAATCTGTGATTGGTGAAAAATATTCTTACGTTTTCCGAAGGGTAGGTTTCCCACGATTCACCACGTAAAAGTAAAACAATTTTTCTTTATTTACATTTGAACATACATCAGTAACGTTCGTATAAAGAACTGGTATAGTATTTTAGAAAAGCATTATTTTTAAGCTGTTCTCAACATTTCCCAAATTATGTCCAATGTCTCCATTTGAAACGCGTTATCAGAATAAAAGAATTATGGACGTCTTAATATATTTACGTTTAAGATTACTTTTTGGATTTAGTGTCATTTAGAATGTTTGAATTTAACATGAAATGACTCTGGCATTCTTCAGAAAATAGCATTTCTGAGAGAAACAAAAATTGAAATATTATACTGTGTCATCGAGTTCAAATTCAATCACACATTGTTATTAAACATTGTAATTAAACATACACAATTGTGACAGCTAGTGCTATAATTCAATCCAGAATGCGTTACTTTCAAATAGTCTCGCGTTTTGTGCACGAAGTTAACGCCTCCATCACCGCTTTATTTATTATTTTGGGTTTCCAAGCGGTTGTGCTGCCACATCTGTCCCATTGGGTGATGTGCATGACCATCACAGAAAGCGACTGTTATTTCCCCCATTACAATGTGATATACAGCGCCGACCTACACGTCGACTTGAAAGGTTTTCTTCGTCTAGATTTATCCGCCAGCAGGGTACCACCCAGTCGGGACAAGCTCTTACCTTCCGACTGGACGACCCATTTGGGGTAGTGCATTACAAGTGTGTGTGTATGTGTATTTTTGTAAAGGGGAGAGGAGACGTGTTATAGGAAGGAAATACTGTTTGCAGCCCCGGGTCTGTTTGTTAAGGTGGTGGCATTCGCCTTAAAATGATCGGTGGAACCATGATGTCTACAAATGAGAGGAGCCGGGCGCTGAAGTTCTCCACCAGTCAGCAGCCGAATTCGACCCAGCTACCTGGGTAGAGTCAAAAATCCACCATAGTTGATACTCAATTCTTAGAACCTCCCAGGCAGAGATGCTGAAGTGTCGAGAGATGCTGAAGTGTCGAGAGACGCTGAAGTGTCGAGAGACGCTGAAGTGTCGAGAGACGCTGAAGTGTCGAGAGACGCTGAAGTGTCGAGAGACGCTGAAGTGTCGAGAGACGCTGAAGTGTCGAGAGACGCTGAAGTGTCGAGAGACGCGGAAATGTCGAGAGACGCGGAAATGTCGAGAGACGCCGAAGTGTCGAGAGACGCCGAAGTGTCGAGAGACGCCGAAGTGTCGAGAGACGCCGAAGTGTCGAGAGACGCCGAAGTGTCGAGAGACGCCGAAGTGTCGAGAGATGCTGAACCTCTCGGTCAGAAATACTGAATACAGCAGCTGTCGCCCTGTGCAATCTCAGCCGGTATCGGTATTGCCATCGCCATCACCGGTGCTGGAAGCAGCGGCGGCGCGCGCCGACCCGGGCCGTGATCCACATGGGGCACTTTCTCTTTCGCCGCCGCCGCGCGCGCACGAAAGGAAGCGCCCAAGGCCGCCCGGCCGGGATGAGCGCCCGGGACGCGGGACGCCACGCGTCACATCCCATCGCGACGCTGCACACTGCGCCCTAACCCACGACGACACAAGGGGACGGGGCAAATTTCACGCATTTTCTTGTGCTTCCCTTTCGTGCTTTTCTTGTTGCAAGATGATAATGTTTTCGTTCCAACGGGAGAGTTGTACATCTGGAAATTGACAGCTGGAAAAAATATTTTTCAAGGAAAGGACAACAAATCAAAGCAAGCCACCTTGCAGCTTTTTGTCCATCACATTGTGCACTCAAGAGGTTGAAAGCAGAAAGGAAATAAATAAAATCTGTCTAAGACTGTGACAAATTCAGCATCTGTATAATACTTAAATTGAGATAAATCAAATGAAACCGTTACAACCTGATTTTCGCATCTTGTTCATTTTAAAACGCTTTATATATTTTATCGAAGATATTAATTACTTCTTTTCAATAAATTCACTTTGTTCGAGTAAGGTTTTGCACAATCTTTCGTAAAAATATTCAAAATGCCTATGAGACCGCGGACACATTTTGCCCCACCTTCGTATCGCAGAGAATTACCTTTCAATTGCTGAGATGGAATCGCGAGCAGTCGATGCCATTTGCCGATGGCAACAACATCTCGCTGATGGCAAGTCCAATTTTCATTGTACTTATCTTGAACACGGAGCGGAGAGCAAAGTGACGCGCAGTTAATTAATATAGTGTTTTATTTTCTTCGCATTGACCTCTCGCACCATGTGAAGCGATGATTTAATTTTTATGCTACACCTTTCTATTGGCAAGCTTGTTGCAAAGTGAAAGACGTGCAAGATGGTCGCTTTGAGCAATTTCGGTCCACTGTGTGGCGCGAGTGCCTGTACCGTTAGAGCGTCTGCCCAGCGGCCGTCGCCCGGCGCTGCAGACGTCGCGCCGCCAAAGCGGCAGCCGCTGCTCACGCTGGTTTCATCGCCGGTCGGCGAGGCCATCGATATCACCAGTTCTCGCCGACTACATGCAATAAATGGAATTCACAAGAGGTGGATCTAATCTTGAAAATCTCTCGTCCAAAACAACTCATTAAGCTAGTCACGGTCTGTCATCTATCAACTACGCAATAACCTTGACAAATTTTTACAAAAATATCTTATTCTGAAACACAGCTTTCTTTATCGAGCTGCATGCCAGCATATTAAATTCTTCACTAAGCTGGCTTTTGTGTTGTAAATTGTATTGAATTGCATTCATAACTTTGTAAGAAAGCACAACTTTATACATTTTGGAATTTCAGATTAGTTCTTCGCTTTCACTATACTTCAGTTCGACTTTCATAATGAGCCAGAATACTGATCGGTAATGCGACTATTTTCAAAACTTATGTAAGGTCGCTTTTCTACTAGTAAGGTTCATTGCGCGCACTGAAAGTAACATTTGGGTACGTAACTTTGCAGGCAACTGTAACGGTAGCAGAACTCGTATACTTGTAGGCGGACACACAAACATCCATGCCCCGGGTGGGAATCGAACCCTCGACCCTTCAGGCGCGAGACAGCTACGACTCTTCAGACTTAGCAACCTCGTCTATTCACGTCGGCGGTTACGCAGGGGTTCCTCGAGGCGATTTCCGTTTAGTGTCAATATTGTAAATATTATGTAGATACCTTCATGGAATGTTTGTTTTCATCCTTATTCTGACAAATCCTCATAGAAATGTTTCAAAAGACACTCGCTAAAAAGATTGTACATGATCTTTTTATAAATCTGATTTTTTATAACAGGATTTCATTTAAGACATAAATCTCTGTATTCATAATTCTCTTTACTTTGGCGATGTTAACGTTTTTGAAATTTCAAAAATGCAGAGTTTGCGAAGAATGGAACCAGCACAAATTTTTATAGTCCTTTTATACTCGTACATACGAGGAAAAAATGTAAGAAAAAAGTGAGTCATTTTGAGTAAAAAATGTTCAAAAATGTTCAAAAATTCGAAGTAAAAAATTCTTTGAGTACACCAGCGAATTTGTACACCAGCGATTTTGTGTTTCATAATACGAAATCCCGGCACTATTGTGGTTATAAAATGGAATAGATTTATCGATAGTCGTTCGATTTCTCTGTACTCTGCAGGATAAATAAAACAAGTTCAATTTTTTATTAAGAATAATTGCGTTTTGATCAATAAATACGAGAATATGCAACATATAGGCATTTATTAGTGAAATAGGCATTTACAAGCACTAAAAAATTCCCACATAATACTCCTAATGCCTGAAAATGAGTAAGTAACTTAAAAAATTGCGTTTTCCATTGAAGGAAAAAATAGGCAAATAGACAAAAATCCGCAGCTTACTTATAACGGACTCAAGCAACATGGCTAAAAGCAGCTCGGATCCCCAGAGTGCTATCGACTACTAGTACAAAATAGCGGAATGTAATTTCTTTTATGTATTCAGATATACCACGAATCAAATCCACGACATATTTGTAAAAGAACCCGCACAAAAGATGTCACGCCCTTAGTGTAAAAACAGAACCCTGTCACTTCCTTTACTCAGCACAAAATAAAACGATACAGTACACTTGGAGGTTTCGGTCGCCATGTTCTTTCACGAAGAGTGTGACAACAATGTAAGTAACGAAAATCTGAAATTATGGACATCCAGGGTTTTTATTTACGCTTAATGTTATAAGTTACATTCACATATGCGCCTTTCCGTATTTATTATTTCATATTTTTCAATCATTATAAGTATTGCAGTATTCCTTATAAGTATAAAATATTGTATTTTGACCAGAAACTATTTATTACAAGGTTTTAATTTCATAAGCTTACTCTGAAAATCACGGTCTGCAATACTATTAATGATTTGTTGCATCAATCAATCTTTTTGAGTGTTTACATTGTGTTTACCACTAACAGTGCATTATGATACCAAATCTGGCACAAATAAGCAATTGAAAAATCAGTCAAGTCTACAACTTAGCATTGACATAAATTCATACCAAAAAATCGTTTACATAATACAAGAAATAATTTTTATACGGATTTTAACCCAATGAAAAGTATGGGATATTTCCGTATTTCATTTATATCCAGGAAAATCAACTTAATAAAATCAGAACACTGAAGGAGAAAGTAATAAGTTGGTACCGTCCCGTTTTATTACGAATAAAACAAATGTGTAGTCAAATAAAAAATCTTAGTCAAAACAGTTTATGCAGAACACTATAGGTAATTGAGCCAAATAATTATGACAAGAAAACTAGATAAGGAACCGGGATAGAGGAACTCCCAAGCCACTAATTCCACACCGTAGTGTCTAGCGTGACTCAGACCATTCCCGGCGGCTCCTGACGAGCGAGATCCTACAGAAGCACACTAGGCGCTCACGCCATCATGAAGTCAAGCAGAGCGTCCTCCAGTGCGACTGCGTTCCTTCACCACTGAACCTTACCAAACCTGTGAATGTGGGTCACTTTGCCAAGAGTGAGAGCAGAGCATTTGCACAGAACGGCAGTTTACCGAGACCATGGGAAAAGAGAGCACGACCACGGCGCCTGAGAAGACACCTACTTCCACAGAGCTTTACGCTAATGGTAACATTTACTCGGCGAGTTGCTTTCTATGTATACACCTCCCAGTCCGACATATTTAGCTCCTTGTAAGTCTCATTTAGACGTGTTCATATTGTGTGTTACTTTGTTTCATATGCCCCGGTATATAATTTACTACCAAGAGGAGTACTTTACGGAAAGAGAAAATGATTAATGATTGGACTTAAAGAGTTACACTTCATTAAAAAAAGTAACGAGTTAATAAATCTAGGAGATTCTATTCGTCTGTACCTCTATCTGATAGCACATACATACGATATACCATGACATATCTTCAGAGATGTCTACCAACAAGATTAATATAAAAAGATTTTAATAAAAATTTTAGTGACTGCCAGAAAACTAATTTGGGTTTATTGACCCGGAAATAAATGAACTTATTCGAAATGGTTATATTACTGCAGGAATGTGCCTAAATGTATCTAACTTCTTTAAAATTCTAATCATTTACTTAAAGTTTTCTTATCTGAAGATTAGCACCGGGAGGTTACAGTGAGTACAACTTCCCTTGGAAATAAACTTGTCTTTTATATGTAAATTTTGTCCTCAAATACAGTTTTCTTTCTTTGTCTGACCTCAGTGTTACATGTGCCTTCCCAGACAGAAAATGTTGCTTGTTTTCATCAGTATCACTTTTTTCGGTGTTTTATTGTGTAAATAAAAGGTTAATCGTTATAGTTTCCTATAATTTTACATTTTAATGTATTTAGTTATTGTAAAAATGTTTTCATATCCTAAAATACACTTACATCGAAGGTTGTTTCTTGACAATTTGCAGGGTACAGGGTAATTTGTGTTTTCAAAACTAAAAGCTCTCAATACATCTCTCTTTCAGTGAAATATCTAACTTCTCACATTTTTCTGCTGATTCTCTGCTGTTTGATCCTACACTGATGATTTTTTTAAGTTAAAAGCTATATGAAACGGGATAAAAATTATTACACTCAATTACAAAAAAAATGGTAGAAGTAATCTCAGATACGTTTGTGACAGCCCGTAAATGAATAAACAGATTGATCGTTAGTCGACACAAAAATGTTGAAATGAATGTAGTAAATAGTCACGAAAAAATATTTCAGTGTAGATTTATCTCTTCTTCCCTCAAATATTCGTAAAATATCAACCTTTATTGAATTCCCTTTGGTAAAATATACTTTTACATCTACGGATATATTATACTAAAGTACTGTATTGTCTCATGAGATCTTAACCAATAACAAAATAAACGCGGAAAATAGTAATAATATTTGAAGACATGTGGTAAAGGAAACAAACTGCACAAGGAGTTGAAGGAGAAATATTTCAACGCGCCCGTCAGATCGCAGCGCCACAACGCAGGCGAGGGCAACCATAGGCCGGAAGCGGGAAACACGAAATGTCAGATCTGATTGCGGTGCGAGCGAAGTGCAGGGCCACGCGGGGTTGCGGTCGCGGAGGTCTCCGAAACACGAGCACCTGTTGGAGGTCAGGTGCCGCCATCGCCATCGCCATCGCCATCATTGCGTCGGCGCCGTCACCCGATAGTAAGAATACTTACCAATACATTTAATGTGACACTCAATACAATTAGATGACCTATGCAAATGGAATTCAATTTTCTAATTCTGTTCCAATTTTGCATCTTATTTTCAACTTTCGTATCGATCAGTCCTCACGTCCACTTATATAGTAAATATTCGTTAGATAAATGGAATACCCTCGTTAAGTAAGGTAAGAATCATAAAAATCTAATATCTTAGAACACAGTTTATCTGACACCACCGTGGCACAACCCGTGAGTCAACATTCAATCTCAAGTTGAAGTGAAAAATATATTGACCATGTGAAAGCCGACATTTTTCAGTGATGTAATTTCGTAATTATTAGTAACATAAATACATTAACACTTAAGGCGGATCCTGAATAAGGCAGAAACCTGCCTTCGTTGGAAAATAATCTCAGAGCGGAGTATTCCCAATGCAAATTAAATAGGAGAAACTGGAAACCTGTCCAATGCAGAAACGGAAAGGAATTTTAATATACGGTATTAAAAATTCTGGAGACTATTTGAAGAACATGAACAAAGAACACCTCTGCCAAGGTTTAAATAAAGAAACTTAAAGAGGAGAAAACTCTTAACAAAATCAAGAATGAGTGGTCAAAAGAAATTATATTTTTTTGTAAGTGGTTGCCACTATTCACGAAGACCTAGGCGAATAGCCGAAGCCTCAATGATCCCAATAATCAGATGGATTCATCTGTTCCCACAAATATTGAAAAAATAATATTCATTTTACTTTTTACGAGTCCTTTCATTACACTTCATATTGCGTTTCTGTATGTCGTTTTTCCCCCGGGTAGTATTACTTTCTTTGAAATGTTTTTAGCTGAGATAAACTACTCATACAACCTATTCAATCTTTGAACGATTGAGTTTTCTGAATGAACTGTTTTTATTGCATACCTTAAGAAGCTGGAAACCTGTTCAAGACCGAAGAAAATGTTGGGCCCTAACGATTCCGGCTTAGATTTTACTGTACTTTATTACTTTTAAATGTATCCGTTATAAACTAGTTTTACGAAGTTTGTTATGTTATAATGAATCGATAACTTCCGAAGAGACGTATTCAAACACAGGATCATTTACACGCCTTGTAATAACACCACAATTTACTAACACTTCATTCTAATACCATTCATTAAAAATCAGAAAGTTTTATAAATAATTTTGAGTTCACAATTGACCCAATTTTTAGGATATCAATTGGTACAAAAGTATACTTTTATCTGTTAGGGAATCCTAACACAGTAATAATTTTAATTTTAAAAACGTTCAAATTTTATTTTAGTCCTAACACACTCAGACTCGTAAACAGAATAAATGTACGAACTGTTGCACTACAAGTTCTCAGGATTGTAGACGCCTGATTTCTAGCTCTACTGAAAAGCGTTTACAGGCCTGTGAATGCGGCACAACATCCCTTCGCTTGTTGTCGGTCACTGAGACCCCGGGCTGTGTTGCAATGGCGAGCGCCGAGGCTCCTGAAGGCCCCACAGAAATGCCTCTGTTTCCCAACCCGGCAGTGGGACCCGGCGAAGCATCTTTACACGTAAACCAGGCTAAATCTGCTCGTAGGTTTTACGAAATGTTTTTGACGAGCACTTTTCTCTTCGGGGCTCGTGTTAACATTGTGTACATTAGTAATGAGTTTACAGTTTAAGTGACGCGTAAGCTCTTTAAACCATAGTACAACTTACGAATAACCAACGTTAATTTTTGATTTTGTTTAGTAAGAATGAAATGCGAAACAGAAAAAATACCTGCAATCACGAACAACGAGCATGTGATTTGATGTATTTCAATTTAATTACATGAGTCTATAATTATCGCCTTAGCAATATGGTAGCTTAGCCTATTTCTTAATAAAGAATAGATCTGTAAACTCATGATTCTCGAACATTCAAACTACTTTTATTTCCAATTATTAAAAGCAAATAATTTTAACAATAAACATCGTAATTCAACCATTTATTTTCAATTATTACTTTCCCGCCCTCGTAAGAAGAGATAGTATTGTAATCGTGCGGTAGATAACTGCAAATTTTCGACAGAAAACCTTATTGTCAGGCTCTGGAAAAGAAACTGTGGATAAATCCTGTACCTACATGTAGTAAATTACTTCCTCTAACTCATTGTGTAGTCAGAATCCGTGTTTTGTTGATCCTTGATACCGAAAAATATATTTCCGTCCGTCTAAAGTCAATGCTAGCACCTAAAACTTCGGGACAATTTTCTCCAAAATTGTCATTCCTTGGTTGATCTATAGGAACTCGAGGCCCTGTGAGTTTGAAAGGGATATTTTTATTTTGGGGATTACTTTACATGAAGTCTCAATTACATTTTCAAAATTTACTCGACAATGGTTACAATTTTTATTAAACTTTGTCCTGAGGTAGTATATAAGACGCATAAAAGAATGGCCCGTATCTCACTTTCGTTGAAATCTCAGCTTTTTCGACAATTGCAAAAGTTCAATTGCTTTCTAAGCATCTTCCTCTAAGTATAATATTGAAGATATTTTTTCCTTAATTAAAGCTGTTCTTTAAGGACGGATCTTGAAATAAGGCCACCTACAAATTTTCGAAAAAAGCAGATTTTGCGTTATTTTGCATTAAAGATAGGTAATTTTTAAACATTTTTCTCAAAAACTGCTCCAATTTTGTTCTTTAAATTTTCTCCTATTATCTATCAAAAGATGGTAAAAGTCTGGCTAGTCTAATTTCGAGACTAGCCAGAACTATTTTCGCAAATAGCAAAAATTTAATAATTCAAAACAACAAAATTGAAGATAAGAGATTTTTGCTTTAAGCAAAATCTGTTCTAAAAAATCAGCTCTATAAAAACATCATGAAACCGTTTTTTTAGAAACTAGTTGTTTTCGCACAATGGAATTGAAGTCAAAGAAAATTTTAGAAAAAAATGTCTCAAAAACCACTCCAAACTTTTTCTTCATTTTTTTCCACGCATAGAATAAGGGACGATTCAAAGAATGGCGCAGATCTCATTTTCCATAAACTCATTAAATTTTCGAAAATTGCAAAAGTTAGAAATAATGCGAGAAAGTATGCACCTCTAGTTTTAAATATGTTGTAATGAAACAAAATTCAGTGACAAAGAATGTATACGTAATCTGTGGATGCTTAGATTCTAATGCATTGGATTTATTTAAAAGGTTTGTTGCCCTGCCACTGATTTCAGGTTCTCGCACTCGTACCGTCGAATATTTCCTTAGAATCTTTCGAAATTTACAAATTCCGCGTTCTCAATCCACATCAAACCTATACTCGTAAAAATAGCGGTTTATTTTATTTTGGTAGCCACCTTGCTTTCTACGTAGAACTTAGACAGTTGTGTAATCTCCGAATTTCACCACAGAAATAACGCAAATGTGGAATCCGTTCAACCAGAAACATTCCTTCGCAAAACCTTTTTTATAGGCGGAAGCTGAAACAGTCTTAGTTAATATTCTCGCATCTCACCAACCGTGACATACATTCCTTGAATATAAAATTCTTCCGGTTTCGTGCGCATTGATTCACAAATACCGTTCTTTTAGATAATTGGATTACGGAGGACGGGTAAGGTAATAAGTTGACGCAGTCAGCAGTGTGGAGTGCCAGCGACCTCGATCACCAGGGGCAAGCATGACTGGAAGGTAAAACGTTCACTTCAAATGTTGCTCAACGTCCGAAGCAGTTCGCTCTTCGCTACGTACCAATCAAACGCACGTGAAACGTCAGTGACGAAAGCAGAAGCACCTGCCGCCTTTCGTGCTCAGGACACCGGCAGATGGCGGCTTTGAAAGGTGGCAATTTGATGCGTTCGCTCTACATACGACGAACACAGACGCCTCTCTCTCGGAGGTCACATTGCCGAAAAGATCATAGACCATACGGGTAAAAGGAGAGTGGATGTTGGTTATGTGAAAAATGGAGTGCCATTAACACATTATGAAAACGTCACAAAAAACTTCAAGTAACGTTTTTAGAATGTTACAACTAATAATCATGAGATGAAAATTCGAGGTCTGAAAATCACAGGGGTTGGATAACTGTGAAGATGCTCTTTGTGATATGATTTTATGGAAATGTAATGTTGAAATATTAATCTGGAGTCAAGATAAAATATTTTCTTGAATAAAACAATACGGATAATTCCATTATTATAATAAATACTTTAATACATTCGCTATTAAATTGTGCTGATCTTAAGGTGCATTGACGGCTGAGCGCATTTTCAAAAATAATATTTCTTACGGAAATCATGTTATTTTAATTTTATTTTTATTTTTAAGAACGGCTGCACTAGATCTTCATGCAGGGAATATTTCATATTTAGGATTATTTTATATCGTTTATTTCCCCATTTACTGTCTTATCAAAACAGCAATTAAACAATTCAAGACGTTGACACTAAAAATACAAAGGAAAGTTTGTGGTAAATGCGAGTGGATGTATCTGGAATAGTTAAGTACCAGGATTGGGAAGTAGTCTGCGTTTCCTTTCGCGAGGAAACAGAACAGAAAATAGTAAGTATTTTTTACCAATGGAACTTCAGAAAAATATTTCCAAGTATCCTTTCGACTGCGATTGCACACCTGTTCTATACAGCGACAGGTACTAAATTAAGATATCAACGAGAAATTGAACAGACCCAACAGTAAGAAAACGCTGGAGATTCTAACAAGCCTTTTTGCATGGTCACTGATTAGTGATTCCTGGAGCACCAACTGCTAAGATCATTAGTCGTTAGTGTAGTGCATGTTATCGTCTCAAGATGGCGGTAATCTTTCCCCATTGGATTGTGACATCCGGCGCCGACCTACCTGTCAGCTAGCGGGCTTTCCCTAACCAAGTGTCTCCCACCAGCGGGGCACCGCCCTAGCCGGGACAAGCTCTAAGCTCCCGACCGGTCTCCCGGCATGTGTGGTAGTGTAGTGCATGTAAGTACAAATGTGCGCAAGAAAGGGGGTGAGGATACGACAGGGAAAGGGAAGGAAAGATCGCGCATGGTTCTGGACCCTTTTGTTAGGGTACTGTTCCAACTTTCACCGGAGCACATGGTTGAAGTTGTTTCGGAGAAACCACAGAAAACTACCAATCAGAGCAGCCGGCTCGCATGGTGATTGTTCCGCATCTTTTGGGAAACATTCGACAAACGTTGAAAGACTAAACTATCGCTTACGGTTCTAATTATAGAAGTCCTAAAACATGAAATAATAACTTCTTAACTAAACGGCGAAAGAAGGGAAACACTGTCTCATGACGTTGGGGGTCCATCAAATACCCGTATTGGGCATGAAACTTACAATGAAGGTTAATTGTTGGTTGGGTTTATCATGAATTGTTTTTCAATTATAGGAGGTAAATTATGATTAAAAATCGATATGTATATATCACGATTTGAGATTTAGAATACGAGCATGCTCTGTGTGTGTACTCATTCTACATTAAGCCGTACCTCAAGAAAGTAAAACGATGAAAATGTCGATTACTACTACCTGGCCATCACTACGTATTCAACAATAATCCTGATATGATGTGTTGTATGCGAGTGTGTGTGTAAGGGAGTGCAAGACGAGGTACATTCAGTGAACTTCCCTTTCACCGCCGGGGAGACCCACACATCGCATTTCCCGGGAGTGCGTGCTGCATGGCGCGGCGCGGCAACGGAACCGCAGAAACAGGGAAGATGGCGGCTCGCCACGCACCGCCACGCACCGCCGCGCCGCGCGCCGCAATCGGAGCGGAACGCCTTGAATGTGCGAACGAGCAAGTGTCACGTGGCGGCACAAGGTCGCCTGGTCCGCGTGCGTCCGCCGCGCGACGCACTCTCACCGCCACCCAAGCGACGCACTTGCGTGGAACACGCCGGAAACTGTCTCCGCGGAAGGCACTCACGCCCCCCTCCCCTGCCCGTCACACTGTGCCACGGAGCGCCGCGGCGCTCGGCAAACGAGAGTTTTCGGCTTCAGCTCGGTGCGCGCATAATTTTTGGGTGCTAGGAAAAGGATTTGCTTCCTCTTCCTTGTTCCGTCACTGCCTCCCTTTCATTTGCTCGTCATTTTGTGACTTTTATCCATTAGTCTCTTCTTATTTTGTTAGAAAGTATTTTATTTGCTTCCGTGTACTCAAATAAGTAATTTTTGATCATTTCAATTGTCGCCTTTCATTCCATCCCAGCGGTTCAAGTAGTTATCAAGCTTACACCACACGAGATATAATTATACAAATACAATGTTAGAAGTTCCCTTAATTTTTAAATGACAATCTATATTTTTTCCATTTTCATTACCTATCTCCAAGATCGGATTTTCTCCCTCGTATTTGTGGAATTCAGAACCATGTAACTGGTTGATAACGGAACAGTTGGATCTTGGACATGCAGGATAAATCAGCACATGAAACGATGATCTAGACTCGTCAGGGACGGTAATCTAACTGAATCAGAGACTAAGTAGAACATTATTTCACACTGCATTTTTTTTTCTTAATGCGTAGTTCCACTATCATATCTAACGATCCTTTTAAAATATTACAAATATCTTAAAAATATTGCTCCAAAAACTGTTTACTGTTTTGCTTATATATCATTTGTAAATTGCCCCTAAAGCTTTACTACTTATTTCAATATAATTCGGAATGATTAAGTAACAAGATTGATTGTCACGCGCTTGTTTAGCCTGCCAAAAAAATCTAAAATAAATTCATGTGAGTTACAAAACATACAAACCAACAGCATATTATAGGGCACCACCATGTTCCTTAGATTTTGTTTATTGGCTCTGAGAAATTTGGAAATGATTTTTAGAAGCGAAATTAACAGGAGATTGTTGTCCGTATTAAATTTGAAGACGGCCAAGAGCTTACAATTCGAGATTGATATAAACAGAAGCAAACAAATACGTTGAAACAAGAAATACTGCAGTAATCCCTACTTAACAGACTAATACAAACCATCCTCTTCTTCCTATATTAATGTTTGTACGGTCACAGACTGTTCACCTATGCGGTATTGAAGACTATTTCTAGTATTCACGAGGTCCAAATTTTCCGTTGCATTATAAAGCCCAAAAACTCACCAAATACTAAAAAAGTAAATTTTTATATGATTCGCATCATTGTTGTGCGAGATTTTTTAAATTGAAGAGAATTACCCAGATTCTCCACAACGATTAGTAAACAATCCTTCGCTGTTAATCAAATATCACTTAATTGTACGTAACCATCGTGGTAATCACAACCTCTTACTTGCAGTCGTGCCTGACTTTTGTCTTCTGCGCTCTAAGGGGACATTGAAAGTCTCTTTTCTTAAATTAATGACGCACATTCATGGATTATATACGATGTTAAAAGAATGGTCGTTGCATTTTTGTGCTTAAAATCTGTGTTTAGCACAGAAGTTTATTAAATAGTTGTTTATATAATTTTGTACAATGAACGCCCTGTGATTAGAGCGTTGTAGAGCAATGAAAACTGTCATTACCCGATTCTAAATCTTCAATCATTATTTAACATGTATCATTGCTAATGAATGTTGCATGTACTGGGTCGCCACTATCTCGGAAGAGCCACGAGAAGCAGCCATTAACATGGCCTTGCATTTCGCGGATGCTTGATCGCCGCCGCGGCCCCGCAGTGATGTGCTGTGCAGCGTGTTGCATGCAATGCAAACGCTTCCGCAGTTAGCTGCCGCGGCACCACCTCCTCGCTCTCTCCCCCTCCCCGCCCCTTCGCCCTCTTCTTCACTCCCTCCCCCTCCAGCATCGCAACCATTCGCACTCCCGGCCCACCGCCCTTCTCGCCGCCCCCTACACTCTCGCCCCTGCTACTGCCAGTGCGTCTGCCCCCGCTAGTAACCTCGTCACCGCCACCCTCGTCACCGCCACCCTCGTCACCGCCACCCTCGTCACCGCCACCCTCGTCACCGCCACCCTCGTCACCGCCACCCTCGTCACCGCCACCCTCGTCACCGCCACCCTCGTCACCGCCACCCTCGTCACCGCCATCCTCGTCACCGCCATCCTCGTCACCGCCATCCTCGTCACCGCCATCCTCGTCACCGCCATCCTCGTCACCGCCATCCTCGTCACCGCCATCCTCGTCACCGGCATTCTTTTGAGCTTTTGCCCCTGCCACTGGCACTGGCTCTGCCATCTCCCCGCGTTCGGCGCGTGCGGGAGGTGCAGCGGCGCGTGCTGCGCTCGTTAGCCCCTCAAGGCAGAGCAGCGCCCCTCACCGGCAACGAAGAGGCCGCGTTGCGTCACAAGCCTACAACAATTGGCAGTAAATCTCCGCACCACGCCATTACCCATTTGCTCTCGCGAAACACAAAGTCATTCTAGACACTCGTCTTCGAAAGGATTAGAAGTCGTTATTCCTGTCGATAGCCAGCTCTGTTTTTGATTATTTAATAGAACAATGACATACTCGGTCACTAACGAAGAAAGATTTACGACGGAACCATAAGTATCAGTAGCAAGTTCTTACATACATTTATTGTGAAACAATTTTTCGCTCTTTCTCCCAACTGATAGAGCCGCATCATCTAAATGCTGCTATAAATAAATTGCTGCCAAGTTACAAATATGTTTTACTACAAATATAATATAAAACAGTTTATTTTTATTGTCTATTGGGAAATTTATGATTATTACATATGACCAGTAAGTGGGATTAACTAAATCCTGAAGCAACTGTTGAAATTTCTATTTTTCAACCATTGTTGCAAGTTATTTTGTGTGACCCTATACTCGCTAATGGGCAACTTACGTTCTTCAAAATTATTGTGTTTTTGTCAGTCAAATCAGATTGATTAATGGATTAGTGATTTTGGGCGCTTCATCTGCTGAGGCCATTGGTTCCGTACGTTCACTGCATTTATGTATTCCTCTAAGTGTAGTTAATAAAGGGAGGGGGTGACGATCTTCCCCCACTGTGTGACGAGATACAGTGCCAACCATCGTCGGCTTGCGGAAATTTTCCTCATCTATCCAAGTATCTCCCTTCAGTGGGACATAACACAGCCGCGATAAGCTCTAAGCTCTTGACTGGTCTCTTGACAAGTGTGATAGTGTTTTGCGTGCAAGTGTGTGTAAGGGATGATGATAGGACATGGAAGAGAAGGGATACGTTCGTAGCCCATTTGTTAGGGAACCGCTTCGACATTCTAGAATTCTCCGCTAGAATTCTCCAGACGGCGTCTGGATGCAGCCCAGCTTTTTAGTTCGTGTCAAAAATCCTGGCACCGTCGGGACACAAACATTAAGAGCTTACGGTCAGAATCTCTGCAATTTCATCAGTTGATGCTCTAATCTACTTTTGCCGGTCTGTCGAATCAGGATTTATTGATGATCATAATGAAAAATCTTTTATTCTAAAATGTCGATCATATTCTAACACAAATGAACACAGTATTTTCCTCTCACAAATGAATGAACTAATAAGCTGATATGGCTGTCTTAAGCGCTCGTGCCTCTTAACGTTGCAATCACTTATCAAATCCATCAATAGAACAATCAGTTTCAATGTTCTCGTCTCATGTTTTTTCTTCGTACGAATTATTTTCGAACCACAGGTTTTGGAAATCTTTTTTCCACTCCTCTTCCTTTATATTGACAGATGTATGCTTCGTCTTTTCATTCTTTCTTTAAAAACTTTTAAAATTTTAACAATTTTGACAGGTTACCACGGTCTACCACGTCTTATGTTCTAAATAGGCAAAGGTCAGGATTGGTGTTAGTTCGTCAAACAACCAAATATATAAAAATCTTGTTATTTTTTGTTTGGCATTCCCACCTAAAGGTAATACATATTAAAAGCGTTGCTCCAAAAGAAAGTTAACAATTATCATTGGCACCCATCGGTAGAGAAAACACTCGTTCCGTAGATCAGTCGCCTGATTTCACTTAGAGCGACCGAACTGCCACGTTTAACATGGTAGTGCGCAATCTCAAAATTACCTCATTGTCATAAAAGGGACTCGTCGCTTCCGCACCAGGCAACGTGACGTCGGCGAATATTTGGCATTTCGCAGGCAGCGAGCAGCCGCGACGCAGGCAAGTGTCGAGCTGCGCTCTCTCTTCGTGACTGCGTTTCTTGGCGTCATGCCTGCCGTCCCGACGCGCAGCTATCTCGCGGTCGCTCGCTCGCATGATTCACCGCAGCGCCGCGGGGATGGAGGGCCAGGCCAGCCACGCGCGCTGCCGGCGCCGCAGAGCGACGAACGAGTAAAACCCTCGCTTCTCAGCTGCTAATCAGAGTGTAGAAACGGGTCCTAATGGGCTCCCGCGAGAGTTCAACCGTGCTTCCCGAACCGACGTATCTGATGGCCGGCCGAGGGTGAAACTTAATCTGAAGTGCGTGATGCGTTTAAGGTATTCTCGTGAGATAACGCGTCGATCCCTTTCTCGTCAGTTTATTTCTTTCGTTGCCTGAGTTCTTTGCAGTCGGTAGGTATCAATACTGTGTCCAGTCATGCATTCGTAACTGCAAATCATTGGGAATGTGTAATGATAGGATGTTACCTCGAACAATCACAAGAAAAAGAGTGTTACAGCACTTGGTAATACGACTCACTGTAAACTGTACATTTAACCAACCGTGAAAAGCTGAATGTATTCATCATATCAGGGAAACAATATCTGAATGCTAAACTTCGCCAATGGAAATACAGGTCTTGGAAATCTGCCTAATGTAATTTGTATTCTCTCCGACTGCAGTATGATCAAGAACACTTACGAAATGACCATTTTCCCTTCCTACTTCCTTTGTAGCTAATAAGTTACAAAACCAAAATCTATCATCCGTAAAAGTCAGGGTGAAGCGAGAGCTTGCTTTCAATTCCGGATACTGAGATTCAAATTCTAGTCACTCCTGGAAATTGCAAGGGAGAAAGCCTGTATGCATCACATTTCCTTGGCGATTCTTCTTTTTCATGCCTCTCATTTCACCATTTGCTTTACCGTAGTCCACTCCGTTACTATTACCAATACCAAAACCTTATTCTCTTTCTAGATAATAATGATAAATACAGATACAGAAAAAAATTATTTTAAATTTCCGTTTTTCGGCGCTGTGTATTTGGGGTGAACAAAGTGATGGTGAATGCAGGGATTGGAATTTTATAGACTATTTGGATCTTCCGCTCTACTACCTTTCCGTTTTGTAGATTATCTTTTTCATTCGCCATTTAGAGGATAAAGGAATTTGGAGAATTGGAGAACCACCAAGGGTTTACTTTTATGTTTTTTCCCTCTCGTAAGATAAAATAAAAAAATAAAAATAAAGAGAACAATAAACAGAACAATTATAACAAAGATTTTGTAATGGATCATGACTGAAATAATCCATAACTCTAAATGATTGAGAAATAATTTAAAGAATTCATACAAGTAGCTCACCAATTATTCGAAGCACTCAATTAATTGGCAGTGAGAGTACTTTACACAAGATTATTTATGAAAATAAGAAATCGATCTAATATTGCGTTCTTATCAAAGAAGCATATTGTAAGTTAGCACGCAAAGAATTTTTTATAAAGTTGAGATATTCGCATTCTTTAAACTTAATTATGAAATTTTCACACACAAAATTAACACTCATTTCTTTTATTAAATGTAAATGTTCAAAAAATACTTTCTAATAATTTAAAATTAGAACAGTTATCACATTATAATGCAAGAGAAATAGTTACAGTAAGCGATAATTACAATTAGTCAAATTCATATTTATGAGCTTGCACGGGTCAGAAAAAGTTGAAGAAAATCAATTCAGCAGAGTACAACAAAATGTACTATTTTAAATACTTGCAGATATTCAACTAGTGGTCTGAACCAGCAAGAATGCTGCTGAATATAACCATCCAAAATAGATTTTTAAGTAGTAGCACGCACATTGCTCAAAAACAACAATTTTCTCTCCTATAACTACCATAAATTAAATATTTTAACAAAAACGTTTTTCTATACATTGCGATAAAATACAATAAAATAGTGCAGTATAACAGTACAACACCAAGAATGCTTTCAGACACCAAGAATATCACAAAACTTGGGCTACCGCGGTCGGTAATTAATAACATCAATATTATTATTATTATTATTATTATTAATAATAATAATAATAATAATAATAATATCAATATCAATATCAATAATAATAATAATAATAATAATAATAATAATAATAATAATAGAAGAAGAAGAAGAAGAAGAAGAAGAAATAGATTATTTCTATACTTTGTGAACAGCGTACGTTGGGAACGTATTCATAAAAACTAGAGCTGCTCTTCCTTAGGAATCTCGTTGCAACCTGGAAAGTATTTTGCATTTAACCTAACATTTTAGTCGTAAATTTAAGAAACAGTAATAAACTAATAATAGAAATACGTTATTAATATGAACAACGTGGCTATTGGCGCTTGCTTCGCCGCGGGGCGGAGGCGCGTCGGAGGAGCCTGGCAGCGGCGCCGCGCGGCGTTGCCTCACGCGGGAGAAACAAGGAAGCGGCGGCGGCGGCAGCGCGCGCTCGGGAGCCGCGTGGGAGGCGCGGGCGCGCGTTGCATAACGCGCCCAACGCCCCCTCGCCGCGCCTCGCCTCGCGCCGCGCCACGCCGCGCCGCGCCGCGCCACGAACGCGCAGGCGGCACGCGCCTGAGCCCTCCGTGAACAGTCATCCCCTCCCCCCTCGACGCTCCTCTCACCTCAGCGCCTCTCCGCTCCGCCCCGCCCCGCCACCCACCCCTCCGCGTGGAAAGGCTCAGCGATCCCCGTCATGGCGATCGCCCGCCCCCGACCGGCCGAGTTTAGCTCAGAGCCAGCATTGCGTTGACTCTGCAGAAACTGTGACCCGAAGGTTCTAGAATTTGAGTGCTGACGGTGGTGCATTTTCGTTAGCTAAATTGCTAGATCTAGCTATATAGACACCAGCTAGATAGCTAGAATTCAACCTTGTCGAGAGGAGATTTCTAGCAGAGGGCTGCTCCGAACGATAGTTTTCCGATGTTTTCTACAATCAGTGCCAGACGAATGCAGGAGCAATACCCTAACAAACGGGTCATAGATCGCGCGCTATCTTTCCTTCCCCTTCCTTGTCCTATTATCCCCCACACCCACCCACAAACACTTTTACCACACCCATACACACCTCTAGATCCATTACACTACCATATACCGGGAGACGACCAGTCGGGGGGTTCGAGCTTGTCCCGACAGGAATGGTGTCCCGCTGGAGGGAGAGATCCCCAAAGATGAATATACCCCGCGAGCCGACTTGTAGGTAGGCGCTGGATCACAAAATCTAGCCGGGTAGGAACACCGCCACTTCCTGCGATAAAATACACCCTACACTAAAGGTAATAATGAGAGTCGACGTGCCCGGAAACCTCAGTCAAATCAATCCCGCTCCCGCCACCCAGCGCCGACCCCCCCCCCCCCGCGCTCTCATCCTCGCCTCTGCCTCCCACCCCACGTCGCCCCCCCCCTGCGCCGCTCATCGGTAATGCACACACAGCGCTTTCCAGCAGCTTAACTGGCTCCTCTGCGGTCACGGTGTGAATGAACTTTCCGCTTCAGCACAGGGGACGCCCGTGTTGCATTAGGCCACCGCTTTAAACGCCACTGCAAGGCTGCTTTTTAAAAGTAATCCCCGCAGACCCCGTTCTTCAATATGCAGCTTGTAGCAATCTTGCCATGTCATTCGCAACACGCTGGCGATTTTGTGGTGTCACAACTGGCATAAAAATATACGAAGGGTGTTTGTAGCTAAGTAGATCTTAGACGGCGAAAAGGTGACAGGGCAGAAATATAGTTTACTTTAGTCGCAGTACACTGTCTTTCAAAGACTGAATCGCATTCAAATAAGGCTTAGGAAGTTGTTCAAAAGTTCCTACTTATTATCTTCATAACTGTCCGGAATAGGTAACCAAATGGTTGGTATCACAGATAATTCGCAGTAATTATCCTCACCTCCATATTCTCAGACATTGTTTAAGCCATCAAAAGCTGCATCTTTTAAATAAAAAAAGACAACTTTCATTTGTAGTCGTATTAAAATGCCATCAATATCTCCAACAAAATGTCAATATTTCAGAATTCACTGATATGATAGATTCTATACGGCAGTGACTAACATTTATATTAGATGTCAGTGTTCGTAATTTCTCGTAATTGAATTCAGTGGAAAATATGTGCCTCAATGGAAATTGACATTTTCTCTCACATAAGACACACTTCATACTCATTACAAGAGACATACTTCAGGAGACCCATAACTATATGGCCCGAAGAATTACGTTTTAAAACTGCAGAATTAGGAATGCGAAGGATATGTGAACCTAACCAAGTCTTCATAGCATAACATAACATAGCTAAACTAAAATTCCTGTCGGCTATTCAATTCAGTAGAAAATCCCTACCTCCATAATTAAACTTCGCCCCCTATGTAGAAGACCTGAGATCGAAAATCATGAGCGTAGTGCAACTCACGTAGTTGTTTCTAATTGACCCATAGCTTTCCATGATATCCACTCATCACTTCTACCTCATTCGTCGTTCCTCCGTACTTTTGTGAATTATTCCTTCAACTTGTTTCCCAGCAACTCTTGTGTCTTCTCATGCTCCAAATCATTCAAATAAATCCTTCGCCTCGAGGGATATGTTTCGTACTTGCCAACCCCCTTTCGCTATCTCGCAGCCATTCACTCCCTTCCCAGTATCCTTGGTCTTTCCTCCATCCTCCTCCCCGCAGACAAATTCTTCTACATATAATATGACTATATTAGATGACGGTTTTGTATTTTTACGAAACCATGGACACAAAACCTACTGTGTTACTTGCTGTGTAGGTAATTAAACCTCCAGATCTTCTTCTAACCGTTTTAAGACAAAAATAGAAGTTTGCATATTGCGACATAAAGAACAGCAGGTACACAAGCAACCCGAAACTCAAACCACGCAGTACACTTTTCCATCGTGAAATAACTCGGAAACGATGCATTCTGGGGCGTTAAAACTTGTTTTTTATGCCAGTCTATAAAACGAGACCACCTTGGACGTTCGACGGTTTTGAAGGGTAAGGCATTCGGGTACACAGGTTTTCACAAACGTACCAAGTTGGGCACAGTAAAAGCTCTCAGAAAGATCACTCCTATGAAAAGACCTCCCTTCTCAACGACCCATTTTCTTTGAATTTACACTGACCAATTTATTGGTAAGCAAATTAACAGACCTCCCTCTACCTGAACACCGAGCACCCCCTTAAGAACAATTTTCTTAATTTATTCCCTTTTAATTTTAGGAAAATTGTTAGAGTACAACAAAATACTTGAAATATTAAAATGAAAATATGTCGCAGTCAGAACTTTCATCTGCCCCGTTACACGCGAGTGTTTGGGTTGTATGCGTAATCTGAACCCATCGCTCACACAAAACCCATCTCTTGATATTTTGTTTTAATTGTGCGAAGAAGTGCGAGAAAGGTAACGTTTTTATCTAAGACAAGGAATGTGTCATACTCAAATGACAGAGTTTACTCAAGAAAATGAGAATTCGTTACCTGAAGACAAGTATTGAGAGTACTACTGAAAATTATTTAACGCTTGTTTTTATCCAAAATAAGGTGATAATAAATATTATAAAATTTATTTTAAATTAATTTTAATAAGTATAATAAGCAAGGTAGAAAATAATTCTAAAAAGATATTTGCTTCACAAAGGCACAAAACAAAATAAAACAGACAAAATCTTTCATTGCGCATAATTCACGCTCATATACTAAACCCCCTCCTGGAAACAACCGATAAAATAGACTCTTCCTTAAACATCCGATGTCTTGTAATAATATATTATTTTTTGTACAAAAAATTAAGAGAGATTCGCCAATTAATTGACAGCCCCTCTGAAAAGCACTTTTTTTTTCATAGAACCAACATTGGTTGCTTATTACAGGTTTTACATTTTTTCACTTTTAAAACAATGATTTATAGAATGCCATCTGTTCGCTGGGGTTGAACTAGTATTTTTTATTATACTACTAGTGCTACAAGGCCATATTTAGAATGGGTAAAGGTTCAGTATGTGGTTATTCAGATAGGATGGATCTGATGGAGCACAGGTAATATGAGATGTGACATAAACGGGATAACTGCAAGAAAACTCTGGCGAAGCCGCTTTGCCTACCAGAAATTCCGTATGGAAAAACATGGACTTTAACCCCAGAGCCAGGGTGCAAAGTGAGCAGAAAGAAAGTTATAAGAAATCCACTTCCAAAATTTCTTTGGTGGAAGTTGCCAATTGGTGTAAAAATGAGATTCTCAGAGTTGCAGCTTCATCAGATAACGTTTAAAACTGCCTAATCAAATCTAAAGGTGCTTTTTTAAGACGAGTTTTTTCAAATATTTTTCAAAACGTTATGTCCCAGAAATGCGTTTTTTAGTTTTATACTCGTTTTAGTCTTCAATATTTATCCTCCTAACTTATTTGATATACGTACAGATCGGAAGATATTTGGGATTGTTCGTGGAGCCTACGAAAAAATTCGCGTTAATTGGCAGTTTTAAAAATGAATTATAATAAATAATGATAATGTAAACACCATACCATTTCCTACCAAAGAATTTTTGAGATATTGGGCATTAAGTAGTTCAAGAAGGATGCTTTTTAATTATATTTTTTTCAAAAAGGTCTGTGAAAAATTGACATACGAATTAATTATTTATTATAATCGCATAATTTTAACGTCCTAGGATAGTGATCTTTTTCAGTTCGGAAAAGAGTGTATCTAGTTTCATCCTGATAACTTTTTGTCATGCTTATCGGAAGATACAATGGTTTTGTCATGAATTACTCCAGGTACACCGTCCCACGTGAGATGGACTGAGTTCAAGCAAGATGCAATATATCAGTTGGAACGCCAGATCCTGAAACCATCACTCAAACTATGCACAACCACAGCACTCTGGACTAAATGGCGCCACGAAGACAAAACTAGCCTTAAATCTTTGGATTTAAATTATGTATGAGAATGGAATGGGTTGTTAGGAACGTGAAACTGATTCATATTAAATATACTTAATTTTTGCCTATTAATGCTTATTGTCTTTAATGAATTAAAGTGTTAATTTTTTTACGTAAAGAACATTTTGAAGACAAAACATTTCATACTTCTTATAGAAATCAATTGCAAAATTGATATTTAAAATTGATATCTAAAAGACATTCAAAATTTCACAAATTCTGAAAAGTCCACTGAATTTTTCAAAATAACTAACAGTCTGATATTCATTCCGAGACACATAATGAATCTTCATTTTCAGGTTTGTATAGAGATGCCTCCTTTAATAATCTTAAAACTGCCGAAGAAAATGGTATCGTTATCTTTTGTGACATTTTATTGCTATATGAAAGCAGTGAGCCAGAAGGAGATTATGAAGAGAGTATAAAGAGCATCCTAGATCTCTTATCATGAACGTTTCCTAGCATTATCCTCTCTGATTTATTGGTGATTCCGCGCATATCAACTGCTAAGGTCGTTAGTACCGTAGATGTAATGCATGATTTTTCCCCTCGGGAGGTGGCAATTATCTTCCCCCTCTGGATGGTAAGATCCGGCACCGACCTGCCCGTCGGCTAGTGGGGTTTTCTCAAACTATCAGCGGGGCACCGCCCCAAACAAGACAAGCTCTAAGAACCCGACAGGTCTCCCAGCAAGTATGGTCGTATAGTGCGTGTAAGAGTGTATATAAGGGGTATAGTAAGGGGTGCAGATAGGACAAGAAAGTTTGTGGCCCGTTTGTTAGGGTTCTGCTCCAGCATTTATCAGAGAAACGATGGAAAACTACTTATCAAAGCAGAATTGTTGCTTGAATTCTCCATTGGCCGCTTGAATTCTCCAAACAGTAGTGAAATGAGATTGGGCTAAATTAAACCTAAAACCTCCCGGTCAGAAGCACTGAAGTAACATCTGTCGATGCCCTGAGTCAACTCTCCCGGTGATGATCTACCCTGTTTCTTTTCACATCTTTGCCTTTCATCCTGAAATTCCTCAGATAATTGTCCAATAGACAATATGACGTATTCAATATTTTTTGCGCCATGAATAAAAAAAATGTGTACGTAAGATGGCATATAATACCACGATTAATGTGCTGCAAAACGTTTTGCAGTACGGAGGCATTCATCGAGTGCATCCGAGTCTATTGTGAAACCCGACGAATTTGTGGTCGAGATTGTTGTAAAACGGCAAATAATATCTTCGTCGATGGCTGTAATAAATCCAGATTTTTCAGGGCACCCAAAAAATTGTCTACAGGCGACTCCGTCATTAGTCAAACCCGTCCACCTTAAACACTATCTACCTCGTTTCATCGTCTCTTATCGTGATTCATTGTATACCATGTTTCATCGTCTCGCATCGTCATTCACCCATCATCTACCGTGATTAATCGTCGCACATCTTCCGTCTCTTTTCATTCACCGTGTTTCATTGCCACACATCGTCATTCACCCGTCTTCTAACGTGCTTCTTCGCCTGGTATCGCCATTTACCCATCATCCACCGTGTTTAATCGCCGCACATCGTCATTCACCCATCTTCCACCGTGTTCCATCACCGCACATCGTCATCCACCGTGTTTCATCGCCGCGCATCGTCATTCACCCGGCACCCTCCAGGTTTCATAGCCGCGGATCGCCTGCGTGCGCCGACGCGAATCGCAGGCGGAGCGCGTGGCTGGGCGCAGCGGTCATTAGCGCACGAAGCGCCGATAAGCGCCCGACTGCTCCGCTTCCGCCTCTCGGCGCCGCCGCCTCCCTCCCCTCCGCCCCCCCTTCATCCAGCCCGCAGCACCCGCGCCTGCCCCGGCATCGCTCCGCTTCTCGAGGCGCAGCGCTCGTCAACACTCCCTCCCAACGACGCGCAGTGGGCGAGAGGGGCACAGACGAGGGACGTACTTTTACCAAAGTAAGGCGTTGAAAATGTTGACATCACACACATTTGTTCTGTGTTCTAAAATTGCGATGTTTAAATCGTAGATTACAGATGGCACCAGTTTCGTATTTTATTATTTTCATTGTAATTAATTTCATGAGAGGCGTGTAGGAATTTCTAATGAATAAATGGTATTTGTAGAAAATATATCCTTCTAAAAGTCGTTAACTATGCGTCTGTATCTTTCTAGCCCTCAATTCAAATTCGGTAACATTTAGAAATTTTGAAAATGAGTTGAATCGTAGATTTACTGTACTACGATTTAATAAAAACAGTTTTCTGACTTTTTGAACGTTTTTTTAATGTTTGTCGTAATATTCAGGGTCGCAAGTGGTAACAGCTTCATTTAAGATTAAATGTAGCTCTTTAAATGGGATTTTTTCGTAAAAGTTGCGCCGTGTCACACTGTGGCACAAACCAGCATTTTTAAGTAAGTTTACAATGAAATTGCATGCAAACAATTTCTTTTTACTTAAATGTCAGTTTTTTTCATACATAATATATGTGATCACACTAAATCATTAATTTGACTGAAAACTTCGAAAAATTGTAAATAATCACAGGTTATTATTAGTTCGGACAATACATTAGTCCGAAAAAATATCCCCACTTGCCTATTTCTAATTAAACCATTTTTCGCAGCATGCAAGTGATAAACGAAAGTATCTCAATTTATCTGGTAACAGTTATTTATAAAATGTTATATTATTGATAAACATTAAATATATGATTTTCCTCTCTGCCATGATTTTCCTCTCTGCCAGTTATTATAAAGATGTGAAAAATAAGCATGTACCTGCTGTAAATAAATATTTTCAGGTTAAAACCTTGTTAATTATATATTTAGTATAAACGACTTGATTCCAGCACAAATTCGATCTTTTTTCTCTCTCATTCCTTTAATATGAGCATCCTTGTCAATTTACTGGCTTAGCATCCTTTTTTGAACAACATTGTATCATGCATTTGTTTTTTTCTTCCAATGCGCGCATTTTATCTCCTCTCAACCCACTGTGCGCCGTTGCGATCCCCTCCGCGCGAGCCAGTCACGGCGCGGGATGCCCGCTCAGCTCTGTCTGCAACTGACCCCGATCCATAATGCTCGCTCCTCAGCAGGCAGATAAAGCGCCGTGGAAGATGTACCTCTGAAGTAGTTCGAGAAATAAAAGGAATAAGAGCATCAAAAAGCATACAGCATGCGCTTCTTCAGTACGCAGCTTCTTAACTCGCTCGTGTTCACCTTCACAGTTGACAAAATTATCTTCTAAATGTTTCTTTAAAAAATATTTCAAAATGATTTATTTTCCCAAACTTTATAAAATGCACTTTTAAAATGGCACGTAAATCATTGAACTCGTTGACACATTTAGAAGTTCAGTCTTGGAATAGTAAGTTTCCTCATGTTCCTTGAATAACGAATGTTCTTCCAATATCTTTAATGGAGTATTTGTATTATCCACACGCAAAAGGTAGCATCGAAAATAAGCATTCAAATGAAAAAAAAAGAGGAATGATGAAACTGATGCAGTATTAATAGACCCCATTGACAATGTTGACAACATCGATATGCAAGAACTTGAAGTACTCAAAGTTTGCAAAAATAAGGAATCTGCAGGTACAGATGACCTGAATGTAGAATTAATAAAGGATGCACCCTTACAATTTAAACGAAGGTTAATATCTTTCATAAGTACATGTTGGCGTGAAGGATATGTACCTGATAAATGGAATGAAGCATATATCTGTCCTATATATAAAAAAGAGACAGAACATTATGTAGCAATTATAGAGGAATAAGCTTATTAAACTCTTGCTATAAAACCTATGCTAATATAATAGGAAGAAGACTAAAACCAATAACGGAAAATAAAATCTCAAAAGCCATTATGGATTTAGGAGAGTAAGATCTTGCAGTGGCTGTATATTTACAATTACCCAATTAACAGAGAAAAGACGAGAACAAAATTTATCAACATTCTACCTATTCATCGACTATGAGAAGACTTTTGATAAAGTTTGGAGGACTACTATGGAAAACATTAAAAAAGGAGTACCAAACATCTAATAAGAGCTATACAGAGAGAGAAAATATAATAAAAATAAGGGCAACAAAAAATGGAAAACATGCTGCAATCATTAATCAAGGTATGACAAGATCAAGACAAGGGTGCCCATTGTCACCTATTTTATTTAACATATATATTGACGAAGTCAAAGGAGTGGCTAAACATTTTAAACATAATTTATAGTAAATAATGTAAATATTACCACAGTATTGTTTGCAGATGATCAAGTCATTATAGGCTCCACAAAAGATAGTTTCCAGGAAGCAATATATAAATTAGATTATATAGCGAAACAATATAACATGACTATTATCAACACACAAAACTAAAATCATGGCGTTTAGGGGTAGTGATCCAATAAGAGCAAAATATAGCCTTGGAAAAAATATAATAGAACAGGTAAATGCATTTAATTACCTTGGCTATAAAATATTACAAAAATTATTTACAAGTAAAATTAAACAGATATACAAACTTCTGTGGCACAATAGCTCGAACTTTATTTTTTAAAGTTAGAAAAGAAACTTTAATGACACTTTAAAACAATGGCCCTACCCATGCTGTTATACGGAAGTGTGTTGGACGTTAACTAAAGAAGAAATTAAAAAATTACAATCATCAGAAATGAAGTGTCTTCGAGCCATAACAGGCTATACACTTTTTGATCACGAGAAAAGTGAAATTAGAAACGATCTAAAAATTTTAAATGTGAATGATATTATCATAGAATATAGAGAAAATGGAAAAGCATGCATTATAATACCCGAAGAAAGAATAGTCAAGGTTGCCTTGAACTACAAGCCAAAGGCAGAAGAAATGTGGGAAGACGATTGAGAAGCTGGAGTGAGCAGTTTTCAGGAGCCGGAACAGACTGAATAAGTCTAATGCTTGCAGTTGGTGATGATGACGATGATGATGAAGAAGATTGATTTCATTGGCGGCGAGGAAGCCGGAAACACGATTGAGGCGCTCGCTAGAAGCATACGGAAACAAGCTCTGCTGATATGCCAAATTGGTCATGTTTTCCAGGCCATCCATCATTATAGTACTCTTCGTTTGTTGATAAAATGAATCACCGGTAGATATCAATTAATAGATTAATTATTTTCATAAACTCCTATACTAGATTCCTTTACCAGGAAGATAATTCTTGAACTTTATTCGACTCCTTATATGGGGCAGAATTATAGGAAGTGTATTGCATAGAATGTTTGGTAAACATTTGACCTTCGCTCTACCTCCACGCACATCGCATCGGGTTAACAGGTTCCTAAACACTGGTCTCCAAGAGGCGAGACACGCTCACCGCTGAGCGCGGCACCTGCAAAAGCGCCCCACCCACCGCGGAGGCTCCATTGAGGCGCTCTTGACCGAAAGCGGAGCGGCGGCCGGCCGGCCGGCGGACCCAAACACACGATGGCGGTGGGCGGTGCGCGTCGTCGATCAAGGAAACGGGCGCGGTCGAAATTCGCCGGCGCTGGAAGGCGGAAGCGCGCGGCGGCGACTGCGGCGGCGCCCGGAACGCAGGCAGCGCCACGAAGAGAGAGGTTGCGCAAGAGGCGCGAAGCCACCCGCACCCTCACGCCACGTCCTCGCCTCCGCCTTTCCCTCCCTCCTCGCCACAGCCCGCTTCCCTCGTATCCCAGCCCCCTCCTTCCTCGTCTGGTCCCCTCCATCCCCGTCCAGATCCCTTTTATCCCCGTCCAGATCCCTTTTATCCCCGATCCCTTTTTAGATCCTTTATCCTCGTCCAGATCCCTTTATCCCTGTCCAGATCCCTTTTATCCCGTCCAGATCCCTTTTATCCCCGTCCAGATCCCTTTATCCCCGTCCAGATCCCTTTTATCCCCCGTCCAGATCCCTTTTATCCCCGTCCAGATCCCTTTTATCCCCGTCCAGATCCCTTTATCCTGTCCAGATCCCTTTTATCCCCGTCCAGATCCCTTTTATCCCCGTCCTCTCACCATCTCAACTCTTATCCTTTCCCAGTCCCCCTCCTCACTGTCCTGATGTCACCTCCTCACTCGTCCCGGTCACCTCCCTCACTCGTCCTGATCACCTCCTCCCTCACCTGTCCTGATCACCTCCCTCACTCGTCCCGGTCACCTCCTACCTCGTCCCTGTCACCTCCCCACTCGTCCCGGTCACCCCCTCACTGTCCCGGTCACCTCCTCACTCGTCCCCGGTCACCTCCCCACTCGTCCTGGTCACCTCCTCACTCGTCCCGGCGTCACCTCCTCACTCGTCCCGGCCACTCCTCACTCGTCCCGGTCACCTCCCTCACTCGTCCCGGTCACCTCCCTCACTCGTCCCGGTCACCTCCCTCACTCGTCCCGGTCACCTCCCTCACTCGTCCCGGTCACCTCCCTCACTCGTCCCGGTCACCTCCCTCACTCGTCCCGGTCACCTCCCTCACTCGTCCCGGTCTCCTCGTCTTCCGACAGCAACTAGCTATCTCCCGACGACATCGCCTGTCGCCTCCCGACGCCCGTGGCATCACGAGTTCGCAGGGGTCCACGAAGGCAAAAAAAACCGCACCGAAGCGCTGCCTTATGTAAGCTCTGATGCGCCTCCCCCGCGACTTGACATTCTCCGCAAATGTGGCGACGGCAATTGCTGTGGCGTTGGCAGGAATACCGCAACAAGTTACTGCAGCTCTGATGGCGGTTGTCGAGTTGCAAGTGAAAACAAGTGTTGACTTAAATGATGATTAAAAAGAAAAGGATACAACAAAGACTTGTCAACCCGAAATTTAAATTTGGTGGCTAAAACGCTTGAAAAAATTATCAAAAACTAAGTTAAAGCTGAACTTTGTGTTGAAATGAAAATAAAGCCAATAAAGAAATAAGGAGTTTTATCCTCAGTCTCATTCACTTAGGATGAACATGACTACACAGTACTTTTCCGCCTGAAGAGCTTGTGTTGAAATTTCCACGTTGACTAATATTACTGAGAACATCGCAGCCCTTACGTTTTTCATGTGACGTAATTCTATATGTCGAAATAAGGATGACTTGATATAACCTCAAAGCAAATATTCGCGATTTTAATAAATGCCAAAGTGGAGATAATCAAGAGATTGATTGCGTCAATCTTAAGTTTAGATCTAGGAGAACTTATATATAACAGAGGAGGCTGAATGATCAACATACGTTTGTTATTGTAATTGCGGTAATAATGAAAATCTTAGCAGAAATGACAACGCAAGAAAACATATTGCTATTGTTCTTAAAAACTATTATTAGCAAGAACATTTCAAAGGAGCACATTAAAACTTCAAATATTCGTGCTTAAACAACACATTCTGGTATCGTGATAATTATTGCAGGGCAATTGATTACGCTGAGCAGCAAGTCCAGTCTTTAAGCGTATCTCTCTCAGAAACTTCCGTCGCATTTGGAGAGCACTGCATATATATTCACTGTCATTAATTAGCAAGGAACCTAGAGGTATCTAAAACTATGTTTTTAAAATATATTTAATATTATGAATAATATTAACCAGACGTGACATATTTAGGGAATTTTAGGGAGCACAGGCACGGCATTTTTCTACATTTGGATGAATGCAAGTTTCTCTGCAGGTTTTTGCAAATAACCTCGGTAAGCATATATTTCCAACTCTACATAGAACAACTGTTTAATGGAGATCAATATTTCTATTAAACGTTGTGTCAACGTTTGTCAAAGTTAGACGCTGGCATAGTAACTAAACTGAAGACTAGAAACTGACAAATAACATTAATGTATACTAGATTTACTCACACTGGCATGCTTTCCTATTCAACCGGTTAAATTTCAAGTAAAATAATAGGTATACATCAGCAACATTAGCCTATTTTCACAATGCACACCCACCGTTATATTTGCGAATAAATTTATTGGAACACTGTTTAATTTTCCTAGAATTAGTTCATTTTAAAAGAACACAATGTGCATAACCCCCGTTTCTTAACAAAAAATATTGCAAATTAAGTACATTGAGCGAGCAATATTTTACAACCATTGTTTTCTTTATATCCTGCTTCTTTCATGGCCACGGACCATGGCTATACTCTTTGCCCCTCTGTATATGAAGTGCCGTTAATATGATACTACAGCCTCGTTTAAAGTAATTTTGTGTTTCACTCACACTAATTGCCGACTACTGTGGTACTAGACATTTAACTAGTTTACTCGTGCTGAAATTACTTTCTGATCCTAGTGAGCTGTATAAGGTACGTAATTTCAATAATTTCATTATAAACGCAGTTAAGGAAATAAAATTTTTAAATTATTTTATTTCCTCAATTTATTTATAATAGATATAATACGTAATTAAAACCCTTAAAATCACATTGAACGTTCAAATCCTCTCCGCTTATTTTAAATCGACAAATCTCATCAATCAGTGCTTGCATCCTCGCTCCCATTTTCGCAGACATCTCACATTTCATTTTGAATATCGATTCAGATTCAACTTATTTCACCTTTAAAGAATGTTTAATTGCAAATTACATACTTTCAACTAAAATAATGCTCCATTTAATTACTTAAACAGAAACAAAAGAAAGAGCTGAAAGAATATACTAAAGAAAAATATAGTATTAACGATACAACTAAAAAACTTAAGATTGAACTATAAAATTGATTTACGGAAAACATTGCATTTTAGATCCTCGAACAACCAAAATTGGTCATTATCGTAAATGATTTTTGTAAATTAAAATATTTACTCCATTAAAAATCTTAGAATAGATATTACATGCACTTTCTTCCCAATAAGTGTAAGAGAAAACTAGTTTTTTTTTTCTTCAATATATTCTGATCAATTTCCCATCGACACAATGAATCGTTGAGAAATCGGGACACAAGAAACTACGCCCGAGCCATCATTAAACGAATATTGCACATTCCAGAGCGCAAGTGAGATAATTTTCGCGTTCGTCGCACTGAATCTCGTGCTCTCGCTAATGCCTTCGTTCTTACGGGAGCTCTTACGTCACGCAACAAAACGGCGCATTGTTCTTTACGATACCGGCGCTGAGCTCTTACTTCCCTCGGCGGGTGCGTTTTCACACGGGGAGCCAAGCACCCCGCCGCGCCGGGGCGTCGGAATAAGAATAGAAACCACGTCTAAAAACGGGAGAGCTATTTTGCGTCGTCGCTTAAATCCCGCTGGCGGATATGAGCCCATGACTGAGACAATGGACACACGTCTTGCGGATTCCCTGGGCAAATCGTTTGAAGGGAGTCGCGGAGGGGGGTGACAAACGGGGAGGGTGGACAAAAGGTGTGTGCAAACGCTCGCTTTGGGTGAGTTAATCCCCGGTTCTGGAACGAGAACGTTGCGTCATTATCCTACGCACCGTTTCGATTGCACAAACGATGTCTCAAACGCAGCCCTGCAAAACAGAAACTAAACTGCTCGTTCTGGGAATACACATGAATGCTGACTTACGAAAAATTAAATTATGGAAAGATTATGTTGGGATAGCAAGCGTACATTACGATAAAACCTTCAAATTTTGAAAGATACCAGATCTAAAATATGAACATGCATTTCTTAAGCATTTATAGTATCAGATGAAAATGTTCATGTTGTGAGCCGAACAAAAAGCCATGGGAAACTACAGTTCCCTTTCCAAGAAAAATGTGGAAATTATCTCGAAATGGTTTCGAAAACCAAAGCGGTTGCAAGTTCTAACAACTAAATTACAATATTACTAATTAATTTCAATCTACATATCTGTATAGAACACTGTTTCACACTTGTTTTGTTAAGAAAGAATACCAGGCATCTCACAAAGTCCAATTCGAGGCCAACTCTAAGCTCCCGACCGGTCTTCCGGCATGTGTGGTAGTGTAGTGCATTGAAGTGTAAATGTATGCACGCAAGGGGGTGAGGAGAGGACAAGGAAAAGGAAGGAAAGATCGCATGGGGGGGGTACCTAGCCTGTTTGGTAGGGTACAGCTCCGGCATTCGCCTGGTGTTGATCGGAGAAACCACGAAAAACTACCGATCAGAGCAGTTGGCCGCGCGAATTTTCCTCCAGACAGCCACTGAACCCGACCTAGCTTACTAGATAGTGTCAAAAATCCTGCCACCATCATGACTCGTATCTAGGACCTCCCGGTAAGGGGACCTGCCGTGACATCAGTTGATACTCTCAGACACCTCTCCCTCTAAAATAAATTAACACGACGTTCTCTGAGTTTGAAATGGATATTTTAATTTTGGGGGAAACTTTATATAAATCCTCAACATTTTCAAAATTTTCTCAAAAATGGCTTCATACTTTTTATTAAACTGTGTCATCCAATCGCGTGAAGCATGCTTAAAAGAATAGTTCAGGTCTCATTTCAATTGAAATCACTGATTTTTCGAAAATTGTAAAATTACAACAACAATATTGAAGATAGAGATTTTCTCCTTAATGAAATCACTTTTCTAAAATATAGATCTTGAAATAGGTTCACATTTAATTTTTTGGAAATATGAACACTTTTCCCCTAATTTTGCGCGAAACATAAGCAATTTTATTTTTTTTAAATAATTTTTTCCTCAAAAACGGCTCCATTTTTTCTTTAAACTTTCTCCTCGTATGTATTAAGGAATGTATATAAGTAAGAAAAATCGGGCTTGCATGTAAGAAAATTGTGCTAGTCATATTTCCGGCGCGCGCTGTATTTTGAAAGCTGCAAAAACTAGTTGAATGTGGCGTCGCCGAAGCTGTAAACTGTTTTAAAAGTATTTATACGCGTTGAAAATTTATTTCATACATTTCTTTCATGTCTAGCTTTATTCAAATATGATCTTACAGTATCTCGCATTGGACATACCAATGAATCGTTCCTAGATATGCAGATGGCATTTACATTCCCACACTACAAATGAAATTACATATATACTGACATATAGCTAAATAAACTTGCATATTACACAAATATACATACATACAAACATACACGCGTAGATACATACAGACCCAGGAACCCTCGCATTCACACCAACCTGCACCTATTCAGTCACATTTAGATAATCATCGATAAACATTTTTACCTAATCCAATAACTATTACATTTCTAATACGTAAAACACTTGTTACTAAAAAACAAATACCGCTTGTCAGAACAGCCTGTAGAAAGACGTTTTCGACTAGCGAAACAGAAATAAATGAATTCCCCCTTCCCCCTCCCCCTTCCCCCTTCCTTATGAACAAATGACTGGAGTTTTAAAAAGCTGTGTTTGGAATACTGTACCAGAAGTCCTACTGGCTATTGTAATTAGATTTTCTGGCATTCGTCGGTAAAATGTCGTACACTGTCTATTGAATTATATTACCCTGCTAAAGCAAAAGATCTCCCGGCTAAAGTGACCCACATACGTTATTGCTGGGTCGAAAATGCGTTGTAATTGCGAAATTGACACTTTATTGTGGCAATATACAAGAAATGTGAATTTAATATGTGATAGTTTTCTCTTTTAACTCCATTCCGTAAATATTCCGAAAACCTAACTCTATATTTTTTTTACCTAAATACTGTATTTACTTACGACCTGTAAATTCCGAAAAATAGTTGTTCCTACTAAAAAAGCGATCATGCCGATAATGGTCAAAGTTTACAAATATTATAAATAACAAATACAGTAATATCTGATATTTATTTGAAGACCTCCACTCTAGAAAACAATAAAATTGTCTTTGTTTTCATTTAATCTTTTGAAATAACGTTGCTTTGCTATTCGTTTGGTATTCCGGCAAGGTCTGTTAGCTCCTCTTGTGCCAACACATAATAACAAGGCTTCTTCATCTAGTACCTTCCGCTTCAGGTTAAAGGTTATTATTCTTAATCGAATATTTTACAGTTCCAATGACCGTTTATTGCACTCTCGACGCCCATGTTTTTTATTCTGCCAGGCATGTTCATCTATTCTTCTGCTCTTCATTGTCGAATCGATGACGGACTTCCCAAGATTTCCCTGACCTTCCTTTTCTTCTTTCGAAAAGGATACACTCAAAGACCATCTTTGGTATTCTTTCAGCATGCATTCTCATTAGATAGCCATACCATTGGAGTGGTTTGGATTCTACATTTTCGATCATTCTTCTCTCTATCTGCATTATCTGTCTAATCTCTTCGTTTGGTATTCAATTAAACAGTATACTGACAACATCGTCTCCAAAAATTCATTTTCATAGCATTTAATCGAGAGTTTATTGCATTATTTTTTAAACATCATTAGAACCATCTGCACTAAGAGTAACTCCAAGATATTTAAATTCATTTACTACCCGAAATATACCTATTTCTATTTCTAGATCATTCCCAAATTTCCTTACAACCGTGTATCTTGACTTTTCATTATTTATTTTGAGTCTCCATTTTTTTAATATTATTCTATTTATTTCTGGGTTAAAGGTTACAGATAAAAAAATAATTATTTTTCTACCTATTTTTTCAAGTAAAATTTTACTAATAAAATTTGCGGGACACGTAATTAAGTTTTCCGATATTACGCAGTAAACCATTTAAGTAATGATGTTGCTTGAAACCAACACAATACTAAAATATATAAAGTGCTTGTTAACATTAGTAACGCAGATAAATTTTAAGGAATGAGTTAGTGATGAAGTGGAATGATTCAAAAAATTATTTTTGTTTTTTAAAACAATATATTTATATGATAAATATTCGATTATTGGTTCAAGTAAATATGTTTATCATGTCCATTTGCAAACATTCTGAAAGGCTACACTGTTATGAATGATATTGATTAATAATCAAGCCTATTATTAAATATTCCCTTCAATCATTCATTCAAGAATATGCTACAACTATTTTAATCAACTATCCAAACCGCGAATTCAAAAGAAGATACTCAGGGTCACGTGACCCTCTCTTGATCCTAGAAAATATACATTTATCTTTCCTAATGAACAAGTGGTAAACCAATAATGAAGATTTTTTTTCTTTAGATGAAATTATTTTTTCAGAAACAGTTCGTTAACTCTTAACGTGACGCTGAAACATTTATTATATTATTTTACGAGACCCCAATAAGTCATGCGAGACTGGTGGGGCAAAATGTTGAAAGGTTTGTTTAACCTATAATCGAAATAACTAATAAATGTTGGTGGATGTCGTTCAACACTGTGGGTGTGGGTGTCGTTCAACACACATCTTTATCAGGCCTTTTGTCTTTCTATGCAATTGTGTAATTTTTAAAAGCAGGGGCGCATCCAAGAGGGGGGGGCACTGATAGTCTGGGACTTCACCCCTCCCCCCAAGAAGTCAATACTCATATTCAAAAATACATATTTGACAATTTTTCTAAAGTAACAAAAGTAATTCGATATATTCAAATTATTTTTCTCTGTCTCTATTACTTCAATATAATAACATTTTTGGCGTTTGCTTTTTTTAAAGTCAGAACAGTTTTGATATTAACATTTATTACATAATACACATCGCAATGTTTTGGAAATTATTTGTTTCCATCATCAGGCATCAATGAAATAAATAAATATTATTTTAACAATGGTAGTTATAAACAATAGTTATTAACAAATGTATGTTGTTTGTGTAAACAAGTCACATTAAACCTCATCTTCATAAATACTCTATGAATGTAACTCAGAAAGAGGTTGAGAGGAACATTATAAAATTACAATAATTTAGACAGAAGTTAATAGTAAGAGAAATATCCTAATTTTGAGAAAAAATACTTAATAATCCATCATATAAACTACAAAGTTTATTAAATTATACTTGTGTATTCAAACAATATGTTTTGATATAAAATGTTTCCAATATTAATCTGGGATATAAGAATGTTTCCTGAGCTAAAATTTGTATATACTGGAAATTTACATTATGGAAAGTTGTAACTATGTCGTGGTAGAGAATTTTGCCTATATGCTAGGTCTTGTTTCTTTTGTGTTCAATTATTCTTGTGCTCAACTTAAGTTTAGTTTGACCAACGTATGATATATTACAATCTGTACAATTGATTTGATATACTACTTTGTTATTATCTAATTTCGCTCTAGTATCTTTCAAGATTTTTTACTGTTTGACTCTTATTTATTACTCTATTTACTAGTTTAAGTTTAAATTTGGTTAAAAGTTCTTTTTTAATGTGATTTATTCAGGGGATATAGGGTAAACATATCAAATTATTTATGAATTCTTCACTTCGAAATTGTGTGGTAGATTTTCCACATTTAATAAATTTAAATTGATTTATATTGATTTATTTAACCTTCTTGGCTATTTGTTATACAATATATATATATATATATATATATATATATATATATATATATATATATATATATCTCCGGTGGACGCCTAGACACGTATTTACTTCCTACAAGAACTCTCTATCCTAATGTAAGAAACGATAGTTAATTTTATACAACTTAATTACAGTCTTTCCTCGACCTGGTAAAATATATCAGGAGCCGAACCGCTTATCACCGCGTCGCTCGAGCGAATGAATGTTGTTCTAAAAATCTCGGAAGCATCCGAATTTTATATCTTTTACTTTGTTTCTCAAAACAATGCTTATTCCGCCTCTTCTCTGTCATTTCAACCTAACGAAAATTGTCCTTAACGCCGGTTGTTTATTTGTCACATAGCGACCCCCTCGCGATCGTCTATTGACCTCCCTATATTCTATGTCGTATAAAATGACATTTCCATAATAAAAATGGTTCATTTTGGTATATCACAATAGGAAATGTTTATACATTAAAAATATATTCTTGTGCGTTTCCCGCAAATGATTACACAATATTTCGTGTTTCTTGCTTTGCAACCATTAACATTTAATTTTTTATTAACAACAAATTTCTTTACTACTATCTGATTATTCTGATGTAAAATTCCTCACAGTAGTGGATAACATGCGTAATTTTTCAGTTTTAATTTTTCATGAATATGCTTATTTTTTCATGGTAAAGAATTCGAAAAAAATGCAGTAGCTCCTCCCTGTGGCCGGCTGCCGTGTGATTCGTCAGCGTTCGTAAGCCCTTGCCAACGCAATCGGCGGGTTGATTTTCGCGCCCAGGCTTACCAATCACTTCTATTTCGTCTCACTTTCGTGACCTTTCTTCTTCCCCCTCCCCCTCTCCACAGTAGCGAGGCAACGTCACTTACATATCAGAAATTGCTCCGCCCCTTTGAGATAACTAGGGTGATAATCTTCGAGGGGAGGAAAGGGGAAGTGTCAAATGTGAAAGCCAAAGTCAATGATAAGAGACGCTTGGCCTAGACTATGGACTGGTCAAGTGTCGAGCCGTGGTTGTAAAAGGTGTGGAAAAGCCAGATGTGGCCGCATAGGGTATCGCTCATAATATGTGTCATCGAGGGTACATGTCGGGAAACATTCAAGGTGATTGGTTCCTTTTCTGGCACTTAAGTCTTGCTTTTTCATTTCCAGCAATTACTCTTTGGGAAGGAAGCCATGACAATATTATCATTCCATTCTAAGGAAACTTGTCACAGGTCACAGAAGAGACAGAGCGTGCCTTATGCTGTGAATGCCACCTAAACAGCACAAACAAAAGACAAAACTCACAATTGTGCGGAAGTAAGATCGAAATCGAATAAAAGTGCACGAGACCACGTGAGCTCAGAGGCAACCACTCTGTGATTGCTGAAGAGTAGTAAACAACGGGCGATTCAGCCACTGCGAACGTCAAAACATACTAAGTCCTGTTCATTGCGGAACTAACGTTAATAGATTCTTTCTCGCAGGAGTCTTTGAGGTTCTTTGTTTCACTAACACTAAAGGGGTAAACCAACAAAGCGTCTTGTTGTGTTTCGACGTCTTGTTGTTTGAAGTCGACGTGGAAAAGCAAGATGTCGAAATAAAAACGCGATCAGTTCTTGTAGGGAAACGTTGTTGTGAAGTTAGTATGTAGTTTCCTTTCACATCCCTTTTTGGAAAATCAGTTAACCCGATATGTGAGAAAGAGTTAATGCGAAAGTCTAAATTAATAAGTAGGGAAGAAACAAGAGTCAAACTTAAACAGAGAGCGCCTGTCTGGCAGAAGCACATAGACCCAGAGTTAGGCAGAAAGAGACATAAGCATAAATAGAGATATATAAAGGTAGACCCAGAGAAACAGGCAGGCAGTAGAGAGAACGAGACAAAGAGAAAATAAAAAGAGCGCACTTTCTCCATGAGAAAACAATGACGTGTTAGTGTTACATGCCAGGAAAAGAAATGTAGATCCACATACTGTCGCAGTAAGCTTTTCATCGTGCAAATGCTCACATGTTATGTCGTAACTGACCTAATCCAGCGTCGGCAAACACGTGGAGTCACGAGCTCCAACATTCTCCAGCACGATCAGCGCGCTTCAGCCCGAAGTCTCACGCGGCCACTACACACACGACAGCCCACGATCGAGACAAAAAAGAGGTGTACATCTCTCCCGCGTTTTTACAGCCCCTTACGGAACGCAGTTGAGAAATCACAGGCAGTTACGGCACTAACAAGATGAACCGTCGGGGCTTTGAGGGTCTTCAATGAATCAATTTCACCGATTGCCCGAGGCGCGCGCAATTAAAGGTTTCCATATTCACGAGAAGCGCCGCCGCGCCGCGCCGCCCAGCTGCTGTGGCCCCTCTCCGGCTGCGGGAAGACGCCTTCACTCGCGCTCCAACTCCCTTTCTACTCAACCAAGTCTCGGAATGTTTATTTTTCTCCGTCGCTCATTTCTGCGGTGCAGCAACTGCTCCAATGGTATATTTATTTTTACTAATTGAAGCGTTGGGCTGAGTAACTGTTTATATTACAAGTTATGAATTTTACAGGACAAGTAGAAACGTTGCGATATTTCCTCTCAAGAATTTTAATAGTTGATTGAAAACTTAGACCGTTATCCCATTAATATTTTTTAGTTATCATTTAATCAACGTTTTATTAGATTTCATAACTAATCAAATGAAGACAGCTTGAAGTATTGATCTTATTTTATTGCTACAGAATTAGGTTCTTTTATGCAGTGTAATGTAAAAAAATCACATTAATATGTAATAAAATAAATATAATGGCAAAACAAGCAAAATTACGCTTTAATTCATTATAAATATAGAGCAGGTAAACCACGAAAATCGCTACTCGATTACTGTCAGAATTCAGCATTCTGGCTGTCCAAATACAAGACTATCTTCAGCAAATTCGCTTTTATTTTTCGGGAGATTTGTTGGAGCTCTTCGGTGTCTGGTGATAGATCCTCACCCATATTTTGTTGTTCCCAGTTATTTTCATAATCCTTGAAAATTTCCCAAGGTTTCATGTCAATATTATTGGTTCGAGTATGATACTGCAAAGATCTTTGAAATGGTGTTTCATCCACATTTTTCCGTTAATTATGAGGTTTATATTTTTTGGTATACAAAATTCAATGGTTGTTAAACCCTTGGAATTTGTTTGTTCATTTCTTTTACACCAACTAGGGATCATTTTATTTTGCTTCGGTTATGACAAACTTCAAGACTTTATGCTGTAGTTACAAAGAAGAAACTTGAAATGGTAAAGTTCTATGTAGAAACCAACTTGCACTATAGATGTCTATTGACACAGAACGTTATCCCAACTTACAATTTCCTATTTTTGCTGCATCGGAACTGATCTAGAATTGAATATTTTGATAGCTTCTCCTGAACTCTGCTTAAAAGAACTAACAGTTCGGTCGTGCGAGTGCGTGTGCGAATGCGTGTGCGAATGCGTGTGCGAATGCGTGTGCGAATGCGTGTGCGAATGCGTGTGCGAATGCGTGTGCGAATGCGTGTGCGAATGCGTGTGCGAATGCGTGTGCGAATGCGTGTGCGAATGCGTGTGCGAATGCGTGTGCATGTGCATCAATGAAGCACACCCTCCGTGGGATAACACAATGCGATGTATCTGCTGGACGCCGCGCCCAAAGCGGGAGGAAGAAGGACATTTTAACCACGGAATTATGGCCCCAGGCACAAGGAGACTCCATCGTCTGAAATCCGGCCTCCTTTCTTCCTGGATCTCATTTGTTTCTCTTGATTTCTTTTTTGTTCATTTGTAGCGTTCATATGCTGCAGCCGTCAATACGAGCATGTCATTCGGTGATTCATTAATTATTTCATCTTCCTCCTTTTGTTACGCCCTCCAATTTTTGTCTTGAATTGATTTGCATTTCTTTGTTTCGTTTCTTGTACACGAAAGTTTGTAGTTCTGTTCAATGCAAGTTGCCTCTATTCTAACTTTCCGCTTAAGATTGTACAGTTCTCATCTAATCACTAAGATAAATAATTTATCTCTGTGTAGGCTCTAATTAAGAAATATATTTATTATACTAAGCTTATTGGGAAAGAGAATGAATGATTGACGTAATGCAGTTATACTAGTAATGAAATTCTACGTTTTCTTGATTGTAATAATGTAGTTCTTGGAATCGTGCATGAGCTTCCCGTTGCAGTTTTATACCTTTTGCCTTTGAGAATCTTTTCATATGATCTGCATTGCTTTGCCGCTAACAATTATTTCTTTTCCTTTCTATTACTCTATCATACCCATTGTTTGGAAGTTTTTCATTAACTGAACCTTAGATTCTCTTGAAATATTATAAAAAATATATCGTCTTTTCCAGATTATCTCATGCATATAACTTCATCGATGGAATATTTTGTATTGCCAAGAGTCGCATCGTGTTTTTCATTTTATGGAGTAGTTTAATCGTCTTAATGTGTGATTGTGTATTTACAATTAGTATAACGCATTCAACGATAAAACTTTCCGTTTTTATTTTTACACATTTTAATTACTTTAAAAATTCGTGGAGTATTGAACAATCGAATGATAACAGAAGACGACGCAAGAAACATCAAAAAGGTTTCTAAGAAATACTCTTAATAAAGCATTGCAGCAGATGACTCAATATTTCTTTAATCACTACAGCCAATTAAGTCCTGTATGTGAGGGACACATAAAATAATTAACTCTGAGGGAGTTTAATGTTTGGTGTTTTTTTTTTTTTTTTCACTTTGCTGCATCTCTCGCCAACATAAATTTTCTCCGTATCCCAAGCATTCCGAGGCGATAAACGAAGACTGCTTTGGCCAGGAAAACTGTCGAAAACTTTTTCTCCATCACAGAGCACTGTTAGCTTCTTCGCCACCTGCACTGCATATTCAGTTCCCGACCGAGTCAACGTGGATTTCTCTTGGAGCCGCGCCTCGACCGAAGCCACCGCCGCGCAGGTGGACCGCGGTCGCCGATCCGGATCACGGCCGTCGCCTCCGCCTCCGCCCGCCCCCCGCCCCTCCCCATCCCCATCCCGCACGGCGACGACGCGCCGATGCCTGCCCTCCGCGTGCTTCTTGGCGCACAGTGGGCGGACTTATTCCATGTGAGCGATTGAGACAGGGTATTGATTCCGGAAGCGACAAATGCGATTCCGAACGCGCGTATGAAGGGATGAAGTGGTGTTCCTCCCTCACAGAAACGCGTGGGACCAGCTTATACGTCTGCTTGCCGGATTTTTCCCTTTTAGCTGTCTGCTCAAGAGGGTCTGGTGCCCCAGCTGGGACAATCTCTAAGCTCCCGACTGAACAGCAAACACGTGTGGTCACGGTAGTGGTACGGTAGAAACACCGTACACGTGTCGTAAAGTAGTGCATGTAAGTGTGTGTGCGTGTGCGCTTGCATAAGGGGTGATCCGCACGGGTCATGGTCCATTTGTTGTTATTCCAGTATTCACCTGACATTGATCCGAGAAACCACGGAAAACTACCAATCAGAGCAAAAGACATTCTTCTTCAAACAGTTGAACTCGACCCTGCAAAGCAACCGTCCACCAGAGGCGTATGTAGGTATTCAGACGCCCATGGCCAGCATAGCTTTCGTATTGCGTCCGTCAGGATATTTCAAATTACGGTTGTTGTTTTAGCGAGTGTACTTTAAATAGCGCCCTTTGTGGCTGGCGCCCATGGCACACGACAGTGCCGATACGCCTCTGCCGTCCGCATTGGAATTCTAGAACCTCCCGGGCGGCGTTGGTGCCGAGCTCTCGCAGCCGGTCCATGACGTAAGGCCTCGCTGCTCCGCCACTTTGCGCTGCGCAGGCATCGTCCGCTGCCGCGTGGGCGCACGCACAGCCGCGCCCCGCCCAGCCCCGCCCCGCCCCGCCCCGTCGCGCCACCGCACAGGACGCCGCTCGCGGCCTCGCGCACCCAATAATGCAAACGCCCACGCCGCGTAGCCTTTTCACGCGCCACCGTACACGACGCACTCGGTTGTCTTTGCAGCCGCTCTGCCGTCTGTACTCGTGTTGATGGCCTCGAATGACAACATTGGTGTGCTTGTTCTTTTCATAAATTCGAGTATGTGTCACTCTAAGATTGTTTATCTTCAGAGTGATACCTTTGAAAATTCTTTTACATATTTGCACATCAATGTTGGGTGTCTCAAAGACACTTGATACAATGTGACATCTTAGAATTCCCTCTACATGGCTCTAGGTATCGCCAGATCTGGATGAATGTAAATATTTATTCCAACAAGGATGTAGAAACACAAAAATGGACACCGTTTTAATTTTTGCCAAAGCATGTATTTTTAAGGAATATCATTTATCAACAAAATAAAGCAGTAAAAGAGATGATAAGACATTCGATACACGGACGGTGAAAATGATACCATTGTTTGGACATTATTCACACTCTATGTAAAGTGCATGAATTGGTTCGAAATGGACTATTTCGAACTTCATCTGGCTAATGTTGGTATTAGTCACAGGACGCTGGCTAACGTAACGTGATTGTTCGAGAATAAATCATCTTCCAACAAGTATTTTGGCATAAAAATGTGTTGAAAACCATGCGCTGTACAGATTGGCAGCTGTTTATGTAAATCGCAAATGCTGGGGTCTTGCCACCTACTCGAAATGATTAACGTAGCATCAACTGTAATGTACAGTGAGTTTAAGTTACGTTAAGTAGTATCGTAGAAGTAAAGTTAGGTGCTGTCGTGCAAGTAAGATTAGGTGGTAATAGAAATACACGACTGATACTGTTAAACTTTAATATACACATCTTATCTCTCATTAAAACTAAAAATTTCCTTAGCCTCGTAGCTGACTTTAGCAGTTCCTCGTCATCAAAACAAAGTACTTCACTTTCACTAGCCACCTCTTCATGGCTAATGTCAACTTTACTCAGCCAAATTCCGAAGTAATCTCGAAGCCGTTCCCATTTCGGATTTCCATTTTGGATAATTTAAATATCAACCAGCATAATTCTATAATTTTTCATATTCAAACTTATTGTGTAACATATACACTGATATGTTAGAATCTAAAAAGTGTTCGGCAACCCCAACAATATAGTAAATTTTTTCATTGTAATTTAATGTTCTAACATTATTCAAACGAATATTTTTCTGCAAGGAACAAACGTTAATTCTAAAGAACCGCAAGTTCTTTCATCTTTCTATCTTTTTCGTAATTAATGCGAACAAAAGTTGGTCGGCAAGCGCATTTTCTAGACAACAAAAGAAGTAGGCCATTATCATCGTAACATTACAATACAATGTTACCTGAAGGTAACAAGTCACAATGTGAAGCCATTTTGCAAGCTACGACCCAGCAAGCACAGACAATATAGTTAACATAAGTACATAACTGTATTTTCGATAGTGCTCCAGTCGGCGTTTACAATTAATATTGTAATAAAATTGAATGCTCTTTAAACATTGGATCAACTGATCGAATTTTTCAATTTGATAGTTAAAATTTAAATAAGATAGTAAATGTGATGCAAAGACGGTGAGTTGGCATCCAAGGTTAATTTAACATAAGGTTTATCTCACAACATCGGAAGCAACAATACCAAGCTCTGCACATTAGTGATTTATTTTCCTCCATAGCGGATACTAGTACTGAGAAAACGTCCTAAGTTAGCAATTGTTATACGCGCGAGCCTTCATAAGTATTTTATTTAGAATGTCATAGGCATAATTACTCATAGACTGACAAAAATATCTATTTTATTCGTCATTTTAAATAAAGAGGTCTTGATTTAATTTCAGTATCTCAATTTGGCACTATTTTAGTGCTCTCTTCAGCAACAAGGACTGCAATTTTTGAAAGTCCAATGGAAACACATTTTACAACTCCACAAACGGACGTGTAGAGCTGCGAGAGCAGCAATACACGGCCTCCAAATGCAAATGAAGATTCAGGCTCGCAACTCGCCGGAAACACGCACACAAAGATCGTCAGCCATCTTCCAGTTCCAGCCGCAGGGGGCAATTTTGTAACTACCAAGTGATTGAAGTAGGATATCACGACACGTGAACAAAATTTGTAATTTATATTTCCGCTCTTGGGATTAAATAGTCGGAAGACATTAAGTAGAGAAAAAACTCCATTAATCACAAATTCTGTAGGGTGTATGTGTTACCATAAGAGCTTTATAATCTCAAATAAAAAATGCTAGTACACAAATTTAATATACAAGAATGATTTTGAGTTGTTTGTAATCTTCAATAGAATCCATTGAAATGAGTTTGCAATGTAAAGTTACACGTAATTACAATATACATGTAATTACACGTAGTTACACATAATTACAAGTTCCTCAATTCAACTTGAGTAATTTAAAATAAACATATTTCCATTTATTACAAATGTTTCCTCTACGATTCTGTTTACTGCTTCTAGTCCAGTATCTTGCGTGTGACAGCATCTGATTTCACTCCGTGTTAACCTTTCGTTAACTGCATATCCTAAAGTATTTACCATACCAAAACAGCAATTTCCAGATCTCACTGTAGTAAGGAACTCCTTTAAGAAGCAATAACGAGGTGAAAAAATCACTTAAGCATGTGTACTCAGTGAAAAGAATATATATGACACTAGAGTGGAAACACTTATTTAGTTCACTTTTTAATGAATTGTGCGTGTTCAATTTCATATGAAGTGTCCTGAAGCAGCCTTGGATTTTATATTCACCCATTATTATTTTCCTCATTTGCTGTTATCTTCAAGCATTACAGAAGTAAGTACTTCAGTTTGACTTGAAATTAGAGATGACTCTGCAAAAGGACCGTTACATTAGATAGACGACTGAAGTAACATTTCGGAAAATCAAACATAATTGTAATAAGCAATGCGAATAAAAATCGAGGAACACCTCAGTCATTTTATCGATCCACGACGTATCTGCATAACCGCAAAGATAAACTTGAAGTTTTTAGGAAGTACGTGTGCCTTCAAGGAGGCCATAAGAACAAGAAAATAGGTACTGTTAGCGTCTCTAATAAGTGGATAGTCTTGCAAAGTCTTATTGGAATATTTGTAAATACATATACATTCCGACTAATCATATGTTTCACCATCAAGATGGTCAAGTATTAACCGCAATTACGAAACAAGACATTTGCAAATGACTCGCTGCTTGTTCCAGGTGATCTTTGAGAGCCTCTCTTCGTTTAAGTGCAACATGGTCAAGGACAAACGCACAAGATCGAAATACGAATGACCATGAAACACAATACACACTCAGCGTCCTTTATATTACATCCTTAATATTGTTGTTTATTTATTGTTCTCGCATTTTGTGCAAGTCTTAACGTTTCCTTTGTGGTTCTGTTTGGTAGAATGTAAGTCAGAACTCAGAATCTCGTCGGAAGAATTAGAAGTTTGAGAGTGGTCAAAGTCGTTTTCGGCTCGAAATACAAAGTTAGTGCTAAGCTAATAATGCACTATAAAAGATTTATTCCACACGACATTCGATAAACTACTAATATGAATGAATTGGAAGTTCTTGGAAGATATACAATAGTGTAAGTGAAATAATCCTCCATAATTTACTAACCAATGAGCGACACGAGTTTTACATAAAAAATCATTTACCCTAATGATATCAAGATATAGAAGATCCCTTACCAAAAGGAGGGGGCCTTTTAGGAGTCCTCGCTTAATTTTATATTTTATCAACATTTTTGACGATTTAATTAATAAACTGATAACTAATAGTGCAAGGTGAGTCACGTAACTGTAGCACTTCCGGCAGTTTTTGGCCGGTTCATGTTATTGCAATGCAGTTTTCACCGAAGTGCGTGAGGGAATGGGACTAACTAATACATATATTTATTTCTACTTTATCATTGAATCTATTTTATCATTTCGAGATATTGAAGTAAATTCGATTTTTTAATAGAACTATTCATATTCTTAGTTTATCACCGGCGTAAAAGGACGAATCCAATGATAGTCATATGTTAGGTAAACATTTTCTTGAGTAATTTTGATTTTTTGCGACTCTTATTTAACGGATATTGTAACGCCCCGAGCATCTGCTAGCAAGTAGAGCGCTGCGTGACCTTAGTTGGTGGACTGTTACATTTAAAAAATGCGTTAAATAGGAGTTGCAAAATAATCAAAATTACTCAAAAAATGCTTATCTAACATATGATAATCTGTATATCTTTGGATTTGTCTTTTTACGTTCGTCATGATAAACTAAAAAAATATGTACAGTTCCATTTGAAGAAACAAAACTGCCTCAATATCTCTCAAAATGCAAGTGATAAAATCGAAACGAAGACTTGCATCAATTAGCCCCATTCCCTCATGCACTTCTGTGGAAACTGCATTGCAATCACTTCAACCGTTTCAGAATTACAGGACGTGCTAAAGTCACGTGACTCATCCAGTATATAGGTGCATTCATTTAAACTTTTTTTTTTTCAATTTACACACCTATATGTTTGTGCTTACGAAAGGGTGTAGTTTCTCGCAGCAATATTTATATTTAAGGATAAATCATATTACATTTTTATGTCAAACGCCGATGTATCTTGATAATATAGTACTAAATCTTCAGAACATATTAAACCATATTATATTAAGACTTAAAATACTTCAAATGTTTCCAAAACATATTCTGAATGTTCGCTTTTTGAGAGAATAGACCTGATTTTTATTATCTACCTAGCCTGAGACGCTGTAATAAAACAAAATACAGCCAATTCTTGTAAATTGTAAAATTTTATTAAAAAAAGTACATAATGAATATCAATAATTTTCAGTTTCTTAAAAAAAATTAAACCTATAAAAAACAATCCTAAATTGCCTTCTGAGTGCCCCCTTGGTGATTATAGGGTTAGGAAGTCCATACCTCTTATACAATTTACCTTTACAAATGAACATCAATGAACTCGTGTTCAACCAAAGAAAGTGCAGTCATCAAAAAATCCAAATTCTGAAAGTGAATAATGGTTTGTTTATTTTCAAATAACTCTGTTTTTTTCTTTATTCCTCCGTAAGTATCAAATAGACGTTTCTTATAATTGTCTTACAAAAGGGTTACAAATTCGAAATTTAAATTACAACATAAAAATGTAAAAAATAGTTGAACCAAAGTCCTATCAAACAATTTAAAACAACACTTCTTTTTATGTGAAAATGCAAAAAAAGTTTATATATATATAACAAAAACGCCGGATTGTTATGCGATTTACATGAGATATTGAATTTGCGAATCTTATTGAATCTTACTAGAATATTGCGTGAAATAATGAACATAAACAAAAATTATCAGAATGATATTTTTACATTTTTCTTTTGAAAAGTGCTAAGTTAACGGAAATAAAAAACAAATAACACAAGTGGAATATAACCAATACAAATAGTATATTTTGATCCCTAAATTTTAAGGTTTTCTGAGTGTGTTTTCTGCTCTTTCAGAAAAGCCCGTGGGGCCACTAGGAGCGCCGCGCCGGTTGCGTCAAGAGCACGACCCGCGCAGCAGGCGGTCCGCGACGCCCGGTGACATATAGAGCTGGCAGCGGCGGCTTTGACCCATAGCCCCGAGCGATCGCCCATTGTCACCCCGCGAGGCGAACTTCCCAAAACACGCGGCGGCCAAGAGGCGCACCCGGCTGCTCACGGCCGCCCCGCCACTCCTCGCACCACACGCCACGCCTCGCCACGCGTTGCTGATCGAACCGCACTGGCAACGCCTCCCTTAGCGCACTGATGAAAGTAACACGACGCACGGCGACGTAAATCGTTGCGGCACGTCGTAATTTCATTTTATGAGCGGAGGCTCTGATGGGCCACAGCAGGAGGGAAAGTGAAGCGCCATAAACCTCTATGATCGGGGACCGGAACAAGTTTATCAGTGTTGCATTTGTGGGATATTAGGGAGTTTTGGGCATGATAAGGGAACTGGCTCGGATCAACAATATCTCATTTGAAAACAGAACAGATTTAATAACTTTTTCTTCAAAGTTAACAAAAATTATATTCGAAATTATCGCTAAAATAACTTTTGTGTTTTCTCAAAATTATTTAAGATATTTTTGTGTATACGAATAGTAACTTTTCTCAACAAAAAAATGAAGCGTTTTAACACTATCAACGTGGATTTAGAAAATGTAAATATACGGAAATCGCGATAGTTGCTTTTCTTAAAGATATTACTCCACCGATAGATCAAAATTAAGCATCCATTGGAATATTTTTAGATTTCTACATAGCATTTGACGTCACTGAGCATGAAATAGCAAGCTTTCACAATCACCTTCACATGGAATTCTTAGTACTGCCAAATCTTTTATAACTTCGTAATCATCGGTTTCTGAACCGGGAGCGGTAGCTCAGTGCATCAACTGATGTCACTGCAGCGCCTCTTACCGGGAGGTTCTAGGTTCGAGTCCTGACGGCGGCAGGATTTTCGTCACTAGCTTTTCAGCTAGGTCGAATTCAGTCGCTGTGTGGAGAATTTCCGGAGGAGAATTCTAGCGACCGGCTACTCTGATCGGTAGTTTTCCGTGGTTTCTCCGATCAACACCAGGCGAATGCCGGAGCAGTACGGGCGACGGAACGCGCGCGATCTTTCCTCCCTCTTCCTCCCACTAGTAAAACGCGCGCGATCTTTCCTCCCTCTAGTAAAACGGTGGAGTATCGATTATGGAGCTCAAGAATACGTGCACAGATCATACTTCTCCCTAGTATGTTATACACATTTTTTACCGTTTTTTATGAAATAAAGCAAATTAAATTAATCATCAAATCATCATAATCATAAACGAATCTACATTACTGTTGCCGAAGTGTTATGCTTTGAACATAATGATACTCACGTCATCCACGTTTCCGCCTTATTTGGATATTAAAATAAATAGAATAGAAACTATATTCAAAATAGATACTGCCATGAATATGGTTAGAAACGCACAAATTGACGCTGCGGGCCATATCCTAACACATACCTTAATTAGTTTAATTGTCGGGAGTTTCATAACATTTGAAAATGCAAATTTTGTATCTCCAGTTATTTATTAGTCACAAAAAAAGAAAACCCAATGCTTCCTAATAATTTTGAAACATTAAGTATTATTTTGCCCAAGTGACTACAGATTATATGGGTTTTACGTGGAAGAAGAATAGGCCTAATTCGAATATGGTATGGTAATTGGAAGTTCTAATAAACACTTACTATCCGAGTTACACCACTTCATACTTAGTATTCATAGCCTATCCCCATTAAAAGTTATAGAAACAAAACGTCACAAACTGTAATGTTCTAGTAATTTAGAAAATATATATATATTTATTCGAATAAGAATGTTGAAGTTTCTTCTCAGAAAAAATTAAAACATTTTCACAAGATTATTAACGCTTTCGTTATCTACGTATTTCAGTTACTCATACCTCCCATTTGCATAGAAAATATAATACCAACAACCGAAATGCTACAAACGGGTCACAATGGTATTACATAAGCAATGACAACCATAAAGTGCCAGCGAAGAGCATGGTCCTATAGCACAATTATGCTAGTTTATCTTCTCCAAGATGTCACAAGGGGACCAGAGTCATTATGCAAATTACCTTGCGAGTTCAGGTCGTTTTTTACGCACAAAGTTGATACCGTGGGAAGATGAGAACTCTGAGAAGGCAGGGCGAGCAAACTTTATGAAAATGCTGTGAATTGAGCCAGACAAACTCATCGGTATCTCATGAGTCATTTATTGATAAATTTTCTTACATACACCTGAATGTCAATGTCAATTTATGTTTAAACAAAATGTACACATTTCAATAATTGCTCAATGATTGGTCACGTAAAGAAGTTGAGAAAATAACGTTTTATAACCTTCCTGCCTTTGGTGAGCGCGACCGCGCCCTTAAATCTTGGAGGGGGGTGTAACTGCTTTCGTTTAAACGCAAGAGGGAGTAAAGATCCGACGATTCTCACAATCGTTTGGGTTTGTTGCCGGAGACAACAGGGTGTCTCCACAATTTTAGTGAAAAAAATTGAGCTGAAATTTGTAAGGTAATTAATTTACTAGAGTTTGGGGGCACTATGTCCAGAGTCATTGGCGCGAGATTTAGGCGTAAATGCTGTACAAATTGCGCCAGAATGAAGGTCTATTATTGGATACCTCGCCCAGGACAGTTCTTTTGTTTTGTTTTTTTGTTTTTGTTTGAAGAAGTCGGTTATCAGATACTTCCGCGCAAGTTGCTATGTTAATTCCCATTACTTCTCTAAAAGCGAATAAATTAATCATTAAAATGAAGTAACACTTAAGTCAGATATCAAATTGTCAATTAAGAATAAAATTAAACATTTTGAATCAAAAATCTTGATTTCCTAATATATTTAAAAATGCAATAATAGCACAACTTCCCACGTTCAAAACAAGCTTAATAGACAAATATTATTGCCTTTTACGAGAGATGTCCATCTGTAAGCGAGAATTTTTTATTCATACAGACTCGTTAATTTATTTCACATCATTGCTATACCCAACATACAACATAAGTAACAAAACTTAACACGGAAGGAAAACAAAGATATGATTCGCAGTTCAAACACATTCTTGCCACCGAGCAAATGTATTTATAGGAAGCATAACTTAAAAAGGAAAAGACGATATAGTAATTAGTAAAGAATATTAACATTATACAAATCTTCGACGGTAGGACACTATCTTGGCAAAATATCCTGGCAATAAATACCTTCGTATGAATATTCCACCATTCGCAGCCTCGCCCCGCTTCAGTTTGTGTGTGAAGAGCCTTTGTGATTTGGAGGGGAAATTAGAACGGAGTGGGGGAAGTTGGCCCTGTTCATAGGAGCGCCGAGCTTCCCAGATAAGGGAAGTGGAGGCGCGGATTGAAATGGCTGATCTAAATGATAACGTTTTTGGAAAAATAAACAAATCTCCCATTTTCTAAAAAAAGTGTTGCTAGAGAAACAATGACATTTTAACATGTCTGTTATGGAAAGCAATCTTCGAAATTTCTCCCACCGAATCATCTATATTTTGTTCGAACTGTTCAGTGAAGATTATTTAATTTTTTCAATTAATTTTCAATATCCGGAAGACATTCTGCTCTTCCCAATTTACATTGGTCCAAACACAAAATATTGTCAGTTTAAGTTTTCTTTTACTTACCAATTTTACCGAAACATCACATATAATACGCCTAAAAAAGAAGATATTTCTTATAAGTGAGTCCTAAGTGTTTGTATGTAATTTAAAATGAAACGGAGTGTCAGAAATAATTTCATGACAGTATTTTATTGATATTAGAATGATATTTATTATCAGAGAATGTAAGCTTTTTAATGTTCATAATACAGTTTTTGTATTTTCATTCGTTAATGATAGTACGACTGTAAGTACATTAGTATCAACTTCAATGTTTAAAACTGACTACAATAGTACAAAATTTACAATGAGATCATTTTTCAATATGGGCATCGTGCTTTCCAATGTACTTAGTCCATCGTAGCACACGCTTTCCCATATCCTCAGAAAAAAGGATTTTTAAACAGTCTAGTAAAAGCAAATACGTTTAGGGTACGCAAAGAGTGCGAAAAGTTCAATTTTCATAACTAATGCCAATAGTTAGTTGATGCTGAAACGTTTCTGGTAAACGCATAAAGCTGTACAGTCAATCTACCGACGATTAGAACGGAAGTGCAAATACTTATTGACTTACCCTGATATACTCATTGTGTAGGTAACAACTGCGAAGAAAGTCATAGGTACTAATAAAAGGGAAAACAACATCGAGTTATTGAACTTGCAAGGCAGAAACCGCAGCAAAAGTAGTCGTTCCGGTTCTGTTAAATATATTGCGATGTCGTGAACCACGGGATGGTAAATATATCATACGAGCATTTGGGGCACACAAAGAAAGTTCCCGGCGCATGAGAACCAAGGTTAGGCAAGCTGAGTAAGGCAGACCATAAGTGATAAGGATGCCGCGATATTATAATGCATTGCTATCTTGTGGAGAGAAAGCAGAGATTTACACAGCTTGATATGCTCCGGTTCGGCGTACTTTCATTAGAATGAATTACGAACCTAAGAGATACTGGATGGACGTGAGTTCAGAACCTATCCTACAAAAGCTGCCAATAGTGCAACAGTTGAGGAAAATTCAACTCAAATTCCAAATTGATGAAATATTTATTTTAATTTGCAAGCTTAATAAATAAAACATGACTTATATCATATGAGTTTGAAGTATGGTGTCATCTCTCCATCTTAAAAAACAAAGACCTCTTCTGACCCGTTACAAAACTTGTACAGAGGATTTCGGAAGGGAGCAGTAAATGGGGAAAAAGGAAGATAAATAATTGTGTAGTGGACTGAAGCGAATGACTGTCAACGTACTTGTTGATGACTGAAGTAGCCAACCAACGCTCTCAAAAATAATATAAGCTAAAATAAAATATATAAAATTAAACGAACAGTTGATCGGAAGCTACATCAGGCTAGACAGTTTCTGCGTATATCTGGCGCTGAAAGTACTACGCAATATTTTTGTACTAGTAGGGGAATCCCAACATCCTGGGGCCTTGAGCATGTGTTACTGCTGTACGTATTATAAACAAAGGGTAAATACATAAACATTATGTTAGGTAAAAGTCCATATTTCCACATATTCGAAACGACAGAGGGAATGAGCTAAAGGAAAAATCTCAAGTACATAGAAAGGAGTATCCTAACTCGCAAATCTCTTTTCCAAAAGAGAATACATATTTTGAAAGTGTTCGGACACCGATATACTGTGAATTACTAAGGTAATAGCTAGGTGCCGACCATTTATATTATTTCATTGCAAATCTCGAACAAACTAATGCCCATACACTACTAATACCCAGTTTCATGGAAGATTTACTGATGCGTGATAATGAAGTTGGAAAGCGTACACGCCCGTAAATATTGAGAAAGTGACCATTCTGTGAATCTCGTCGCTTAAGGCAGACTCGAATAGCGATATAACATTAAGTAGGCTATGACAAAGCACTAGATTGCGTTTTTTACTTGATGGGGTGCACAATAGTTAATCAAAATACAGAACCAATGGATGATATAACTTAGATATGAATAACAAAATATGAACGTAATATCAATTAAATCAAGATTCTAGAAACTAGTAAATCAATGAAATGCAACTCTAAACTAGAACGAAAAATTCTGAATGAAAAAAAACGAATAGTAATGACGCTGTTCAAATAAAACACGTGAAAATACAAAATATGGAACAAACTTATTAATTTTTTAAAATTGAATTCCTCGAATACTCCTAGAATTGCCTAACCTTCACAGTTAATATAATACTCAAAAAGACACTGGAACAGCACTATTCTAAATTTCAAGCGGTCATAGGAATTCGGAGTATCTTGGACATATTGAGACTAAATTTTAAATGAATGAGTGTAAGGAAGAGGAAGGGAATAAAAACAAATTTTTATCATGAGCTTGAGGCTTGAGGTAAGTATCCTATGTGACTTTTGCAGGAGAGAGAATTGGGTTCAAAAAATCATATACAACAGATGTTTAACATTATAAGTAAAAATATATTTTTATCACTAAAAGATACTGAATACATTTTTGTATTGTATTGAACTACTGACTTGTCAACCTATACAAAATAAGAGAGATAAATATCTTAATTTTTCTTGTTAAGATCTTATGATCTAGTCCCAAGCACGTTATATTTATATTCGAGAAATAATCAAAGTTCCAGTGGTGGCAATTGTACTGGACATCGGGAGCCACTCCAAAGCAACCCCGAGTAGGGCGGCAGGCGCACCTGCTCCGCGGGATTATCTCATCGGAGCAGTTGCGGGCGACGGACGTTCCACATTCGGCGCGGCGCTGACGCAACGCGCGAGCCACAGATTTGGGCAATTACTCCGCCGCTCGGAGGAGTGGACCTAACGCGGAGAAGGCGGAGCGGGGCGGAGAGGAGCGAGGCAGGGAGAGAGGAGTGGGATGAACGGGGTGGTGCGGGAGGAGCAGGAGAAGCGGTGGGGAGCGGGGTGGGGCTGGAAAGGCAGCACCTGGCAATGTGGGGCGTGGTGGGATTTGGACGGGATAAGATGGAACGGGGTGAGGCGGGGCGAGCGGGAAGCGCGAGGCGATACGGTATGCGATGGAGCGGGTCGCGAAGGCGGGACGGGGTGGGACGGGGTGGGACGGGTTAGGAAGGGACGGGTGGGACAGGATGGGACAGGATGGGACGGGGAGGGACGAGTGGGACAGGATGGGACGCGTGGGACAGGATGGGACGGGTGGGACAGGATGGGACGGGTGGGACAGGATGGGACGGGTGGGACAGGATGGGACGGGGTGGGACAGGATGGGACGGTGGGACAGGATGGGACGGGGTGGGACAGGATGGGACGGGGTGGGACAGGATGGGACGGGGGTGGGACAGGATGGGACGGGGGATGGGACAGGATGGGACGGGGGGTGGGACAGGATGGGACGGGGTGGGACAGGATGGGACAGGGGTGGGACAGGATGGGACGGGGTGGGACAGGATGGGACGAGGTGGGACAGGATGGGACGGGGTGGGGTGGGACAGGATGGGACGGGGTGGGGTGGGACAGGATGGGACGGGGTGGGGTGGGACAGGATGGGACGGGGTGGGGTGGGACAGGATGGGACGGGGCGGGGCGGAGCGGGTGGGGCGGAGCGGGGCGGGGCGGGGCGTGCGGACGGGCGCGCGAAGCGGCTGCGAAGGCGGGGCGCGGGCGGCCTGCTTTCTCCGCGCTCCTCGCAAGGGTCGCCCACGCAGCTGGAAGCAGCCTCGGTCGCCCCCGACTCCGTGGCTTTAAGAGCAGAGCTGTTTACTCTGCTCGCAATAGTGATTCTCAACCCGTTACTCTAGAGATTAACTAGGGGGAAAATATTACACCAATACATATTCAGTGGAGTATTTTATCGTATCGTATCGTAATAGAGCATTTTATCGTATGCCTCCTGTGGAACACGATACAAAAGTTCAAAGGAAAGAACGAAAAAGTAAAGTCTATTAGACAATACCGAACTTCTGATGAATAATTTACATTTGATGCCTCAAAACGTTTAAAGTGAAACCTAAATTTTCCATATCTGACAGGTAAAAGTGTCCATGTATGTTACATTTTGAGATTTTAGTTCCCAGTAGATAATAATGAAACTTAATTCAGAAAACCGAATTTCAATGCCGAAACTTCTTTGCTATACGATTCTAATACGTAAATGCATAGAATGTTTGTAACTCAGATGATACCAATTATATGTCTATTATCAAGGTAATTCACTAACCTTAAATGTTCTCATAACGTCCATGCAGACAAAGTAATCGCCGGTAGTGTTGCACGGAATCGGACAACTCGACAGTTTCTAGGCTTTCAGAGTGCTCTAATATTTTTAATGAGCAGGTTATTTTTTCAAGTGTGTAGTGAGATGAATATGGCAATTAAATAATTAAAGAACAGTTCGTTTGGTACTTGTTATAAATCAGTACAAATTTAAATTAATGTTTAATAAGATTTGCGAAATGGTTGAAAGTTAGAGTGGTGATTTTCTATTCCTCACTCGGCATGTCTCCTCAATTGTAGGCATGTCAGTTAGCTATCATTATTATTTGGGCAAGGAGTTGGGATAAAAATTGTCAGTGTTGTTAGTTTAGTAGTTACATTAGGAAAAATAAGAAAATCTCCTGTATACAAAAAATTAAACAAATTTTAGTTCGTGTAAATGAGCAAGAAACTATTAAATCTCCACGACCACTTTTAATAAATCGAAATAAGTGATTCAATGTTATTAACACGGCCAATTCACGGCTGTGAAAGTAAGTACAATATACTTGGTTGGTTGGAGTGATTCCGGACGCGTCAACTACCGAGGTCATTAGTACCGTAAGTGTAGCGCACTCTTTTCCTCGGGAGGTGGCCCTGATCTTTCCTCGCTGGATAGCGAGATCCGGCGCCGACCTACTGTCGGCTAACGGGTTTCTCCCAACTAGGTACCTACCACCAGCGGGGCACTGCCCTAGCCGGGGCAAGAAAAGTTCCCGACAGGTCTCCCAGCGTGTGTGGTAGTATAGTACATGTTAGTGTGTGTGTGTGTGTGTGTGTGTGTGTGTGTGTGCGTGTGTGTGTGAAGGGGTGAGGATAGAACAAGGAATGGAAAGGAAAGATCGCGCGCGGTCCGTGACCGGTTGGTTAGGGTAGTGCTCCGGCATTCACCTGGTCTTGATCTGAAAAAAAAGGGAAACTACCGATCAGAGCAGCCAGTCTCTAGAATTATTCTCCAAACAGCGACTGAATTCGTTCTAGCTGACAAGCTAGTGTCGAAAAATCTTGCCACTACCGGGACTCGAATTTAGGACCTATCGGTCAGAGCCACTGCAGTGACATCACAGTTGATGCACTGAGCCACCACTCCCGGTAAAATATACTTAATATCAGCGACACACATCCCGACATTAAAAGCTTCACGAATAATATTACAACTGTATTGGCAATGTTTCCCAACCTAAAATCTTTGTTTACGGAAATCACACAACAATAATTTGAGTACACTTCATTGACACAAGTGATGCCCATGTGTTAATGTACGGTAGTGCTCGAAATATTTTGCGATTGTTATATCTAAACTATGTTTAAATTTTCTTTTTTTAATATTTGCTTTCCGTCTTCATTACATTTTACTTAGTAAAAGTTAACTAAGAAAGGATTTACATCTGAAATGCATTTTTTACTTCTTTAGACAAAGCTGTATTTAATAGTTGGGGCGAATTTGTTTTCCATGTTAATTAGAAAGGATTAAAAGCGGAGAAAATGAGAAACAATCCAAGTAAAAAAACCATATCTTCGCACGAGTATGCACGTTATGTGACGGTAGCTTTGTACAACACACAAGACAGCATCTCAACAGAAGACAGCAACGAGGTCAATTAAAGACAAGAAATAAATGAGAAACATAAGTAATTACCCATCATAGTAAATCTCCCACTCGAGAAACATGTTTTGTAGCCGTGCAAACGTGCTAGTGCAAAAACTAATCCTTTTTGAACAGCTTTTCTCCAAGCGAGTCTCCTCGCGGAGGAGGCGAAGTGCAGGTTGTTACTGAGAGCCTTCAACCTTTCCAGGGCGAGTGCCCTGACCGGGTGCAAGCCGTTGCCCCGGCGACCTTCAGCGCGGCTCAGAGGCGTCCCTCCCAGGCGTCGCGACGGACGGCGTCGGCCGCAACCCCTCATTAGGCGCGGGCGGCGCGAAGCCTCCGCAGGGCGACGGGCCTTGGCCCAGGCGCGCGCTTTCTGGCAACGCCTCGCGGCCGCGTCTCATCTCATTTCTTCTCTTTGGCAGAGATGTGCATTGATTGATTCATTGATTATTTACCTCTCCAGGCGCGTCAACTGCAATGGCCATTAGTCGTGCAAGTGTAACCCATGTTTAACGCGCGAGGTGGCGGTGTTCTTTCCCCACTGCATGGTAGGATCCGGCACCGACCTACACGTCGGTTGCAGGGTGTTCATCATCCAGATTTCTCCTACCAGTGGGACACCGCCCCAGCCGGGACAAGCTCTATGCCTCAGTCAAGTGTTGTAGAGTAGTGCATGTAAGTGTGTGTGTGTGTGTGTGTGTGTGTGTGTGTGTGTGTGTGTGTGTAAATAAGGGGTGAGGATAGGATCAGGAAGAGGAAGGAAAGATCACGCGCCGTCCGTAACCCGTTTGATAGGGTCCTGCTCCGGCATTCGCGCGGTATTGATGGGAGAAAAAAAACGGAACTATACCTATCTGAACAGCCCGACTTTAGAATTCTCCCCCAGAGAGCGGCTGAACTCCACCTAGCTAGTGTCGAAAATCTTGCCATCGTCGGGACTCGAACCCAAAGACCTCCCGTTCGGAGGCACTACAATGACACCAGTTGAAGTCCTGAGCCACCTCAGTCGGTATAAGAGAACAATTCGTTAAGATACGGAATTTTGGAGTGAAGACATTTTCCAGTTCATAAGGAAACAGAATCAGTAGGCTCTATAACGCAAAGCAGTTAAAGGGCAGGTTGCTCATCCAAAAGGAAGGTTGATTTTGTTACGTCACCAACAATGATCTCAAGAAACAGGCTAATATTCTTGGCACCGGGTAACACTGTCACTGTAATTACATGAAGGAGTCGAAGTTAATTCATGGTTCAAATGTGTAAATATTTTATTCATTACTTTAGGTTCGCGTATGCAAAGTCTTACGAGTAAAATTCCTCTCATTTCCATCCTTGTTATTGAGTAAAATAAAAAATGAAAACCAGTGAATCTCGCGTGGCCACTGAGAAGAAACAAACTGTACGGAGATAACTGAAGCAAGAGAAAATTTAGCAGAGAAAGAACTATTAAATAACGTTAATTCGATGGTGTAGCTTTCGTTAAAATTGCATCAATAAGGGTGACCTGTTTTTAATCGTGTCGGGTGTAGTGAGAAAATGCAGACAAAATTCTAATATTCACTATTGTAAGTATTTACTATATTTGTATAGGAATGGCCAATTTGCTGTTGAGTTTAAAGTGGTGAGTTTAAGATTGGTTGCGGGTGTAACGGACATTACGGACGTAACTATGTTAACGTAATAAACTTTTCACCCACTTAAAATAAAAATAACTCTTTCCCTATCGGTAACCCTTTTTGTTATTCCGTTTTTCTAATCTCCGATATCGCGCTATTCAAGGTTTGGTAGTACGAGGGTTTTCAAATGTCCACTTCATTCTATTTTGTCCTTTTCAAAATCTTTCAACTTGCAGCTTCTGGTGGCCCTTTGTCTGATTTGAGTAATAATGCTCCGATAATAGATGACAATAAAATTTATAAGTGTTTATTCTGTAACTTGTGTATCATATGTACTGTAAAACTACACCTCTAACGTTATGATATATCTACCCGAATGGAACCTCATTTATGATTTCTATTGAATTCTCTACCCGATTGAACCTCATTTATGATTTCACCCTGACCCACTGGCTGTAACGATAACTCTGATTTTAACATGAACTATTTTCCACTTTAACTACTTCTACTACAACTACGTCTCCAACCTCCATTTGAACCACCGGCAGACCGTGCCTCAACCACAGTCGTGGTGGGCTTCGCTCAGGCCCGGCCTCTACACTACGCCGCCCCCGCGGGCCCCAACCGCCGTCACAGTTGCCGCATTTTAGATCGACTTACGCGATAACATATTAGAGGTGTCGACGTGGAGAATTTCAAGACAACGGAGGTTGGTGACCGAGAAGCCAACGACACAGGCTCCTAATCTCTCATCCGCGGCTTCTTTTGAATTACTATTCATCTCTATGACCTTGAAGGTAATAGGTACTGTCAAGTAAATACATATTTATATTTTGTAATATAAAAATTGCCATTGAACGCCATCTCGGGCAACGGTTGTAAAATAGTAGCCATTAGAGGTAACATAAGGAGCTGCCAGATGGAAATTGGTGGCTGTAAGAACGACGGGTGAATAACAAATTTAAAGGATACGAAAGCAAAGCAGATTATTCCGAACAGTGACTAGGTATTTGCAAAGATGATAATACACAAGTGCAATATCGAAGCCAAATCAGATGAAAAGAGGAATTTTATAATGATACGTTTAGGATTACTTGCCAATCCCCTGAATATATAAATATAGCTTTATGAAAATGGCTTTGAACACCTTGTTGCTATGAAACTGCATACAGTCTGATGTAAAGCGCAGGCAAAAAACTGGAAAATGTTATCAATATGTCTAAAGAAAATGATATTTAAACGAAGGTAGAAGCTGTTCCTGCAATAAACTTGGCTTGACAGTTTCAGCTGACAAGATAATGTATAGATTGCGGTGAATCAAATTAAGCCGAAGGTAACGAAAGTAAAGAAGAGAAACAGTCACTCGGAGGCGAGAATTCAAAGACGAAGGAGGGTGAAAGAGCGGACTGGCCACATTGCGGTGGCGAGGGCGGTGAAGGCGGCGGCGAGGGCGGTGATGGCGGAGGCGAGGGTGGTGGCGAGGGCGATGATGGTGAGGGCGAGGACGAGGACGAGGGCGAGGGCGATGATGGCGATGGTGGTAGCACTGCGGTATCGGGCGTGACCGAGCAGTTGGCTTACCTCGCCCCCAGGCGCCGGCCGGCACGCAGAGCAATTTGCAAGTCGACGCAACGAACCCAACGGCGAAGCATAAAATGTATCGCGACGTAAGGCCGAGTGGTGGTTCATCGGTCCCTTCAAACTGGTTTTTCTTCAAACAAGAGAGTTAAAACGCCGTGAAGTTCAAAAATTACTAATCACCATATTCACCACTTGACTTTTTTCCACGCTTGTTTTGGAACTGCATAATGGTAACGGATTTTTACAGGGCATGTAATGAGAGATTTGCAAGCATTTTAAAAGTATTTATGTCATTTTTCCACAGTATAGTTTTCAAACGATAGATAAAGAAGATTCAAGAGGAAATATCGAATAATTTCAAATCAGTATTCCTACAAAAATTAAACGCAGAAGCTATATTTAAATTTCATTCCGTTTAGGAAACAATTGTTCTTGAAAGACAAGGTGTGACAAGCAATAAAGATTGGAAAGTGAGAGTTACTAATGCCCGCTGCAAGGATTCCTCTGCTCCTTTCTACATCGCATTCCAATTTGAGACAAAGTGATTTAAAGACTCGTAATCCTACCTTTCTTGGAATTCTATAGCTATGTTTGGGAAGAAGTACATTCCATGGTCCCAAACATGGAGACAAACGTGCGATGTTTCGGAAAGGGGCCAAGACCAATTTCAAAATGCGCAACAGGCAAGTGATATATTTGTAATCCTTATCAGTGACTTTATCACAAGAAATAAAACGAACGTGGCTTTTCACTTGAGAGTAGACTTAAATACAGTAAACATCGTTGACAGTCGAATTTAATATTTTTAGCATTATCCACAGGAAGTAAAACGTTAAACTACCCTTTAGAATTTCCATACAAGAAGAATTGGGAGACGAGGGGGAAATGATTTTTACAACTACTGCACTTTCAACTGTCTATATTGTTAAACTTTTATTTATTATTAAATTCAGAAATATTTGTTATTCAGAGACAATTAAAATGGTATCCAATAAGTTAATTTCATTTAAAAATGAACGCACATTATAGATCAGTGTTGTAAACTTTAATGGTTTTTTGTATTGTTTGAGACTATCACATTCTAGAAAACCATTTTATAAATATATTCTGTATGTATTCATTACATTAAATATTTTAACACAATAAAATATTAAATATTTTTGTGAATTACTGTCGTCTTTCAAAACAAATTCGTTCAATACACTCATTTTGTTCAATGTAATATGTCTAATAATTCAATTCTTTCAACACAACGATTCAACGAGTCAATAACAAGTCTTATATTTCTTTTTCCCTTTCACGTAACAATTTCCTTCACCTAATTTTCCCTACACGCCAATTTCTGGAGAACTTTACTCTTTTTCTGATCTCAACGCTTGCCCTTCACTTACCAATGTGTTTCACTCGTTTCCCTTAACCTCTGCCTCCTTACGCTATGCCTTTTACCCTTTTCAGATTGTCTTCATTTTGAACTACGGTCTGTAACGAACTCTAAAAGCTTAATATTAAAATAGAAGCAATAGTTATCGAGGGTTTCAGTGCCGCTTCTCACAATACACAGAATTTAAATTGTTTAATAACTTTCGCTGCACTGATAAGTTTTATGTACCTATGGTGGAAAAACTATGATTTTGCAGAGCTTCTTGTATTTAGTAACATGAATGCAGTTTTGACTTTCATCTCGAAATTCGGCCACCAGCTATTTAACTCTGATACTTTTCAGAATAGTAAGATTTAGAGTAGTCTAAGAGTTTGAACTACACCTAGAGCCAACTAAGGGGATATACTATTACCGAATATTAGATCGTCCTCCTCCTGATACTTTCCATCTATTATTTCAAAGATGTTATATGAAAAATGTATGAAATATTATAGAGGAAGAAAAAGACCGTTTTCTCTCTATTATTAAATTAAGAATAATAATATGTGAATAACCTATTTTCATTGTATGTTCGTCTTGAAAGGAATTTTAATATGATTTTTCATAAATTTCCTGTACAAGAATAAGCAAAAAATGCGTTCAATGCTAGTGCCGCTGGGATGATCCGACAAGTACTTTTTTAAAACTACACGTACATAATAAAAACGAATAACAAAAAATTCAGGTTCCGTTCTCCAGGAGTTCTTGTATCCCCGTGACCCTCAATACTCTGGTCAGGCAACAGTGCAATGCAATTCAAGATCACTCAAAAGGAAACCACTTGGTACCCGGCGCTTTGAGTGCAAATGTACGAGCATTCCAGAACGCGTGGTCTGTGCAACGGCAAGCCAGCAGCTCCACCGCAGGCTACGCGGCCGCGGTCAGTGTCGAGCGCCCGGGGCCTACGCGAGCTACAGCCCCCCCGAGATCCGTAAATCAGGAGCCGCCTGCGCCGCTAAATTGCGCCAATGGCCCTGCCGAGCGCGGCGCCGATCCCGGGCCTTGAACGCCGCGCGCCGCTGCACGACGAGGGGCCAGGCCGAGAGCGGGGCGGAGAGCGGGGCGGAGAGCGGGGCGGAGAGCGGGGCGGAGAGCGGGGCGGAGAGCGGGGCGGAGAGCGGGGCGGAGAGCGGGGCGGAGAGCGGGGCGGAGAGCGGGGCGGAGAGCGGGGCGGAGAGCGGGGCGGGGAGCGGGGCGGAGAGCGGGGCGGAGAGCGGGGCGGAGAGCGGGGCGGAGAGCGGGGCGGAGAGCGGGGCGGAGAGCGGGGCGGAGAGCGGGGCGGAGAGCGGGGCGGAGAGCGGGGCGGAGAGCGGGGCGGAGAGCGGGGCGGAGAGCGGGGCGGAGAGCGGGGCGGAGGGAAGCGAAGCGATCGGCGCTGGCGAAGTGCAGCCTCTCCGCTTATCGGATGCGAGCGACCTTTTCCCAAGAGCCACCACAAGTGAACATGGGATAAGTGGAGATAAAATACTAGTGCTAAAAGAGTGCATACTTATTCGTAACGGCTACGTCATTACTATAGTAGTTGAACCAATGTGAACATTTCACACATTTAAACTCGAATGTATAAAACAAATTCGTGTCTCTGCGAGTTCCAACGCGCAAAAATATTTGTCCGAGCTGGGATTCCAACTTCAGCGCCTCTTTCTACGTTCAATGCTCTTACTCATTGTCCCACATCAGTTGGATTTTCATTCTGTTGCTGCCTCTGAAATGTCTAAGTTGAAAGTTTGCAATTTTCGAAATTTTACAATGTTAATTAAAACCATATTGTCCCATTTTGTAAGTACACTTTTCCCTCTCCAAGAAAAAATATAAAGAAACAATTTTCAGCAATTTTTGAAAAAAGTTTAAAAATTAACTCACAAAATCTGTGTGTAGTGCCGACAAAATCGCAATATCTGCTTCAAATTTGAAAGTCTTCGAGTTCGGTCAGATCGATAGGGAATTATTAATTTTGGGGATTCCTGTATTTACGCACTAGAGTTGTTCACAAACGAACTGGCAGAAGGACTAATTGACCAGCATTTAAAAAATAAAACAATTAGGCATCAGAGACCCCATAAATAAATTTCCGTCAAAATCGTTAAATCAATGTTTGCATCAATAAAATCTTTTTCGAGAAAGTAAAATGAGATAGAAAGAATAGAAACGCGGAAAAGGAGTAGAATTGAGAAAAAATATTTTGCTTGAATGTGAAGGATACCTAAAAGAAATGGAGAGTCGAAGAGAGACCGAACTATATAGTAAAAAAAACCTTGTTCCGAGAATAAGGATTGTGGTAATGTCATCACGATATTTTTTCAAATTAAACTAGTGAGATTCACAAATCAATGTTTTTCTAACAAAGTATTTTGTGCTGAACAAAATGCGCAACTAACCCGAAAAGTACATCTACGACAAAATATATATAAAATGAGAATTTAAAACACAACCACATTTAACATTCCACAATCTAGCGTAGTTGAAAGAAAATGAACACAATATTTGTAACGATAATTCTACAAAATATTCACGGACTTTCGAAATCATTTAAGAACCCTGCACACCGCACATTCATAAAGTTACTGACATAGTGGGACAAGGAGTCTTGAGAAATGTTCAACGAGGAAGGCTCTTCAAAGCTTCGTGTTCGTTTGCCTGTAACGATGCGGTCGTCCTTTCCGTTAGCACTGAAGACGGCAGCTCCGGTGAGCTCATCAAATATGATCAGACATTTTAGTTTCGGTATTTCAGCAACCCTGAGTGCTGCATTGCAAGGTTGCACGCCCCCAGGAAAGGGAAATTGGAAAGGAACACTATATTAAGAAGTTTGCAACCACTTCGCGTGCCTGTATATGTCACTCGGCGTAATATTCAAAAAATGAACGAAGATATTACCGTTAGTTAAATGGATTATAAATATTTTTACCATTTTTTCGTCGATCTCGTCTTACTGACCTCAACTGTTTTGTAGGAAGATTTTTAAGAAATGTTTCAAATGATGATAATTTTCTGAAGACTGGTTTTCACAAGACAAGGGATTAATGAATCTTGACACTCAATCATGATAGAAATATTGATATCGTTAACGTTATTTAGAAAGGCAGTTTAGTAGTTTAATAGAATATTAAATCTCAAATGTCTCATTTACAAAACAATTTCGCGAAATGATTGTTAAGTATCAGTGATTTTCCTTTATTTATACGTCAGAAAATTGATGCTCTATATGTCCAGACGTGACGTACTATATTCCACATTTTAGTTGTTACATTTCGAAACGCAAAAATTAAAATATATTTCTAAATAGATTTTCAATAGTTTTCATCATAATTTGATCAGATTTGAAAATCTCTAGGAAATGTGTCTTCCCGTGAGTCGTTTGAATCTATTGCAAAGCAAAATACGGAAGTTGTCATGGTCGGAACTGAATTGCAATAGCTTTAAACGTAATGTGTATGTCATCAGTTCAAACAAGAATTTTACCTCCTTGTAAACCTGTTTATTGGGTAGCAATTTTAGTTCCAAGCACCTCCATGGACCTCGTTTAAGTTTTACGGGACGAAATAATAACCCAAAGCAAATTACCGCATTTATGTATACAAGAGAAAATTAGTTCTCGTAAATATTTCTCAATAATGTTTTATAAAATAAACCTTGTTTTATTACACATATTTACTCGCCGCTTTCAAAAAATAGGCATTATATTTCACAAATACATCAAATTACAAGTATCACACGTATCCAAAATGACATCTTAACTGAGTTCCTAGTGTAACTTGTATCGTTTTAGAAGTGTAGTCCTTTCGAATGACGAATTTAAAAACCGTTTTTGGGAACATCAACAGGTCATTTAAGATCATTTTGACCTTTAATGCATGACCATTTCCAATGGCATGTCGGAATCTCCTTTCTGGAAGACAGAAAAAACACAAAAATAAATTTTATTAGTCATCGGGATATCCAGCTGTGATATTAAGAGATGACAACGGAATTTCGGGAAGTAGTTTGAAGTTCGTTCTTTTCCGTTTCCTTTTACCATTTAGTTTGGTGAAGGTCACATCAAACAATTCATTCCCCAGCTTCTTCCAAATACCATCCACTTGCGGCCCATCTGAACGACCGTACTTCGGAGGAAGTCTGGGAATTCCGCACAGGGCACTGCGGTCAATTTCTCCCGCGGGCGAGGCAGCTCTGCCGGAACAGCCAAGTTCCCACCGCGACGTTACCGCAAGCGGCGGCGGCGGCGCTGGGCGGCGGGGCAACCACGCGGCGAGGGTGGCGCAAGGGGCACCACGCACGTCGCCCTGCGGACAATGGCTGCGCCGGCGCCAGGCCCACGGGCACCACTGGCTTCTCCACTGCCACCGCCTCGCGTCGCCATGCTCGTTCCGACTACTCCCTCTTTCATGTACTCATATCCACACATGTTTGACATAATCGCGGTTACATTAAAACAGTCACCCGTTGTCGCGTCATGGCATTGCATTACTCAACATCATGGAGTCATCATTCAAGCATGTAATTTGAAATTTTACTCTACGAGTTGATTTTACTTAAATAGTATTAATGCATAGGCACAAACTATGGTGGAGATCGTGGTGAACAGAGAAATACGGCTAGATTAGAGTTTGTAGTGACAGAAGCACAAGAAGAATCTCTAAAACACTTGCACACTTCCACATGGATTCACCAAACAGTGAAACAGGAAACAATTTCAGATGTAGAAACAAATAAATGAGTCGGTTATCGCCCCATATTGTTTCCCCTCTTCCTACATTTTCACCATTGCACTTTTTTCAGAGGGTTTCAGATGTCGTCGAAATGATAACTCCGTTCCATCTTCAGCTAGCCGCATGTCTTCGCCAGTACTGCCGAATGTAAATCGCGCACGCAGCAGCGCGTTCCCGTGTCATGGCGCGTTGTGTCACGCGCATCTTGTTCGTGCGGCGCCGGCGGGGGCGTGGCACGGGGTACGAATGCGCGCCGCAACCAAGTTACCTGCGGCGTCGACGGCGTCGAGACGGAAACCACATAACCGTTACAACTGCGCCCTCGCTACGCCGCTGTAAATTCCGTCACAGACAACCTCCACGTCTGGCGCTGCCAGCCGCTGGCGGCGAGTCTAGGAAGTTCATGGAACTTTTAGGTGCTTTTGGAAACGTTCTTAAATGCAAATATCACAAATCATTCTTCTCGAAACCCGAGAAGTTTATTTTTGTTTAATATATTTTCTTTTTCCAAAATTGGAGAGCACGGTACATAAGGTCAGGGAGTGAAAGTCAACATGGCATGCGTGTGTACAATTAATAATAAAATATCTCCAGAGTTATGCGACACAAAAAACAACAACTTTGGACCACTTGCATTTGTGGAATTTCTTTCGTGCATTTATTAATCTCTTACCTAAAAACTTTCTTCAAATTCATAACAACCTGGAAATTACCTTGTACTAGTACATATAAAAATGATTTGAATTATAATGAGACTTCCAATGGACCTTAAAGTCTTGGGCCACACAGTATGATGTCAACAAAACTGTCTTCGATAAAGCATTGCTGCGGTCACGCAAATTGAATAGCTAATCAAAAATATCACAGTATTAAAAGCACTGAAATCTTAAAAATTTTAAGTTTCTTTCAGTCCATACTAATTCTTTCTAAATATATCGAAAGCTGTTCTTGCAAAATGAACTGTTCGCTTTGAATTGGCGACCCCCACCCATCGTAGGTGCACAAGAAAAATGACCAATCTCGAAATCTTAGTTTTTTCTTTAACTGCAAAAATACTTTCACCGTTCAAGAAATCACACGTGATACCTTTAAGTGATTTTTTCCAAGTCCAGGCATTACGCGTGACTTCAGACCAGACTTCTTTATTGATTTTTTAAGTTGAGTTGCGTTGCGTTCTCCGTTAATGAACTTAAGTTAAAGAACACAAAACATTTGATATGTCTTTCAAAATGATTTAATCCTTAATTTACATACTGTGCTTATTACTGTAGTTTACAGCCTGGACTTTAAGGATTCCCGTGCATTTCATGTGGAAACAGTGAACATGTCAAGAAAAATCATGTTTACTAGTAACAAAAATCAAGATAGTTCTCAAGATTATACATAATTTTACTATAGAGTAAAGCAACGTCTTAGTCCTCAAATAAATGGCTTTGCTCAGATAAAAACCATTCTGCAAATTGGCAATTTTGAAGATGGGACACTTTCCTTGAGGCATTTTTCACTTCAGAGCAATTTGAATTGGAATTTCTTTCACTGGAACGTGCATGCAGAGTAGATTAATACACAACCACACAAAGCTTGGGCCCAAAGGCCCCCTGCAAACTGAATGCTGCAAACTGAGTTTTTCGATAAAGTGTATTTTAGTTCATATAAAGGAAAACTATAGGAATACTAGGTTCACTATTTTAAAATCGATATACAAAAAAATGATTATTATTAGAATTTTGAAAAACAGTTCCTGCATCAAAAAAGTTCCAGACAAGAATGTAGATGAAAGTTATTTTAAAGATGCATATGTATATATTGTATTTAATATTTGAATATTATTTTTTTAAATTTAAATGGTTCAGCATTATTTTCACATTGAATTTTGGTACACATGTTCAATATTTCAATATCCTTGGTTCGTCCATGTTTGGGGCCCTGAAAGTCATTCTTCTCTTTTCCTCGGGCTCTGTTCACTGGCGTTCTGCGCGGCGAGTGACAGGGTGCAGTGTGGACCGCGGCTACTCCATGGGGCAGTGGGGCGCGGAGCGGGCGCCGCCCCTGACGCAACGCGGTTTCCCCAGGCCGCGGACGCGACGCACGGCGCGGCCCATTTCCTGGGCGTGTTCCCGATTATGACAGGGCTGGCAGCCCGCCCACGCCACGCCACGCCACGCCACGCCACACCAACGCAACGGCCCGAGACGCAGCATTCGCTGTCACTCTCTTCTGTCATACATAAAGACTTCCCTCCTGTGATGTATATGTACTTGCAGGTATGTTTCGTGAACGTCTGCTTTCATGACAGTGACGGAATGAATGGAATTCTTACATTTGCAAGTAAGAAACGTCCGGTTATGCAAATTTATCTACATTATTCATTTAAGAAGATTATTTTGCGTCAAATTTGATTGGTTCGAGTATGCAGAATTTATGTAAATAAAGTGCATGCCGCAGGTTCTCTCTGCTTAACATATCATTTGTTGTGGCATTTTCCCCATTCATGCGAGACTAAATCGCCGATCATGTCTTTCTGACCACGAGCGTCACTTTCGGAAATAACTTTCTCGAAAGCTTTGTGCAGTTAAAACGCTGAGGGTAAATTTCAAAGAATAATGAACATTATTCAATTACACGCTATTGTATATAAAACTATCAAAAGTCTTTAAATGTTTCATATTAAATACCGCAGTAGGGAATATGTATTACTAAGTGTGCTACTTTGCCATAAGCACTACTCAGTGTACATTTCTGTGCCGTATGTATCAGAAAATTTGAAAATATTAACTCGATATATACTTTTTAATACAATGTATTTTTAACACCATTTATTCTTTAAATGGATACAAGTGAGACTGCAATGGAACATTTTCTTTCTTAGTAAAACTTGAATAATATTAAAAAAGTATGTTCAGAAAGACACTAATAACCGACTAAAACATTTCTAAAACTCCTTTTACAACCGAGGCATATCTATTATTCTGCACGAATCCTGGAATAACTGCGCTCGGCACCTCCACGAACAGCGCGCACAGCGATTGGACGGCGAAGAGAAGCGTGCAGCGAAGGCGTTGGGCAAGGCGGGCGGGCGGGCGGGCGCTGCGCCTCGCACACGGTTCCGGCTGCGCGTGACGTCAGCGGGGGAGGCGTCCGCCCGGGTGCGATCCCCGGCCTCCACTCGCTCGCCTTGGCCACCCGCCCCCCTCGCCGCCCGCGCCCGCCGCCAATGCCGCGCGCGGGTTAGGAACGCGGCCCCGAAGCATCGGAGGCTAACCTAGGCTAAGCCTCGCTGGTCGAGCGCCAAACAATCATTTAGGAGGCTTCGTCCGCTACTAACATACAGAGGTTCGTTAAGAATAGGGAATAATTAATGGTCGAAATAAGAAATAGAAGAATAGGGAAGAATTAATGATTGAAATAAGAATTAAAATAGATTATTTTATTGAATTTCATCCATATCTGATTCGGGAAAAATATTACCTTCGTGTTTCACTAGTATTCTAATAATTGTTATCACCACTATCATTATTTTTAATATTAGGTATTATTATTATTATAATTATTATTATTATTATTATGATTTCAGAAGTACAATTGTCGTTGTAGATTCCAACTTGTCACGGAATATTATTTCTGAAAGAAACCCTTTTTCGTTTTATTTCAATTCTTTTCTTGACTTCATTTCATTTTTTTCTTTCAAAATGAGTAAATTTTGCAATAAAGTACATCATTATATTAACTCAAAGAACAAATAAAGAACGCTTTTTATTGTTCCGCAAGTACATATGTTGATGAGCCACGAGCAGTATCATACTAGTAGATTTCGTGGCCAGGCAACGCACGCTCTGATTACACACATTCCACCTCTCCTGGAAATCGGCACTAGTGTCTCCAATAGGGTGTGTTTCCTTGACAGCCAAGATCTGCGAGCCATAACCATTTTCCATAACATTCTATAGGTAAAATGATGTCCAGCTTTTAAGATTCAAAGAAAGTACAAAGAATGGTAGGAAGAAAGGAAGTAAGAACCAAAAGCAAACGAAGCACGGAAAAAGCAAACGAAGCACGGAAAAAGCAAACGAAGCACGGAAAAAGCAAACGAAGCACGGAAAAAGCAAACGAAGCACGGAAAAAGCAAACGAAGCACGGAAAAAGCAAACGAAGCACGGAAAAAGCAAACGAAGAACGGAAAAAGCAAACGAAGCACGGAAAAAGCAAACGAAGCACGGAAAAAGCAAACGAAGCACGGAAAAAGCAAACGAAGCACGGAAAAAGCAAACGAAGCACGGAAAAAGCAAACGAAGCACGGAAAAAGCAAACGAAGCACGGAAAAAGGAAAACGAAGCACGGAAAAAGGGAAGGAAAACGGAAAAAGGAAAGAGACAACAGCATAGGAAGAAAGGAAGAAAGAAAGAAAGAAAGAAAGAAAGAAAGAGAAAAGCAAAAAGAGAGAAAAGAGACAAAAGAATAGAAAGAAAAAGACAAAAGAATAGAAAGAAAAAGACAAAAGAATAGAAAGAAAAAGACAAAAGAATAGAAAGAAAAAGACAAAAGAATAGAAAGAAAAAGATAAAAGTATAGAAAGAAAAAGATAAAAGTGTAGAAAGAACAAAAAGAAAATAAATAAAGCAAAATAAAGGGAAAACAAAGAAAGGGAAAAGAAATAAACCGATAAAAAGAAAGCAAGGAAGAGGAAAAGAAAAATGAAAGAAAGAAAAAGAAAGCACAAAAGAAAAAAGCAGAAAGCAGAAAAAAAGAAAAAGCAGAAAGCAGAAAAAAAGAAAAAGCAGAAAGCAGAAAAAAAGAAAAAGCAGAAAGCAGAAAAAAAGAAAAAGCAGAAAGCAGAAAAAGAAAAAAGCAGAAAGCAGAAAAAGCAAAAAGCAGAAAGCAGAAAAAGAAAAAAGCAGAAAGCAGAAAAAGAAAAAAGCAGAAAAAGAAAAAAGCAGAAAGCAGAAAAGAAAAAGCAGAAAGCAGAAAAAAAGAAAAAGCAGAAAGCAGAAAAAAAGAAAAAGCAGAAAAAAAGAAAAAGCAGAAAAAAAGAAAGCAGAAAGCGAAAAAGAAAAAAGCAGAAAAAGAAAAAAGAAAGCAGAAAAAGAAAAAAGAAAGCAGAAAAAGAAAAAAGAAAGCAGAAAAAGAAAAAAGAAAGCAGAAAAAGAAAAAAGAAAGCAGAAAAAGAAAAAAGAAAGCAGAAAAAGAAAAAAGAAAGAAAGAAAGGAAAATGATAAAGGGAAGACGGCAAGCAAGGATAAAAGAAAGACGGCAAGCAAGGATAAAAGAAAGACGGCAAGCAAGGATAAAAGAAAGACGGCAAGCAAGGATAAAAGAAAGACGGCAAGCAAGGATAAAAGAAAGACGGCAAGCAAGGATAAAAGAAAGACGGCAAGCAAGGATAAAAGAAAGACGGCAAGCAAGGATAAAAGAAAGACGGCAAGCAAGAAAAAAAAAGAAAGAAGGCAAGCAAGAAAAAAAAAGAAAGAAGGCAAGCAAGAAAAAAAAAGAAAGAAGGCAAGCAAGAAAAAAAAGAAAGAAGGCAAGCAAGAAAAAAAAGAAAGAAGGCAAGCAAGAAAAAAATAAAGAAGGCAAGCAAGAAAAAAGAAAGAAGGCAAGCAAGAAAAAAAAGAAAGAAGGCAAGCAAGAAAAAAAGAAAGAAGGCAAGCAAGAAAAAAAAGAAAGAAGGCAAGAAAAAAAGAAAGAAGGAAAAGAAAAAAGAAAGAAGGCAAGAAAAAAGAAAGAAGGCAAGAAGAAAAAAGGCAAGCAAGAAAAAAAGAAAAAAGGCAAGCAAGAAAAAAGAAAGAAGGCAAGAAAGAAAAAGGCAAGCAAGAAAAAAAGAAAAAAGGCGAGAAAAAAAGAAAAAAGGCAAGAAAAAAAGAAAAAAGGAAAGCAAGAAAAAAAGAAAAAAGGAAAGCAAGAAAAAAAGAAAAAAGGCAAGCAAGAAAAAAGAAAAAAGGCAAGCAAGAAAAAAAGAAAAAAGGCAAGCAACAAATAAAGAAAAAAGGCAAGCAAGAAAAAAAGAAAGAAGGCAAACAAGAAAAAAAGGAAGAAGGCAAGCAAGGAAAAAAGAAAGAAGGCAAGCAAGGAAAAAAGAAAGAAGGCAAGCAAGAATAAAAAAGAAGGCAAGCAAGGATAAAAGAAAAAGCAAGCATGGATGAAAGAAAAAGTAAGCAAGGATAAAAGAAAAAGCAAGGATAAAAGAAAAAGCAAAGATAAAAGAAAGAGCAAGGATAAAAGAAAAAGCAAGGATAAAAGAAAAAGCAAGGATAAAAGAAAGTAAGGATAGATGAAAACGCAAGCAGGATAAATGAAAAAGGAAGCAAGGACAAAAGAAAGAAATCAAGAATAAAAGAAAGAAACCAAGGATAAAAGAAAAAAATCAAGGATAAAAGAAAAATCAAGGATAAAAGAAAGCAAGGATAAAAGAAAGAAAGATCTTTATGTAAGAGTTACCTTTACGTTCGCTGAACCTTTCACTTATGGCCTCAAATAAATGAAAGTTTTGCTCTTCCTGAAGTTTGAAGGGAATATTGACCGGTTTTAAATTATCGGAAAGGCCTCATTTACAATTGAATTATTGCATTCAAGAATAAATCACTACATTTGCACTTCTTAGTTTTCAATATTCATAATTTTTAACTGTTTTTTATGTTGATTGATGTTTTTCGTGTTTCCGGGCGCGTCAACGGCTTTGGTCATTATTCCCGTAAGTGTATTGCATGATTTTACCAGGAGATGGCGGTGATCTTCCCCCGCTTCATGGTGAGATCCGGCCGCGACCTACCGTCGGCTAGTGGGGTTTCCCCCTAACCAGGACTCTCCCACCAACGTGGCACCTTCCCAGCCGGGACAAGCTCTAAGCTCCCGACCGGTCTCCTGGAATATGTGGTAGTGTAGTGAATGTTACTGTGTGTGTGTGTGTAATGGGAGATGATAGGGCAAGGAAGAGGGAGGAAAGATCGCGCTCGTTCCGTGGCCCTTACTTCTCCGGCATTAGTCTGTTGATCGGAGAAACCACGGAAAACTACCGAACAGAGCAGCCGGTCGCTAGAATTCTCCTCCAGACAGCGACTGAATTTGACCAAGCTGAAAAGCTAGTGTCGAAAATCCAGCCGCCATCAGGTCTCGAACCTAGAACCTCCCGGTCAGAGGCGCTGCACTGACATCAGTTGATGCACTGAGCTACCGCTTCCGGTGTTTGTTTTTGATGTTAAATATATCAACTTAGTAATGGGTCTTGTAGTATACAACTAGTATGACAAATGCCGAATAGTTCATTTACGAACTTATAATTACTCGTAGTTAGTTACAGATTCCTATAGCTAAATATTAACAGCTTTTCCACTTAACATTTATCAGTTCCATTGATCATTTCACAGATATCGTTCGTTCATGAAATTAAGTTTCACATCTGGGCCATTAATTCCGCACATCTGAAGTTAATTTCAAATTCATTATTCAATGGCATTTTTCTGTATTCATTTCTTTCAAAACTTACACAAATGTATTTTATATCACTCCCTTGTTAATATTTGTATTCCCGGACATTTGTATACGTATTGCATTTGTGAGTACAAGTACTTCAAATGATTTCTTATGAAGTTCTCGAAAACTCAAAACTTTTCTGTGAAAATAGTCTCGAAATTCGGTATTATCATGGAGGCTCGAACGTCATTTTTTTAAACTTCTGCAAAGTGTTCTTTCGGATGTTTGTTAGATAGTTCTAAAAGCACTGACTAACAAACGTTTCGAAATATTCTTTTGTTTTTTTTTCAAACTTACACAACTATTTTTTTAATATATCTCACGTCCTTAATATTTACATTACGATCGGTTTTTATACATTATTGGATTTGTGGGTTTAAGTGCTCTAAATTATTTCCAATGAAGTGTGTCGAAAAAGTTTTCTGCGAAAATGAGCTCAAAATTGCGCATTTTTAGAAACAATTTCCTCAAAAATGGCTCCTAATTTTTCTACGAAAATGTGCACATAAGATGAGGTTTTACCCTTCTATAATATTCTATAAATTAAATTTCAACTCTACCATTAAGGGACCGAAAAATAGAGAGAGTATGAAAAAGATGTTCCTTAGGTGGCAAGAGATGGTAGCTGGAAAGAGGAAGGGGCAGAAATCAAGCCCAGAATAAAGTGATTAGAAAACTAACTAGTACGTGTAAGTATGTGCCATTCTGAATCGCCACTAGTTTTTTACGTTTATTTTCTTTAGATTCGGTATTTCTGCGTTGTAGGGGCATGTACATTTTTATTTTATTTTCCATTAACACACACTCATTACTTGTATATTTTATTACTCATAATTACCTCATTTATCTGTACTAGGATCACCCTAAAAATGCCACCTGTGTAGATGAAATATTTTCGAACGACACATGATACAAACGGAACTAACGTACATTACGGTCATGTCACCACAAGATTTCAGATAAAAGTTTGAGTTCATCGCAAGTACATCACTCGGCATAAGAATACTCACCTAACGCGAACAACGAAGCTGAGATTTTTTCATCAATGTATGTGTTCATTTTTAATTAAGTAATTTTCCCAGGGCCTTCGCAACGCAAGTAGTCGTATCCCAGCAGCGCGACCTCGGGAAGAGTGATGAAGCAGCGTTGGCGCCAACCGGGGCAGGGCAGGGCCGCGAGTGGCTGAATGAGTGGAGTTCACCGGGGAGAGTAACAATCAGCGCAGCGAGGTCGACACGTGAATCAAGCACGTCTCAGCGGGCGATTCACTGGGCGGGGGCGGGGGGCGAGGCCACGCGCTGCTGTGTCACCCGTTCCGAAGAGCGATCGCCGCTCACCGCTGCGCGCGCCACGGCAGCCGGAACTGCATCGCAGTGTTCATTTAGCGCTCTCAACAATGCGTCATTCATCACGCCATCACGACACGGTTTCAGACGTCGCGGATTTCATGCACTAGCATTTTTTTGTTGTTAATGTTCATTTCTTACTTAAACTTAAAATCAGTATAATAAATATAATAACTAAAAGGCCAAAATAACAGACATGGAAGTACTATTTATTATTACATTAAATAATACTGAAGTTGTTCATTAAGTTTCGACCCAATTGTTTGGTGTCTTCCTGAAGTCCCGTCTAAAAATAATAAAATCTACAATGAAACAATTACGATGAATATAGTATAGGAAAAGATCGCCACGCCAAATTAAAATCAGTATGTTTCTTGGCAAAATATTGAATCTGAGGTAAGAAAAGTTTTGCTTATTTTTTTATATTGTTGGCGTGTAAATGTACTTATTTCTATATATTTTAACTTGTGTCCAAAAGAACGGCAATATTTATTTTCGTGGACAAATTATTATTTAATGCAAAGCATAAACTTTCTTCTAGACTCAAATAGTAGGTTTTTGAAGTAACTTGGATGAATGATTACTTGTATCGTCGTAGAACAAATTGTTGAGGTAAAAAATAAATTTGGAGTATATGATAAGACGAGAAGATGGGAAGGTGAGGAAGAATATTCCCAGTGTATCTGTCTTCCATAAGACAACGAAAGAAATTAAGAAGTAAAAAATATACATTCATCACATTGTAATGCGCAAGGTTCTTTTTAAAATTTAAATTTTTTTCGATAAAAAACTCAATAAAAATAATAGAAAACGTTTCTTAATAACATTGTTATTTTCTTTCAATACAAAATGATGTGTATAACAAGATATTTTTATTCTGTGTATCCCTTATTTCCCTAGGTGGCAAAAGATGTAAAGTCCAAGTAGATGAATCTGGAGGAGAATTCTAGCGGCCGGCTGCTCTGATCGGTAGTTTTCCGTGGTTTCTCCGATCAACACCAGGCGAATGCCGGAGCAGTACCTTACCAAACGGGCCACGGACCGCACGCGATCTTTCCTTCCTCTTCATTGTCCTATCCTCTCCCCTTACACACACACACTGACACTCACATGCACTACACTACCACATATTCCGTGAGACCGGTCGGGGGCTTAGAGCTTGTCCCGGCTGGGGCGGTGCCCCGCTGGTGGGAGTGTCTTGGTTAGGGGGAAACCCCACTAGCCGACGATAGGTCGACGCCGGATCTCGCCATCCAGCGGGGGAAGATCACCGCCATCTCCCGAAGAAACATGCACTTCACTAACGGGACTAATGACCACAGTAGTTGACGCGCCCGGAAACACGAAAAAAATCAATCAATCCAAGTAGATGAATTTATAACGGAACACTGCACGTTCATTCTTAAAACACAAATTTTAAAAACATTGTATGATATATTTTTTATGCATATTTCAGGCTAAAAACATGCATTATCTTTATGCATGCATTTTAATCACGAATTATCTTGAAGTAGCTCGTTTAAAATTCTGAAAACTACTTGAAATTATCTTCTAACGGAGTTTACAGAGGCCAGAAAGTTGAGATATCAGGGGTTTTGGCTACGCCAAGAGTATTATTTTAGCAATAGAATGATTTACAGAGATTTTATAAAATTTATCATTTGACTTCGCTGCCTAAGTTAGAAGGAAAGGAAAAACCATTTCATAAGCAACGTTCTATTCGAGTCCCCATTTAATTTGTCAATCTTATTTTCTGAGGCATCTGAATCCGTAATTGAACTCTAGATTTCAGAAAATCCTCCATCTGTAAAGAAAATGAGTAATTATATATAAAGAGCAATTAGCATGTCAGTAACTGAACGTAAATCTTTCTAATTAGGTTGCTTATTGATTTACTTAATACACTTGCTTTTCATTCGACAGCTTTATTGGTTTACACACTTACGCAATAAAATATCGCTAGTTTTGTATTATATTATACAGTTTACCGTGTTTCAAAAATTCTGTAATAATAAAGTCTGACAGGATGTTTAACAATGCTTAAGACAGTTCTGTGAGTCATTGTATCGGCATTAGCTCTTTATCGTACATTTATCAGGAGCCCCTTTTTGTCATCGTATGACCCGTAGCCATTTCGAGTAACACTGCCAATCTATCAATTCCATATTACAAAAATCTCCACAGTAGAATATTAATCATAAGAAAGTTGTCTGTTTTACCCTGGCAACTTTCCTTATCTTACCTTTCCACAGGAGAACAGCGTCGCTTAATTACAAGAGGTGAAAACGAAAGGCCACGCATGTGTGTTGGCATTTCTTAAAACGATTTGCTAATAGCACAGGAATTTATTTCAACCTCCGACCCAAATCTACCGGAAGACAGTTTCCTTTACACCGAGGTCATTACTAAAGAACCCAGAACCATTAATCCACATTAATAATTCGTGCTTCCTTTATCCAGTCCCAAGACCATTGCCACCAGGATACGACAGTTTCTCAAGAAATTATATGTTACTGAAAGGTCAAAGGATAATGGTTTTCAAAATATTAAGCTATATTTATTAAACGCTATATTTTGTGCATGTAAGAAATTCTCAAACAACACTGGCAAAAGCTTTTTCTTCCAAGGTGCACCTCTTTTCTTATAATTTTGTGATACTAGTTTTAAAGTTTGATTTTCATCCTAAGTTTAATATTCACCGTATAATACATTTTAACTGAGGATAGTTTTAAAAATTGAAATCCGAAACGTGTAAAATGAAATAAAAACTCAAGTATGAACACTTAATATTTATTTTTTAATAATGGTTTTTTGGTCTTATTGACCTTGATGAACGTGCTTCTAAGATTAATTGTGCGTTTTTTAATTAATCTTATTTGTGCGTTTTAATTAGTTTCGATTTTACACGTCGTAAGGTACAACGATACAATTTAAACCACACTACTTTCAAAAATTTCAATTATGCTTCTGGGGTTACGGTTGTTCATTTGGGTTGTTGACTTTATTCTAAAATATTTTCTTTCATTTCATGTAAATGTATTGTAATTATGAAATATTAGTGAAACTTGAATGGCTAATATTACTAATGCTAATAACACGAAGTGTATCTAGAATTAAGTTTCCTTAGGTCATTAACAAAAGGAAAACCCAATTTCATGGACAAATTTCATTGTAGTACATACAGCACATGTTGCATCATTTTTCACATAATCATTACCAGCACTAACACATTTGTAATACAGTGGGATCAATAGTTGCACCTTAATGTTGTAGAAGTCTGCCTCCTGGGTAGGTACCAGTGTTTGACAGCCCCCTGGAAATGTGCGTCACTGTGATAGTCCGTAATGCGGTCTGAATAGCTACCCCAGGGACGAATACAAATGTTGATCCTACGTTATGATAAGCATCTCAACTCAGGTGGCAATTATGTGGTAACAGTGTATCTGCTACAATAAAAATTGTCCATAAAATTGTGTTTTCCTTTTGCGACCTGAGGAAACTTACTTTCTCGATGCGCCTCTTAATATTTGTCAAATGAGCGAAACAATAATATTGGTAATACTAAAAATAATAGTAATAAAATAATGATAATATTAATAAGGGTCCAAATCGTTCGTGAGATGCAAAAGTGACTGAATTCAAAAAAATCAGGTGTTGAGGTAAATGAGTTAAGTTTTCACCTTGTATTAAAATGCATCACTTTTGCATTCACACTTCCATTTCTCTGTCAGATATGATACTGTTGCTGTTGGAAGGGAGTCCTATCTGCAGTTCTGAAGATATTTTCAGATTCTGAAGAGCGAACTCAAAATTCCTATATTTTTATTTAATTACTATTAATGCCACTATTGCAGCCCACGAGCGAAATGACCCTTTTCGAATACCACTATCCACAAAGCTCAGTCGAAAGGGTCACACCCCCACGTAATAGAAAGGTCATGAGCAACTTAAAATCACTAATTTTTAACAGGTCACCAGCACGAGGGATTTCTACCAGAAAAGAGGTTTATCATCTGATTTACAAAATATTTTAAGAAGTAAATGATAATTTTAATAGAACTAAGGAAACTTCAATTAAAGGTAGATATCCTACTAAAGTCAATCAAAACTTAGACGCTGAAGTGTAAAAATGATTCAGTACTGAAGATATATGCCCCGAGACTGAGTGATTCTTATTAGTTGCAATGCAAATCCATAATTCCAAGGTAAGTATCTTAAATATAACAAGGTGGTTCAAATATGAACGGGCTTGTTTTTTTACCAAGTACTTTATTGCCAAAAGGAAATTTGCACATGTTATCCTTGAAAGTACTTCGCTCCGAAGCCTACACGTTTTTCTGTCTACAAATATCACAATGACTCTTCATAGAACCTTTTCGGTTTGTGTCGCATCTACTCCCCGACGCAAATAATGAAATCGTTATCGGTAACCTTCCTGCCTTCCAAATCTGATTTAAGCATTCCAAACAGGTATAAATCACAAGGGGCTAAACCGGAACTATAGTACGTGTGTGTGTGCGTGTGTGCGTGTGTGCGTGTGTGCGCGCGTGCGCGCGTGTGTGCGTGTGTGCGCGCGTGCGCCTCAGAAGGTCCTAGTTTAAGTCGCAGCCATAATGTGTTTGGCAGCATGATGTCGTGCGGCTTTTTAAGGCTACCTTTTTTTCCCCTGGCTACTTCTATCGAATCTTTTCCTTCAACTTAGTTTCTCGGAGTTCTGAATAACCTGCATCGATTGTTTTGAATTCTGAAAGAAAGCCTACTGAAATGGATTTACAGTCCCTTACAGTCTCAAGAAAGCCCTTTCTTGTGTTCTGGGGAATGGGTGTTTCGCCTCTCATTCTCGGCACGTTCTCGTCCATCTCTAAAGCCCTTAATCTAGCGTGTCAAGGTCGTCACTACGCATAGTAAGTTGTCAGAAAAAAATCAGTCATGGTCATATTTGAACCACCTTGTACATCAAAGATCAGGATTTGCCTTTCGATGCCTGTCGTGTCTCTGACCAATACGGATAAAATCTAGTACATTTCGGATTTCTGAGTATTTACCCTGAGTGTACGACTGGGGTATGGCATGGACGGCCGAATTATTCACGCCCAATTTGCCATTATCTGCTGCCATTATATTCCATTCACTAAGAGTATCCCAAAAAATGATCTTGAAACTGAGAGCTGTAAATTGTGCTATAACCCAAGAATTTTCACAAATGGGACAGTCTATCACATCACGCGCGAAATAATATTCTGAGAAACTGAGAATGTACAACTTATAGATACGACAGTTGTCTCGAATACTACAGTCTCTTACTACAGTGTATCATGCATGTTTAAGTATCCAAGACGCAGGGTATTTAAGTTCTGTGCGGAGGTAACGCATTTTTCAGCGTAACGTTCAGTGAGTTGCAAGCGCCTGTCGTTTTCCCTGTATCAAAATTTCAAGTTTTGGTCTTGAATATGCTTGATGTCATATTGAGGGTGAAATCCGCGATCCAGCAGTAGCATTTATATGATGTTGTGCACATTTTTTATACCCCGTACAAAACCGTCATCTTTTCTTAGCGTTGTATATGTTAGAAGGAGTACGCATGTCATGCAGTGATGTATGGTATCCAAGTATATATATACTATTGAACTGTAAATGATGAAATTAATTATTCACGTCTCACGTAGATCTCACGAATAAAGATTTGCCTTCACAGAATATCGCTAAATAGAATTAGATGATATGTTCCCAACATTCAATTAATATAATAAGGAAGGTAGCTCCTCCAACAGAAAGTATCAAATTGGAGATCAGAGTTTTACCTACTCATTAATCTCTAGATGCTTCAGCGAGTGTACGAAAGCTCCTAGAAGGCCATCCTCCTCGACAAGAGATGTAATTTCTGTGATACGCTGTGCAGTCGCCTGCTCACAAGGTCGCGCACTCGGCAGTCTGCAAGCGCACTCGCATCTCTGCGAGCCCGCGCCAACCACATCGCTCTCCGCGCCGCGCCGGGCCGAGCCGAGCCGTCCCCCTGGGCGGCGGCACCAGCCTTCCACGGCCTCCCCAACGCGGGGCGAGGAGGCTGCCTTGAACAAAGAGCCCAGGGGGACCGGGGCGCCTCTCGTGCAACGGTGATGGATGCTAATTACTGCACTCTGCACGCTTTGTTTTTGCCGGGGGCAAGGGGGGGGCGAACGAAACTAGCTGACTGTTAATCATCCTTTGTCCCTGGCCAGATGCTCTGTGATTGTTCCCACATACCTGTTTTCCGTTTTAATGTGTTGTATCATTAACGTTGGATTAAGTGAATATGTTAACTGCATAATTGATCAGTTTCCACGATTACCAACCATTTGTATTTCCAAAGTGCAAGACGAAAAAGTGATGATAATTGTAAATGGATGTCGTAATAAAAATTTGGAACAGAAGTATCGAAAACACGCAAACATGCAAATGTTTGATATTCCTTAATGAATTATGAAAATTTACGTAGTCTAAAAATGTTTACTTCGTAACGCGCTATCTTCATAAGAGAAAGTTGGTGACCATTTTTAGACATTATTGAGGTTCTTAGGGAAGTCGAGTTCAGATCCGTTGAAAGTACTGTTAATAAACCGATATTTACCAAGCAGGACATCGACCTACCAATTTGTCGTCAAAGCTGAAATCCCCCCCCCCCCATGGTCAAATGTAAGCGTTCACGTATGTCCCATCAATTATTTTTCTATTTTGTTTATTGAGACACTGAAGAGGAGACTGTCAATGTTTACCGCTCAGGTCAGAATATTAAGCGATATCCATATGCACTATTTCTAAGCTGAGCGAAACAATGTTATATGAACTGACACATTTAATTTGTGCATCATAATTAGCCCCACCCAGGATTTTTCTTTTGGGGCGGCTACAGATGTGGTGTCCAGCCGACTTTGTTTTCTTATAAAAAAGTTAATTTACTTTGAATATAAAATGTATTTTTATTTATTGACGTTAATATTTATAAACTTACAGTATCTATTATAATTAGTCAATTGTTTAAGAATTAGATATCAATTTCGAACGTAATTGAGTACAATAATTTTCGTGTTTCTTAACAGCAAAAATGTATTACATCTCTTGCACGTCTAACTACGAATGCCTTAAAAAGGCGAGTAATGAAGTTAATTTGCTTCTTTAGTAGCTCTTAAATATTACATACTACTAGAGAATTTAAATTATGAAGTAACAGTTTGTCCAAATGACTAAATTTAAAGTTACTTACATTTTCGAACTGCATAACTTGCTCTCCTGAAAATATATTTTTATTTTACCACGATGAACGATGACTAAGCTATATGCTTGATAAAACAACTTATTTTCCCTTCATAAATATGGGAACAAACATAGAATATTTTTCTCTTCGGCATACATTACTTCCGAACAACACTATAGAAACGTGAGCACTCTCGAGGTGTGAACCAAGTGGGTGGCGGAGTCGAGGGGCGGCGCGGGGCCGCGGACAGGTGTAAACGACGCGGGGGCCGCCCGAAGAAAAACACGACGCTGTCACGCCCCTGAGGTCGCACGCTTCGTCCGCGTCACGCTCTGTTGAAAGGGCCCCTTTTCCCGGCCGCGCCCCGCGCATTCCTCGGGCTGAAGCGCACGCAGGCGCGGGCGGGCGGGGAGCATACGAAATGAAGGCGCGAAGCGACGCCACACGGCGCGGCGCGGCGCGGCGGCCACGCCACTGAAAACACGAAGCCGCCCCGCGCTGCGGGGAAACACCGGCCGGCGACGGCAGAACGGCCGATCCTATTGGCCCTTTTTGTTATTTAAGGTCGCATCAACATCTAAGGTCATTAACGACCACTGTTGGAGTTAACGTTGTGGTAACTGTGAAGATGAAACGATATGGTGATAAGAGGTGAAAGGACAAACAAATCCTACTATGCCCGAGGTGTGCGTCGAACTCCCGACCCTTCGGTCCGAGATCACTTCGACACTACAGCCTTAGCCCTGCTCCGGTCCGGCTCTATTGGCCATGTGCTCTTCTTTCTGGCCGCGAGCCGACTCTCGCTTGCTGCCCGGCTTAGGGGCCGTCCATAAATTACGGAAGGCGAATTTGGCGATTTTTTGACTCCCCCTCTCCCTTTGGTGAGATGTGAGATTTGACTCCACCCCCTCCCCCTTTCCAATCTCACGTGAGATTTTTCAAAATGCGTATTTTTAATGTAAATACGTTAATTTGTGATTGATGGCATTGGGATTTATTTAAAAACCATTTTGCTTAATTATATTTATTTAAGGCTAGATATGATTAGTATTTAGAAAATAGAGTGACAATTACCATGAATATTATTGCACTTCTAAAAAAGATCATTAATTTTTCTTTAAAATGTTTGTAAAAATACATTATAAAACGTTTGTTAATTTTTGTTAGATTATTTTTCTCAGTACAGTATATATTTTATCATAGCATTCACATAACCGCGATAAAAATTAGTATGCATGATTTAGTCATATTTAATTATAGAAACGTGATTTATTTAACTTGACGTTTTCGCACAATTTAGCACTGTTTTTAAGTGTGACGAAATTTTTAGCGAATATAACGAGATTCGCTTGACCCCTCCATGATGCTCCCCTAAAGGACCCACGTAATGAATGGATGTCTCCTTAACCCTCTAATGCCCAAGATTTGTGCTCATAGAGCTCGCTCATTTTCTCTTTTGTGCGCGAAGTCATTGTTGAAGTTTTCTGATAGCAAGAATGCAACTTTTTAGTGATAAACAATAGTTATATTGCTAGATTAATCTACTAAAGCGCTCCAAAGCGCCAAACGGTGTTTATATTAGCAATTTGTTTGCTTGCTATAAAGAGTAACAAAAACCGTTTGATCTTATTAGAATAACAAGGGCGCGGCGGCGAAAACGTTAAACCATTGTGGGGAGACACCGGCAGGACAATGAACCATCTTAATGGCCTTGTGCTCTTTCTGCCCGCGGGTTGGCTCTAGTTCGCCACCCTGCTTTAAGACGGCCGCCACAGTCGAGTCGTTTTTGGCGGGGATTTCGGTCGGCCGACGTCAGATGGACAAAACCAAAGCAAACAAAACTTTGTCCGACCCCTGATGTTTTCGACGCTGTCGGAAGAGGTCGTTCATGTTCACTATGACCGTTTCCGTTCATCAGAACTTGTTGGAACGAATTCGGCACATCGGGCAAAAACGTCCGATGCCGGCCGAACGAAATTTTGCCCAAAATCGGCTCCCCTGGGACCGCCGCCGAAGAGTTCTGAAAGTTATGATGAAAATGATCACTAGGCCTGAGGACAGCGAGGTGCATCGCTAAGTCACACGTGTACCTCAAGTGTGTCCATGAGTTGAAGGGGGAGAATGAAACACACAGCCTCCCACATGTTTTATTATAATTTGAACATCCATTTAATTCTTTTAACTTTTTATCCTAGCTTATCTCTTGCAATTTTACGAGTAAATAAAATTTCAAAATTTAAAGCCACGTGCGGGACCCAATGTGTATTATGTCACGTTTCAAGGCATCGCAAAACTGGGAAAGCGATCTAGGGCCATTCAGCGTCAACGGCTATACTAATCGCAAGTCTTACCTAAATATACGATTTCAATTTAATTGATTGTAGGAAGAAATACTGTATTCTCATATGAACGTACAAATCTGCAGAATCTTTTATAAACACACACTTCCAGCCGGGCCAGGAGTTTCTCTCGCAGATCCTGACGGTCGTTGACAGTAAAGAGGCAATATCTTTCAATTTCACATAGACGAAACTTTGATCGCCTAAGTCATAGTAATCTCAGGAGACTGTATAAATAGATCGGTGTTCTATTAAATTTGTGTTCTCGTGAACACTATCGTTTACGACAAAATATTTCGAACACCTACTAGAGCGGAGAACGGTCGTACTGCGCCTGACACAACCGCAGAGGAAATGGATGAATTGGGATGTCTACATTTCTGCCAAATATTGACTCAACTCAATAGGAACGTGGGGTTTCTTTTGCTGATGTCTCTATCTCTTGACGTCTCTTGTGTCAAACATCGCTCTCAGTGCGCAATTTTAATATGTTCGCTTCCATGAATGAAGTCTATACGTGTTGATTTGAATAAGAATATTTGTTGCTTATCTTTAGATTAAAGACAATCGTACATTAAGATAGAACACATACGAAACAAATTATTTGAAATCACATATTTAAATGATGAAAAAATGAAAATACAAAAAGCATTGAACCACAACGCATAGCGAGTAAAGAGATTCACCATGTTAAAAAATTATACAAGGTTATTAACATTTTACACACCATATTTACAGATTATCCTGAATAAATGTGTTAGGCAACACACACTTTAAAACGCCTTTAATTGGAAGACCGAATTGTCTAAGGCCGGGCATGGGACGAGGAGCTTACAGTTGAAAGTGAGAGAGAGTTCCCATCCCCTATTTTAATATGTTCATTAGGTTTTTAACGTAGATATAATTCTTAATTCACAGAATGTACCTGAAGAAGCGATGAAGCGCATCGCAAAACGTTGTACCTACATATGTAACAAAATCGTATAATGGAATATAAATATATGTGATTTCGAACAATTTGTTTCGTATGTGTTCTATTTAAATATATGATTGGCTTTAATCTAAAGATATCAAAGATAAATAAGTTAAACAGACAATCGGTAAACAGTAAAAAGTGTTTTAAAGAATATTTGGTGCAGTCGAATGGAGTGTGAGCACCCCCGTGTGGCAGAATTTGGGCTGTACTAGACCGAAATGATGTTCTGCCAAATATGGATTGACTATGACGGTACCCTTAGTTGTAAGTTCTACTGACATTACACTTAGCACTCCCAAGACGCATGAGCTTATTGTAGTAGGCAGCTGCAACATAATTAAAGCCGCCTGGTTACCAACGTGTCAATCTTTTCTGACTCCGATAACTTTTCACCATAGTTTCACAAGTCATTAGTTTTAATAACAATATTCCCACCTTGGCTCTTGTAATAAATCACTTTATCCACATTGCATATCTTCGTGATTCCAATATTCTCCTAGTCATTTTTCGAGTTTTATGATATGTAAGTTAACTCGTTCCAAATTTGTCTTGCAACTTCGAGAAACGTCAAAGTTACTTTCGGGTCGTGAAGATTAAATAATTTGAATTAGTTTTACAAATGAATGTACTATTGACCGAAACACTGATCTCTCGATGTTCTCCATTCAGTAACGAATTCTTGTCACTAGCACTGAACTGTGTGTCTCGTGACGTTACTCAACTCCCTGATCCCATTTGCAAGTCCATCGGTTTTGTCAACTCCATTCCCCAACACCACTTGGTCTTCTCTCCAACTGAAAACACATCCATTGCCTTCTGAATCCTCTCCTCTCTTCGCACTGCCATTGCTTTCCTGCATGGAAGATGCACGTTTTGCCGCCACCGTCACTACAACACGACAACCTCGCTGCAACGTGGACGCGGTTGCCGTCTCCGCGTCGAGCCTGACCTTTCGGGGGAGGCCGGGAAAGTTATCCCGCACGTCTTCCTAGTTGCAACGACGGGGAGGGGGGCGGAGGGGCGGGGCGGGGGGGGGGGGGGGGGGGGGGACAATGAGGGGCGGAGGAGGTCGTCGCGCGCGCGGCGCCTGCAGGAGACGCCCTCCGACGCCCGCGACGCCTCCCCCCCCCCCAACTCCCTCAACGGCGCTCGCGCACGCACGGACTGGCAGCGCTGAGAATTTGCGCCGCAGCAATGCGGAGGCGCCGGCGCGGAAGACGAATGTCGTGATGCTGTCTTCAATCATATACCGATCATAAGAAACCTTTTCATAATACAGAACTGTTATATCGCTATAACTAAATAGAGGAACCAAAAGCTACTCTTAAGGCGCCCGTTAAGGAATTTGAATCGGTCAAACGCGTATTTAGCCCCTGTTGACATGTAACAACATGTACAGGTTTGTTAAGTGCACTTGTACCTACCTGGGTTTTAAAAAAATAACATCCTTAGCAACGGGTTTTAACATCCTAGAACAAATAAACAACCATCGATTCATCACCTGTCAACTGTTTATTAAGATGAAACATGGCTATATGCAAAACAAATCAGATTTAAACAAATAAAAATAAAAATCAGATTATTTCTTGGAATAATTATTGTTAATTGTAATAATAATTGTTTAATTAGAAAAAGGTATATAAAGTAAATTAACATCATTTTCCTACCATCCCACCAAATCAAACTTCCCCGGTAGTCGTATTTACTGACATCTTCTGTAATCACGCCTGCGTGATTTTGAACCATTCTTGAAATTCCTGATGGACCTTTTCACAATGTGCTTTTGATGTTCCTGGTATCAAATCCCATGTGGCGTCTGCATGTGCGTCTGAAATTTCTTTAAGTACAAAAGAAATTGCAGAAATCTTCCTCGAATCACAGAATATAAATAGTGTAAATAGGTATATCATAAATAACACAATATTATATAAATGTGCCGTAGCAACAAAATGCATTGTTTACTTTCGCAATGATGTAAATTTTCGCATAATTTGTGAGGGTTAATGGCATCCATAGTACGAAATGAAGGTAAAATGCTGAATTTACTACGAAATGTTAGTGTTATAACTGCCTCGCCCAAATTAAGTCTCTGCTCCAATACGCTCCACCTCGATTTTTAACTTTTGTCGTCTGCATTAATATCACTCTTGGCATTACTAGGTATATTAATAGCTATAACAGTCGGAAGTTTAAGGATAATGAAAAAAATTGAGTTGTACCTTAAGATGTGTGTACTCCTACTGGAAGGAACGTTATTGCTTATTTAGACTTCCTTGTAAGAATTGAATTGAATTTGCCTTATTTTACGTGGCGAGACTCAGGCTATGAGGCCTGCTCTTCCGTCTGACGACGCAAATTTCGCTACGCTTCTTTCACCAACTAGGGGAGAAAGAAGGTATTTACGTGGGCGACGAAACAGGCGATTTGAATTTAGCTCAGAGGCATCATTTAGGCTTGAGGTTCTTTTACATGCAGTAAATTACTAACATGGGACAGCCGGCTTTACTTCCCCTCCGAAGGAAGGCGCCCTTAAAAATCCACGGCTTCGATCGGGATCGAATCCGCAAACTTGGGTATAACAGTCAGGTACGCCGCCTTTTTAAGGTGGTATTTGGAAATTTATTGAATGGCACTGCCGATTTTACAAACAACGCAATTGGTTATAAATTTCACCTACCGCCTTGGTTTGCAAACTTCAACCCCGTCCGTTATTTGCTCTATATTGCCACGATGACATCAATAATTTCGGTAGTGTGTGTTCTTGTGCACCTTCGTTGGTACTGACGGGTCGGGTACACATGGTTTTAGAAGACTGTAGAAACTCAGCTGGAGTATATTTTGGAAGGGTGGAAATCCCTGTGTGCCACGCCACGCTTGTGGCGAGAGGTAGAACTCTGTCTTAATTCTAGGTCAAATTATTTCAGTAATTCCTGCCCTAAAGGAGACTCATTTTGCTCAGCCAAGAAACGACGCAAGTAACGGATGAAATGACTGAAACCGTTGATCGGTGTCGGACCGTAACTCCAAATTTGGGAATCAGAATCAGTTGGTAGCATTGGGAGGGGATATTACAAACTAGAACATTCGCTACAATTCAGTCCACGTCGGAGGCGAGACCACGGCCACTTTTCCAGTGAGCAGAGAATTAACCATAGCAACCTCCGCCACCACATTCGTAATTTACAGCAAGTATCATTGGTAATATAGCTATTCTTCGACAAAAAGATTGCCTACACAATGCATTTCCAAACATGGGTAGGCCTATAAGTATTCAAGGAAGACGCAGTAAATATTACAATATATGTTTAGAAATGTGATAACATTCAATAATTTTAAATGAGAAATAATTTATGCGACGAAAAGTAATGTGATGAATACCGTTTTGTTAAAAAATGTGAGTTAATTTAATTTTTTTAATATTCAAGAACACTAATTATTTCTATTACCTCATTCCATTACATTATTTTTAATATTGAGTATTCTTTTTAATGTTGAATGATTCACAATAAAATTCAAGTCACATCTAGAATGTAATTTACGTACAAATCACTTTAAAAAATAAAACGATATAAGCAATAATTTGAAGAGCTCGGTTAATTGGACAAACGGTGCCGTTTGTGACATACCACTTATTTTTTTCTGTAGCTAAATAACGATTGTGTTAATCATTTACTGTGCCACCGAAAGAGAAAAACCGAAGACATTTGCAAATTGTTATACCTGTTCCTTGATTTATTCTGCCATCGGTCAGGCAACGTAACCTGAAAACTTACGACTTCTGACATTTGCATCTCGCCACGTTGCCCGGGACCATATGTCTCTGTATAACATGCGCTGCCCTTGAATCGGCGCTCCAGCCTTGGTGGCCGCGTGCAGTGACCAGCCGCCATGCCAGCGCTCGGGCCGTGCCCCGCATCCCAAGGAGGGGGCTTAGCCCTCGCCCTCGCAGGCGGCCATGAAATCGCTCCCGATCCTTCCCCATAAAAGGTCACGCTCTAAAAGATACCATGTGTTCGATCCTGCACCAAGCGAAATCCGCCGAACAAAGGAGAATAGCACGCACACGCGTTGCGCCAGATGCCGCGCCTGTCGGCACACACCTACAACTCTCTTGTCTTGCCGGCGGGGAATGCCAACACCTGTTTTCGGAAACCAAAGAAATAAAGTATGGTTGTTGATGCACATGCCGATTCCCGTTGGCTTGGATTTCAGATACGAAGTATACAAGAGGGAATAAATTGCGTTGTATTACATTCACAGTTCTACAAAAACAGGTTTGGCTGGCGTTTTTCCCATTTATGTTATTCATTCAACAGCACATTCAGTAATAAGAATCAATTGCTCTAAATTCAGTTACAAGCGTTCGTATATGGTAAAAACATGAGACAAAATAAATTTTATTCGTTTGTTCTTCCGCCGCTCAAAACAGGCTGCATTAAGACGAACAAGTAAAAAATTAAAATAAGAATTCCGTAAAAACACATTTTTTCACCATGTTCCAGGAGCATTTATTTTCTTTACAGTTTATGTATACATGTGACTTACAAAAGTAGATGTGGCACTAATGTACTTTTCATCTTTAAATAATGATTTAAAATGAATGAAAGTGTAAGATGTAATACATTAAATTTAAGATTAATACATTAAAAACCTGTTTTGGTCCCCGATTTAGAACCATTTCTTCTAATAAATCCATTTTTTCAATAAATCATAGATTTGCTATTGAATTGTTGCCTCCATCTACAATAGAATGCGTAAGAATAAATTAAATAACACCATTTAAAATGTACCTTGATGAAAATGTTGGCTAATGCAAATGTATTTACCCGTAAAAGTCTATCATTTTACTGGTAAAGACCCATTTTGTTAGTAAAGACTTCACATTGAAGGAAGCAATATGCCGGAACAAAATGATTAATCGCTTCTGATGACCACTTTGACAAGTGAACAGTCAAAAATTTAAAAGTTGAAGAAATTATCATTATTGTTAAAAAGTACTGGTAATATTAATTTAATGCAAAATATGGAATAAAACCGTTTGTATTAAATGTTTGACGACAAAGACCTGGAATTACGAATTTGGTAGAGAGTCAGTGAAATTGGTGTCAGAGACAGGCCATCTTGTGTGAATAATCGCCCTAGAAATGAACGCAATGATAGTTATAACATCATTGCGTCGCATATAACATCGCATAGATTGACAACGGATCTCAAAACCTTCTAAGCTATTATCCACAATCTTACGTATCTAGTAATCATGGCCGGTTTCTGCTAGATCATTGCGGAAGCTCCATGAACCTTATGGTCATCCAAAATTTCTCAAGGCAATATTACAACTCATTTAATGGAACAATCTCAATTTAATTAAACAACTTATCAATGAAGTAACTACAGCTAAAACTAACGCTAGCTTTCTCCATGATTTTCAAACTATATTTCCTTTCAAATCCCTTAATAACGTTAATTACTCCTAAAACATACAATAAAAATAATAAATGCAAATTTCCATAATTAACTTCCATGTTCTCCCTATCAAAATAATCAGTGAAACTCACAAGTAATATTATTCAAGCACTATAGACTCATCATACTGAAACGTATTTGCATAACATTTCTAAATTCTAAACTTTTCGCGATACCATCCGCATTCCGAACGACCCTGAGCTCCATCGCAATCTGAAGTGAGCTTATCCTAATGGAGATCTTTGATACGTCCTGGTCATCCGCTTCAGCCCCACTCCAATGCCCTTTGACGAGCATTTCGAATGGACGTGAAGTGCACGAGCAAAGCGGAGCAGGCGGTCGATCCCAATTAACACTTGAGAGCTCCCGCGCGCGCGCATCGGTGAAAGGGGCCGCGCGGAGGGCAATGCGATGCGGCACGGAGGCTGGGATGGGAGCTGAGGTAGAGATGATGAAGGGGGCGGGGGCGGAGACAGTGGAGGCGGAGTTGGAGACGGAGGCGATAGACCCTGAGATGGGGCGGGGGCAGATGCATGGGTAGAGAAAGATGGAGGTGGCAGCAGCGACCCACAGTGGCGGTGGAGGCCGGGAGGACAGGGTGGCGGGAGGGCAGGAAGGATGGGGTAGGGAGGGATGGGGCGGCAGGGAGGATGGGGTGGGGAGGGGTGGGGCGACAGGGAGGATGGAATGGGGCGGCAGGGAGGATGGGGTGGGGAGGGATGGGGTGGCAGGGAGGATAGGGAAGGATGGGACAGCAGGGAGGATGGGGCGGCAGGGAGGATGGGGTGGGGAGGGATGGGGCGGCAGAGACGATGGGGTGGGGCGCCGGCAAGAACGACGAGATGGCAGCGGGAAGGAGGATGAGATAGCGGCGGAGTAGTTGCGGGGCGACGGCGGGGGTGGTGTGACGGGGGACGAGAGATTCGTCAAAGGCGAAGCCTCTTACCCGAGGCACCGCGCCGCCGCCAGCCAGTCCTCGCTCGTCCATCGAGCGAGCGATTAGGAAACGGCCGAGGCGTCTGGCGAAGGCCGAGCGTGCGCGCTCTCCCAGGCGAAGGGCCACAACGCGGGGGCTTTCTCTCTCGCCCACCGCCACCCACCGCCGCGCGGCCCTTCAGCATGCAACTACGGCCCTCAATCAATTCATATTGATTCGACTACAATCAAAAATAAATGCTATCATCTAATCGCTTTAGAACGATCGATTTGAAACGTCGCATATTTTGATTAAAATTACTTCAAATTGTTTGTAGATGTGTCCTGCGATTACCTATACAAAAGAATGCTCGGAAATAAACAATGCGATGTTATTTGAAATTTCTTCTCCTGCATTAATTTCCATGTGCGCTTACGAAAACGTATCAAAATGAATGTGATAATCATGCACGCAGGAGGACCAAACGTAAGGTAGAGGACATTTTTAAAGTTACACTTATTACACGATATTTAGTCGGTCTAATAGGTTACCTTTTCACTGAAGGAAGTGACCTGGTTTAAAGGCGATGAAAAAACTAATTAGATACCTCGACTGAAGAATAAACTATCGCTTTTTATAAATTGTTTTTTTAGAATTTATTCATTCTTTCCAATGCATTTTGAACAACGCGTTATATGAATAGTATAAAAAAATATTTCGCTGGGAGAGTTTAATATTAGGTTAGTGATCAGGAAAAGGCTGTTCGGAAAATCAGCGTATCATTCACGTTCAGATGGCGGTAACCGACTACTTTTATTGTCGTTTAGTTAACATTTGTTTTAGATTATGCTAATGTTTGGTATAGGATAAAGTTGCACGACAAACGGCAAATCAGCAGTAGGTGAAATAGAGAAATAAAAAGTCTAGAACTGAAATTGAACGAAGCAGTAGGGAAAGACGCAAATTCTAACTTGCCAACCTCTTACTAGCTACTTCGGAGGATACAATGTGAAACCATTAATGACCACTATGGAACAGCCACTCAAGAGTTAGCGAGATACATTTTAATAACAATATCCATACTATAACAGACGCAAAACTGCAAGTATGTTAATCACTTTGGTTCGGCGCGTCGCTTCAGCGACATTATGGTTCATAAGTTAAATGAATCCTCTATCCATTGAATGTTATCTCATTCAACAAACGTTTTTCAGAATTAAACGGTATTTGTGTTCTAGCATGTGATTGTGGTCGCCAATTACTCAGAAAACACAAGGGTTGAGTTTCTACGCACGTATTACCCGCGCTCTAACGTCGTCAATGCTCAAAGGAAAAAGCATTTACCTGCAAGGTACTTGAATAATAATACTTGGTACGACATACACAACCCGAAATATTTTTTTCCCAGAGGCGTAAGGTTAGTGTTAAATTATTTTCTATTATCCTTCTTACTGTTGTGTGTACCTGAAATTTCTCTCGGAATAATCATTTTCTCACGGTCACAAGAAGTTTAACTTCTGTCACGCGTATTTTTTTTTTTTTTACGTACATTACAGTTTTAATAATTGCTCCTCAGGTGAGGTAGCTGCTCACGGTGCTCTTTCACACACCAACATGGAAGGAAGACATATTTGATTTTACAAATCACCCTCACCTTGGAGCGTTCATCTAACTTAACCTTAAGTTAAGTTAAGGTCACGTAAATTAAGGTTTTATCCCTGAATTTCTCTTTCCCCGCTCCAAACGAATATACACCGTACGCAGCGAGATTGGGGAACGACGTTTTTTCACATAAAATGCGGTGTAAATTTTTTTGCAATGTCGAAGGTCGGAGTCTGCTCGCCAACTTTTACGCGTGTATTGAAACATCATCCAGGCCCTACAAGTATTAGCTCGGAAAAACCAATTCCTTTTTCTCGGAGTAGCGAGTCGATTCCTTCACCTCGGGTTGGTTAAACGCTCTAATTGACGCTGCAATTTTTGTTTCGAACTCTGACTAGGATTTTCTCTTAACCTGAAAAATAATTTCGTCTTAACATGAAAACAAACAAGGCAGCAAAAGCACTCAACTCTATACAAGAATGCCATCAGATGACGTCCACGGAATATAAAAAAAGTACTGTATGCGATGTTGGTCGATCCATTGTGTCGATTCCGAGAGCACCGACGACGGGGGCGGGGGCGATCGGCTCATCCGCTCACCGCTTACGCAACGAGCGTCGCGCCGGCGGAGGCGCAAGGCGAAGGTCGCTCCCACCCCCACCCCACCCACCCGCTCATCGCCAGGCGAAGGGCCGTCTCCTGGGCACTTTCACTCTCCGAAGCGCCGCCTTAACCTTTAAGTGAACGTGACGTATTTCACTTCAGTGTAGTATCGGTTACTGCCTGCCTTTCCGACTAACCGTAATGAGCGATGGTGTGGCCCTGAGGAGAGTCCCATTATAGCGCTGACACTGCAGCAACCAATATATTGTGTTGGTATTACATAATAACTCAATTGAATAACATTTTTCAACGAGGTTCAATTAGAAACTTTTGTTGAAATCCGAATTTTAATAATAATCACGATGTATGAAAGTAGTGTCCTATAGTACATATCATGTGATACAAAATATACGTTGCATAATTGCAATTTAGAAATTCATACTATGAAAAGTTTTTCAGAAAAATTTAAGGGTAGCCAATATGCTCGTTCAACATTTTTTTTTAATTTTCAATTTTGTGTTTCACTATTGCACAGCGGGGCAGCAAAAGTACGTAATTCAATAAATATTCCATATTATGGTAATGGAAAGTGCAGCTTTTCTGCGATTTATCGAGAAAATTATAATAAAAATAAAATCATACCGGCATTTTATTCAAAGTCATTTCATTGCGAAACCTTTCAAATAATTCCGACAATACTTGACATAAAATCGATAAGAAAGGAACGTAGATGAATGTTTTTTCAGATGTCACAAATGTCATTTGAATCACTGTGAATCCATTGAGAATCGCAGATAAATTTGTACACAATAAAAACATGTTTCCATCCGAAATAAATATTCTCAAAATATTTAGTTTAATTTTAAATTTTATATTTTTGAAAAATATTAGTTTTTCTAAATATTTTAAATTATAGATTTGACTCGCAAAAAACTACAAGTTTTCAAATTTTATACAAATTAACTGCTTATTTAATTCTAGTATTATTTAGTAAGATCCCTTTTTGATAATGGTGACAGGAAAAGCAATTTCTCTAACTTGTAATACAAAAAAATTATGTTAATTTATTTTGAGAGAAATATAATTTAAAGTAAATTTTTCCTCTTCTAAAACTTATTTTGTCTGCATACATTTAAAGGGATTCATAAACACATGACATGAATTACTTTACATTCAAACATACTTTTTTTAATTTTTACAAACAATAGTTTCGACAGTCGTCACTCAAATTGCCGGTGTTTTAGCACTTTCAAAATCATCAGAAGAGCCATTATTTCTATTGATTCAAATCAAATATTTTAATGCGATCTGAAGAGTCACAGTAAAGAGAGAAGTACACGTCAGTAGGACACGACGTTCCTTTCACATTATTTACTCCTGTACTTAGTCGCAGCAAGATCGTCTTTTCCGCTGTGTTCTAGAGCAGGTAGCCTCGCCGACCACAAGAATCGTGACCTCGACAAGAACAATTAACCTTCAAGTGACATTGAAATTGGCTGGGTGCGACCAGCTTAAAAAGTCCTCGACCGAGCAGGTGCGACTAAAAAGTGATTTTTTCAAGAATTTTCTTATTGAAAGGGCAAAGCTCCCACATTCTTATTCTTATTCCAGATGGGCCAGTTGCTACGTGCCTTGGCGAGGCCGACTCCGAGGAAGTATTCTAACAAGGTTGTAATAATTAGAAAAATGCAGTGAAGTACTTGTCCGTCGTATGTTCAATTTGTAACATGAAAAAGATAATTCTAGGTATTGCTTCTGAACTCTTAAAAACTGACAAAAGTTTAGAAACTTCCTTGTAAAAAATTGAAATAATTTTCAATACCAAGTGGTATAAATTCTCATTTTTTACATATTTGAGAATAAAATGTTTTTATTTCTTAACGGGCTCCTCGTGGAGGAATCTGCCGACTACCGCAAGAGCAAAGAAATCGACAACGCAAACTTACGTCTTATAACATAATACGGGTTTTAAAACTCGGTTGATTCTTTGCTACGCATCTTCGAAGTTCATGACGAGGCTCCAGCCTCTGGCGTTCTCGACCAAAACCTTGAGTCTGCGCAGTGCATCATTTTCAACGCATTTTAAAAGAATATACTTAGTAAAATAAATCTCACTAAGTAAATAAAATAAATTCACTATTTAAAAAAAAAGGCAGATTCTCAACCCAATTGTCATTACTAATGCCTCTATTTTTTGCAAATCAAACTTCACACAAACTTTCATCCATCGAATCGTTTTCCCCACACTTTCTTCATTCCTTAGCGATGTTGTATTATATTTATTTTTGTCAAAAAAGAACTTTGTAACGCATGGGGGAGAAATATTCTTATGCATGTTTTATTTCCTTGTTCAATGATCTTGCAGATATTTTTAAGCAATGTACTTAATAAAATAAGTTTTGTATGAATGTACAAAATTAAAATAACCCACCATCTCTAAGTTAAATCCCTAAATTTAACTTAAAAATGCATCCTTTTAACTACGATATGTCCTCGTTCTTAGATTTCAGACGGTCGTTCCACGCTTTGAATCTCCAATCTCGCGCAATCTGTAATCGATTCGTGTGTTGGAATACGTTAAGGAATAAAACCCCAATAAAATTTTAACATCATGAAAGCGTGAGGTTATAATTAATGTATTAGTAATCTACTTATAATATAATGTATATTTTTTCGCTCAATTAAAATGTTTATGTATATTAACACATCATAGTAGTTCTATTAAATACACAAATCAGCAATAAACGTACATACAGATCACAAGAAAATATTGATACTTGCAAGAAAATAATGTAATTATGCATTACATCAAGCTTTTCTTACCTTACACAAAACCTGCGTCGCTCCATGGATGATTGCACGATAAGGAGATACCACGATGTAGGATTAAACAAAGCTTTGCATTTCTTGAAATTTGTTAATTTACTTGAAACTGAAGATATTGTCAATAATGAGTTAAAAATTCGAATCCACACTGACCGTCCGCACCATTCAATAGCAGTTTTGCAAATGACTGCTTTCAGTGCGAGATGATCCCCTTCCGAATAACGATTCACAGAATATACATAATCACCGCAAAGATGGTGCAGTTCCGTAGTAAACTATTCTTGGTTTCAAATATTGATTTTCACAGCAAAGTGCTAAAATGGCAATTCCTATGCGTCATACCTTTTTATATGATCTCGTTTTGTTCGAAGTTTTATATGCAGGCCATGTGTGCACAGTTCCCAACATTTAATTAGTGGAAAAAATAAAACTTTTAATCTTTGAATTATCATGAATTAATTTTAATTAATAAAGAAAAATCATATTTTTTAATTAAAAGCTTTTTTGTTGAAATCCGAATTTTAATAATAATTATAATAATAATAATAATTTGTAACATAATAAAGCACAAGATATCTATGCCAGTAAAAAATAGTGTACATTACATAATGTGAAATGTATTTAATTCAATAGAGATATTATAATTAGCATGAGAAAATAATATAATACAACATCGCAAATTCAGTTTCATAAGGCTCATTGCAAGACGCAGACTAAAACAAAAATTATATTTTTTGTGAGCATAAAGCTTGGACTGCCTTCATCCTTTCTATCTAAAGATAATTTTCGGGAAGTCAAACATGGAACAGAATAAACAAATGTATTAGAAGTTTGTATTAATGTGGATGCATGTTTTTTATGTATATTGTGACCGCTCTACCTTTTCACTATTCTCTAAAAAGCCTACAGGGGGTCACTCAAGTAACCTAGTAGTATTACTTGACCTGTGACTTGTTATGACAATATCACACCAAAAATTAGGAATGGTTTTAAATGTCCTAACTGCCCTACAGGAGTGGGTTCGTCTTTTAACGTGCTTTTGTAATAAAAGAAATATAGGCAAGTTAATCTTTTAACTATGAACAGAGTTCTCGATATATATTCTGTTAAATACTTGAATACAATTTTATCTAGCATTTACCCATTGCATGGAAAAATTCTATCACTTGCTCTACCTTTAGCAATTACGTGGTTACCTAACAACTGCTGTTGCGTTTTAACACTTGCATAAACACTTTACATAAAATTATATTACCCTTCACTTCACAAAAAAACACAATAAAATAACTGTACACAAGACTATAATACATGGAAACACAAAATACTGAAAAATAATCACATACCAAAATACCCTTTACATACACTTTCAAAGAAATTGTCACTTTAATAGTGAATGAAATATGTACAAGACGTTGTTTCACTTTCACGTTGATTATTACCTTACACAATTTAGCCAGCAAAGAAAAAAAAATGTAGTTATGCAATGAACGTACAATTAATAATAACTCTTTTACTAATTATTGGTTTTGAACAATTTGAAAACGATTAAACAATAAATTGAAAACACACACTAATAGAACAAATATTATCGATAATATAAAAATGAAATAAATAGGTTTTTACACTTCTTTACAGGAATTAGCTATCTGGCTTCCTTTTACGACTGCAATATTATAAAAGATTACGTTTAAATGATTTTAATATAATGACAAAATTATCTACGTCTGTAAGTGAGGTGAATTCTATCTCTGTAGAATAATTCTCGCTTCTTTAAACAGTTTTTTGAGAATTTCTAGTGAAGTTTTCTGACACACGAAGAAATATTTCCGCAGCTTGGAGCGGCGACGGCGACCCAGATCCTTTCAAGGTCGTGGCAACCCCTTGCTTCGGCGAACACGTGCTCTGGTGAATCGCTACCACAGTCCTTCGAATTTTATTCAAGCTGACTGCAATATCTCCGCGTAATGAATTTCTTACGTGGTAAGACAAGACGAAAGACAAAAACAAAAAAAGCTGGAAATAGAAAGAAACATTTCCTATAGCACATGCTTTCTATTTCAGTATACGTTCTTGAACGTTGAAATATATTATTTCCTCGTTGATAGAAAAATATTATATTTCTACGTAATGCGTTCACGTGAATTTATCAGAATATTCATGATTTAAAGTTCTCAATTCTCTCATACATGGTATCGTTATTTTAGCATGATGAGACGAATTACCTTTTTCAAGCTTCTTATCGTCGAAATACGGCGAATTCTCCTCTCCGTCCAACACGAATAATTCCGGTGTGTCCAGATCGGCGGTCGGCAGCGAAAAAGAAAGCTTTTCGTAGCGGTGCTTTGCGCTAGTGCTGATATTTTCAAGGGTGATTTTTGATTAGTTGTCGCTCTATTCTACGCAAGTGCGTTCAGAAACTTTAATAAATTCTCGCAAGGGATACCCTTTACTGTTGGCGCGATCTCTTGCAATTCAGTAACACTGTAATTGCAACTTGTCGTGTCTTGACGTTTTCGGGTGCTTCTCAAAAATCAATGTAACCGATATATGGGCGTATATAATATAATATAATATATTGTTTTGTATTGTATAATGTGTGGTTAAACAGAAAACCATTCAGTTTATGTTTAAATGATTGTAATGAATTTAAGTTTTTGAATTTCTAGATTTTTCTAGTATACTTCTGACACTATTCAATATTTAGTTAGCATATAGCAAGTAACATAACCAAAATATTATTTTATTTTATTTATGCTAAGGTAGTCCACTACCTGAGAAAATTTTCTAAAATTTTGAGTCTATTTTGTTTGCTCCTTGTACATTTGATTTCTTTATGCTTTTAGAGATCAAATAATTAAAACAATATTTTTCTTCTATTTGTTTATAAATAATTGGCAAAAATGCAGGTTTGTACTTCAAACATAATAACTATACAAGAAATTGATACATTTTCATAATTATTTTTTTAAAAATTAATCACAACAGAATATTCTAGTGGATGAACTAGAGTGGTAAAAGTACTGTGAAGACTAAAGAGTCAGGGTTTGATTAGTTGAGAGAAAATAATTGTTTATAAATTTATTCTGGATATTTCTGTTCATAAAGGTGAAACTTTTAATGAGAGAGTAACTATTCTAGCTCATTGACTAGAGCAAATCATGAGTTACATGCTGCAAAAAGAATTATATTATTATCTTTAATAGTTTATGATTTATGATGTTTGACATGCATGAACTTGCTGAAAACTCCCAATTCGAGAAAATGTATCTGCAGTTCACTCACTAAGGCTTGACAGTTGACATTCGCTTCAAAAAAATTATTTTCTCAAATACTACGAAACGTAGAAAGAAATGGTTTTAAGTATTTAAAACTGAGTAAAATTGAACACCAAATCAATAAAAATTGAAAAACACGAAATTTCACGATTTTTCGTCATTCTCAAGTAGACAGCTACCTTAAATCATAACAAAATATATTACTCATTTACATTAATTTGTGATACATATTTTATATTGATAGAGAATATTACACATATTGCTATTTTCGTATTTTTCATTTGTATTGTAAATTTTGAATAACAAATAATTAACAAGGTAACAAAATTAGTTAACGTTAATCTCTTATTTTGCCTTGTTACAAGCTGTAATAATTTAAAGCTTCTTCGATATTTTGTTTATTTTTGTAAGTTTTAGTTTCTTTTCAAATGTATAATGAGTGTGCAAATTGCTCCTGTGCACCGTTATTTTTTTCTAACCCCGTGCAATTATTTTTCTGATTAAAATTATCAGAGGCCATAAAGTAGGTCATTTTAGAATTAAAAGTTTTGTTGTTGTAAAAACGTTTTGTTAATTTAAAACAGTTATTTCTTCCAAAAATCACAAGATTTAGATCAAGAGAATGCGCAAAATGAATGAATTCTCATATTAAGTGCGTCACTGACTGCTGACGTCATGCGAGAACAACATTTCAAAGATGGGGCTTGCACCATTAAATATTTGTTCCATCACTTTTCTTTATAGTATAACAACATTTTTTTGCTAGTATGTAAGGTCGCTTTTCAACTATTAAGGTCATACACGGACCACTGTACATTAATATAGGTTGCGTAGCTTTAGCATAACGTCAGTGGTTCTCGCATACTGGCGTACGGACACACACAACATCTATACCCAGGGCGGGATTCGAACACGCGACCCTTCAGGCACGAGGAAGCTACGGCCCTTCAGCCTCAACGACCACAGCTGTATAGGCTGGAGATACAGCATCTGTGTTGTTGTATCGCCGGTTAGTGTACATATAAATCCTTCCCTCTCCCTTTCTCTCTCCGTCTCCTCGTCTGTCTGCCTGTCTCTCTCTCTCTCTCCCCTCTCTCTCTCCCTCTCTCTCTCTCTCTCTCTCTCTCTCTCCCCCCCTCTCTCTCTCTATGTATGATCTATCCTCTGCTGATGAGAAAATATATAGTTCCATTTAAAATTCAACTGTGATTCCATTTCTCAAAAACTAAAATATTTAGACAATATCTCTACTGCGTATTACTTGCCTCATGATTCCGCATTGTTGAGAGAAAACTGTATGCCGATACCGTGAAAGGTTTAGAAGTTATGAGGGTGGTCCATAGTTGGTAGAACACCATATGTATATTTACATATATATATATATATATATATATATATATATATATATATATATATATATATATATATATATATATATATATAAATTAAAGTAAAAGTTGTACCATGTTATTACAGTATTCCTTAAATATTTCTTGTAGTGTTATAAGATGTTATTTTATTTGTTGTTCGTGAGCAGTGCTTATTTTTTGGAAACCCGTTTTGTGTGTTTTTGTTCAGGAGCATTTTTGTTGCTTCCGTCAGTAATTTTAATGTATTTTAGTTTCTTGGTGCTTATAAAATCACTGATATTTACATTTTCTCGGAAAACTTACCACAAGTTAGTATACATCAATTATTAATAAACACTAATAAATAATGTGATGATACTGCGAGAAAAGATTTTACTGGTAAATTTCTGTAATCCTTATTGCAGGCTGTACTAGCTCGGCCCCTCGCGGGCAGGGGCGCCCGCGCGCACTATCGCTTTGCTTTACGTGGAAGCAATATGAGTAGTGCGATGGCTGACAGAGGAAGCCACAAGCCTTTTTTCTCTCTCATCGGATACCATGCCATTGTCGACACAGTTGGAGATACTAGATTTGCGGACTTCTAAAAGACAGATATTTTAATACTCCTAATTTGTCGCGATGATATCACAATTCACATGTGGAAGTCTTCTCCAAGCTTCATAAAATGTGGCGAAGATTATATCTTTGTTTGGGTCAATATATTGTTGTGAGTAGCTTTTCTCTGCAATTAAAAGAATAAAAAACAAAGAAAGCACTCAACTTCAGCAGACGACATTGAAGAGCGTTCTGTGCATCGCATCATCCCAAGGTCTGACACCAGAAATTGCTTCACTTGTTAAGAAAAAGATGTCTAAAATAAATTTCATAAAATATGCTTGTTGAATGGAATCGAATTTTACGTTTCTCGATAAACTTAATGTTTCTTTCTGAGTATGACCGTCGGTGTGCCCTCCGCTCACCAACCTAACCGCTTCCTAGTGTGGCTATCAGCGACGAATTGTCGCCTAAGATCAAGGCGAACTCAAGCCCCGAGGCCTTATATCTCTGATCCCGGTTAATAAGCTGATAAGTCATAAACACTTAATTTTACAGGAGAGCAAAAAACAACGTTTAAATCAATTAAATCAGGGATTAACGATATTCAAACGAAGGTGATATTCAAACAAAATCATTTTTGTGTAGGTTTTGTTTGAATATCATTAATTCCTTATTTATAGCATTAGTTTAAAGTTGTTTTTTCTCCCCTGTAAAATTAAGTGATTTTGACTTATCAGCTTATTCACCGGGATCAAAGATATTTCGCCAGGCGTCGGCTGCGAGTGTTGACAGCAGACTGTGCCCGCCGGTCTCTGTCTGTACCCGCGGTGGCCCGCGGGCAGCTGAGTTGGAACAGCCTGCCTTATTGTTTCAAACAATTAAAACAGAAATAAAAGTTCAGAACCTTACAACAGAAAACTAAATTACCAAAGGAAAGAAATGGGACGAGCAAAAAATAAACATTTGGAAAATGAGGAAATTGTTAATGCAATTAACGCAGGTTGAAATACAAGTATTTAGATTTCTATTTTTTTCTATACATTGCGGTAAAAGTTGTACAACTTCAAGATAAATTTCATTTTTTGACAGTCTCGTTCATTACCTGCAATTTACATTTGATTTCATTAAAGTTAAATAGACCCTTGTTACTCGCGGAAGCTTTGTCATAACCTTGAAAACACCTGTAAAGAGCCTAAAATAACAATTCAACAGCTTCTCGTACGTTTGCCGTCGTTAGGCTCGACTGTTCTCGGCGCTTGCACCTGTAATTGCACGGCGTGTGCTAAATGAGACCTTCTTATCCGTAAGGATCTCCTTTGGCATTTATGAGATCTGGGATTGACGGCCGCTAAACGGCCGAGATCTGCACACAAAGAAACACGGAAAGCAAGGGGCAACGAGGAAGCGACCGCGGAGCCTGCGGCGGAAACCAAGAGCGAAGGTTGCGGCCGGGCAGCCATGGGGCAGGATCTAAAAAAGGTGGCCAAAAGTCGGTCGGCTGGTTAGCGATTCCTGGCGCTTCAACAGCTTAGGTCATTAGTCCCGTCAGTGTAGTGCATGTTTTTCCCTCGGGAGATGACGTTGATTTTCCGCTGGATGGCGAGATCCGGCTCCGACATACTGTCGGCTAGCGGGGTTTCCCCCTAACCAGGACTCTCCCACCAGCAGGGCACCGCTCCAGCCGGGACAAGCTCTAAGCTCCCGACTGGTCTCCCGAAATATGTGGTAGTGTAGTGCATTCAAGTTTTGCTTGAACTAGAATTTAGTTGCACAAGGGTGACTTTTCTCGTTAATTATAAACGTTAGATGTTAATATATTCAGTGATTTAATGGGATTGAATAACACAAGAAAGCCGCTTCAAATATTATTTCCCTTAGAATATTACTATTATGATTATTACTACTATTCTTCTTCTTATTTATATTATTATTATTATTATTATTATTATCACTATTATTAATAAGTTCCGTTAATTTTTTGTCATTGGTTAACATCACCACTCATTTCATATTTCATAATTTAAAAACAATATACGTTGTTGGTGAAGATGTTGCTTTAATGCGAAATAGTATGTTTTGGAGGGAGGCAAGGTCTTGAAAAATGTGCGTTCACTACCAAAATAAGTGACACTTTTAAAGACATTTTGGTAGAAGAAATATAAAAACCGTTTTCATTTTATAAAAAGAAAATGTAGTGGGTTGATTATTTTCTTTTTCATTTACCGTTTAAATTATTTATAAAACTATATATTAGGTTTTTGTAATTCTGTTGATGGGAGAAGATTTTTGGTACGAAGAGCGGGCAAAGGATAAAAATGACGTTTATTGTATGTGTATTTGTTGAACGCCCCATTAATACAAACTTCATTTTCCGACTTTTAGACGGAGAGCGGTAGCTCACTGCATTAACTGATGTCACTGCAGCGCCTCTGATCGGGAGGTCCTAGATTCGAGTCCTGACGGCGACAGGATTTTCAACACTATAGTGCTAAAGCTATAGCTTTTCAGCTAGGTCGAATTCAGTCGCTGTTTGGAGGAGAATTCTAGCGGCCGGCTGCTTGATCGGTAGTTTTCCGTGGTGTCTGCGATCAACACCAGGCGAATGCCGGAACAGTACCCTACCAAACGGGCCACGGACCGCGCGCGATCCTTCCTTCTCTTCCTTGTCTTACCCTCTCCCCTTACACACACACCCTTACACTAGCATGCACTACACTACCAGATATTCCGGGAGACCGGTCGGGAGCTTAGAGCTTGTCCCGGCTGGGGCGGTGCCCCGCTGGTGGGGAAGTCCTGGTTACGGGGAAACCCTGCTAGCCGACGGTAGGTCGGCGCCGGATCTCGCTATCCAGCAAGGAAAGATCACCGCCATCTCCCGAAAGAAAAAACATGCCCTACACTAACGGGACTAATGATCTAAGCTGTTGACGCGCCCGGAATCACTAATCAACCAATCAAGCAAAACTTGGCAAAAAACTTGGAAGGGTGTGTAACTTCATTCAGGTGATTAAGATGAATTGTGCAAAATGATTTTCAAGTATACTGCTGAAAATATTCAAAATTTGAGTGAAAATTCAAAACTATAATGGAAGTTTATGAAATAGTAATATTCAAATGATCCCGCTTTGTCCACCACACACAAATTTTGTGGTGGACAAAGCGGGTTCGCGGCAGGATTTCTCGGGGTTTTCCCATTTCCTATGCCCCTCATTCCAACATTGTTCCATCATCATTATATTTCATTTCTTTACAATTGCCTATCCATTCCAATCATTCTCTCATTTACATTTTTAGCCATAACACTTAGGCACTGCTATCGAAATAAAAAATAACTACTAATATCAGCAGTCTACAGATTTTTTAGGTTTCAAAAATTCTTCCTTACAACGAAACGTCCAAAAAGTGGTAACACAAATCCAATTAAGTTGCTAAGCGAGTGTGAAGGAATTCGTGAAGAATCCCGGAGATTCCAACGCTCGACAGAAGAGAAGCCTCAGCTTACATCCGCTTTTCCCTCATATCTCCGAATTGCTTGGATAGCTCCTCGTTAATTTATCACGTGATAGTCCACCCATCTCCAGTGGCTCCTCTCCCGTAAGTGAGCTGCCGAAAGTGGTGAAATTCTCAGGAACGGCGTGCTAATTGGCTGGGGGCGTACCGCGCCGCCGTAAAGAAAACTCACTCAAAGAAAGCTCTCCCAAAGAAACTTACGTAACAAAGCATTGTCGTGGAATGTGGTCTTATGACACGTAGTTTGAGAATGTTGTTCGATCTTATCTTCAAGGATGCTGATTCGTTCGTACTGCGTCAGATGCAAAGTTCAGCATAGACTCATCGCTTCTCTTTCTTCAATTTATTTGTTGCAGTGTGGGAAAAACTTGCTCCCGGACGTTCCAATTTACGACGCCGGTGATTTGACGCGACGCGATGCTTACGTCATCGTACTGTTTCTCTCTCGCTGTTTTGGAGTGTCAGGTTGATCGCGGTCAGGGTCATCAAAATAACGACCGATGAATCAAGTTTATTTTTGACGCCTAAAAATGTAGATTGATAAGATGTCCCATACATTATGTTTGTGCCGTATCAATAAGGGCCTACAACAAATTACATGTCAAATACGACCTAACGATGATTAAACTGATAAAATGATAATGACTTTGATGTCTCCCAATTTCATTATATAATCACTAAAAAAATATGTTGACGAATACTATTTCTCATCAAAATATAATGAATTGACCTTGGACGTCTTGGATACACAACATCATGGCCAAAAATAGTCATAATGCAATTTCTTTTTACAAAATATTATTTTATTTAACGTGTGATTCTAATACCCCCCGAACAATTTTCAACTGTTTCAGAACTAAGCTTGAGGCCTAGCACCTCAAAACCCTTAACCGTGACAGAGAAGCTGTTTGTGACACATGCCTGCCCGCGCCTTGGGCGTCTGTGGACGCGGCGCAGAGCAAATCAGAGCCCCCGCTGGGAAATCAATAAGGCCGGAGCAAAGAACGGCCGTGCGCCTATGCTAATGGAGCCCCGTGCAAATACCAAGGGCGCGACGCGAGCCGTTGCGTCAGAATGCCCGCGACGTCCCCGCCTTGACATGTATCGAGTAGGGCGTCTGGGTACCTGCGCGGAAGCAACCACGCGTGCGGTTTTTGGTTTCTTGGCCCAGGCACCTTCGATAAGTTTCAAATCATAACGGAACGGATAACGGTTATGTTTGTGTGATCACGAATATTTTTCTCTTTGCCATAATTTGGAACTGAAGAGACCCTGCCCTTCACATTGTCCTCAAACATTGGGTGAATACAAAAACCTCAATATTTATTGTTTCAAAAAGTTTCCTTTGCTTTATTTGAGAATTTCCTGTGCGCTGATCGCATTACTTTGCCCAGGCCCACGGATGGTGCGACAGATCACCCGCTACAACTGACGAGAATTTCACGAGTTTCAAATTCATTCTTCGTAATGGAGTGTATAATTTTATACTTGGATGAAATATCACGAATAATTTTAACTCCTCTTTAACTATTTTGTATTGTCTCTGCTGTAGGCTTACAATCTCTATTCATTTGGCCTTCAAACCGGAAAACTTCGTTCATAGAAAGATGTCAATTGTTTATGATTAAAATGAAAAATTATTTGCGTTGCCTGAGTACTTTTTGTGAATGTGAATTCGAGTTTCTTGACTTTGGCTTGTAGACAAAGTGGCAAAGCACTCGTCACATCTTTCACATTTTTCAGATATCAAAAGGATGGCCAACATTTATGTAAGAATTAAATATTAATTCGAATGATTTTAACTTTCCTCTCACTATTTTTAATTTTACAAGGTTAATCCAGTCTACGCATTTAGTCCTTAAAAGTAGCGTACAAAATTGTCAATTGTTAATCACGACCCAACGGTATTTGCTTGTTTTACTTCATTATTTTCTGCATGAGAAAACAAATTTAAAAATTTAATATTATTTTTATAATAATTTTAATAGTGAATTACCAACTGTACTAAAAGGGAGATATCCACTCAAGTACACCAACTATTTATTGCAGCACTATTTTGCCACAGTATTATCTGTTTCAACTTGTAGTTTCACAAAATGTCGAGTAAACATGCGAATATAAAGTCTGATAATAGAAAAGAAGTTAAATTCAATCGATTTATCTATTTTCATTAGCAATATTCTCATAGTGTAACTATTTTTCCCTAGATTAAAAATATACGAAGCTTGGAAACTTTAATTTAACTAGGGTACCCGTGCGAAAACTCTCGCGTGTTAAACTCCCCCCTCTTCTCTAACCTTCCATTTAGATATTCAGACGGAAATTTGTTAACAGAAGTATTTATTTGTTTAAAAGTGTATAAAGGTAACTTCCAATGTACTTATAGAATATCAAATAAAAATAACAAACAATAAAATTGATTTTTGAATTTTTGAATACAGTTTTATTCAGTTATTGACGGATTTTCTTGGAACAATTCACCGCAATTCCTTAAAAACAACATTTGAAGTATTTAGACAACCTTCCTTGACAGGTAATCGCTTTTATTAATAGTCACACAAACATTAGAAAAGATTTTTAGTCTTAAGAAAGCTGCGTAAAGTTGTCCATGCGAAAATATAGGATCGGGAAAGAACAATCCTAAGATTGCGTGTAAGAGCCGCAAAAAATATGTATATTACTGAAATAATTTAGGAGACAATGCTATGAATGCAACTCAATTGAATTTAAATCATATTGTAAAAGAGCATTACAATTTCATATAATTAATTCTTTCTTACGTTTTAGAGTACAAAAAGGATTGAATCGCTCCAAACGTATGAAAACATTTAGAGGCACAAAGAACATACTCCATTACTAAATATGTTCTTTATGCCGCTAATATCACTGCAGGCACGACAAAATTCCATTGTTTCAAAAGACATAAATTCTTTGAAGCTCTTTGCGATACTGATTTGAGCAGTCGCGGCTCCTGGTTTTCTATGTGGGGAAGGCTGCAAATGCATTGCAACATATTGAATACATTGTATTTTTACACAAAATCTTTTCCAATACATGCATTACAGAGTAGCGCTCATACCGCATATTGGGAAAACTAGCTGGTGCTCAATGCTATTCTCTGAGATGCATTGTATTGTTATCTGGTGAGTACGCCCTTCTTCAGACCCTACACCCCACTGAAGGCTGCCTGGTCGCAGCCTTCATCCGCCGGGAAGCCTGTGCAGTGAATACATGACGTCACGCCTCGTCTTTTTACACAGACCTTATGACGGAATGAAGTGGGAGCCTAACGCTTTTGCCTTCCCTGTCAACAGCGTCAAAAGCGTTACGGACGACTGTTATCGAACTCATACACAAAAATGTTGATATGATTGTTATATAATATAACTCAGAACATTATTAATCCATTATTCATAAATAAAAATACATAAAATAAATTATTAAAAATAGGAGAGGCTCCGCCCTACAACCTTTAATGACGAGCCGCACCTGAATTTTAGGTAATCTATTTGGCATCATCAAACATTGAGGAAGAGTCATTAAGTCTCATTATTGGCAGGTTTTCTTCTTCTTAACTAACTCCATCACTTAGAAAATAATTAAAATCAACGAAGGGAATAGTCTGCCGCCTCTCGTTCTCCGGAATTCCCGTTTGCCGACGGCGGCCTTCTGGCAACAAGACGCATTCCCCGCCAGCTTCCTCTACAACATACCCGCACGATTATCCAGTACAGTTACGCGTCGTATTACCAACCATACTGCTCCAGAATGCTAATGTAGCTGTTAGGAGTAACGATGAAGTAACAAAGCAGCCATAGCATCACTATTGAAACTGATTTTATGCAATAATGCGCAAAATTTGTAACATCCATCAATTTTCTTACGAAATAGTGCAAAATAGGAAGTTTAATAACTTTAGTTTTATTCATTTCCTCGGACTATTAAAAAAAATCAATATAAACTGGGAAATCAGTATATTTGTTTCTAAAATGTATATTGCTGTTCTTTTGCAATATATTTATTATTATTATTATTATTATTATTATTTAAGTTAATTATAATAGAGTAGGGGTTTTTGTTTCATTTCTTTTACATGAGAGTACATTGCTGCGCTTCGTAGACAAATGGCCTCAAGTTACTAAATCTTTGTGGAACATCGTAATGTTTTGTACATTATTGCCGTAATCTGACCGATAAAATGAATGTCGTATTTTTTAAAATTAAAATTTAAGATTTGATTTATCCCCTGCTTCTCTAGAGCTTGATTCAGGTCACCTCGTGTCCGCTGTCTGGTATGCAGTAGCCGCGATCGCAACGTCCTTGGCAGTCAGTTGCACTGCGATCAAGAACTTAAATGTCACATGACTGCAGAAGGTACTTGCAACGGCCACGCCCTATATAGATATGCTAGAAGACGAATTTCCACTAGTGGTGTGCATCAATGCTCATTCTCGTTGAATTTTGTTGAATTGTTCTTCCAATATTGTGTGTAGAAACAAACTTAGCTACAAATGAGGATCATAACTAATAATGCGTCAGAATTAATGAAAGACTTTCAATATTTCTTTAATAGAATGTGGAATCAATAACATTTATTTTATCATATTTCGTATAATTGTTACTCTTTTGTGATACAGTAGCATTCCTTAACAGATGCTTCATAAACCCAACATAAATCTGAAACGGAACGGAAGAAATTGATGCTTACCTTTATAGAGTTCAAAAATGAATATCTAATTTGTACATTTTATACGTAGAGATATGTTCTGAAAAAAAGAATGATACAGTTATTATTGAAAACGAGTATTTTCGACAACTTCCGTTTAAACACCTAATTAACATTTAATCAACATTTAATTTAGTTTCATGCCTACAGTTTGTCATGTCATTTGGGATGTCATTGAGAGTGATACTATGACGATTAAGATCATAATGTAATAAGCTTAAGATCCCAGATACCTGGGAAGTACCAGATAGAATACCCTTCTTTAAAAATCAAGCGAAGAAAAATTGTAAGTGTGATGCTTTATGAACTATAAAATTTTAATCCTTAGTCTTAAGAAGAATTTATGGTTTTCGACATATATTTCATTGAGTAGCATCTATTTCCCATTGTATTGCATTCAAGCATGTCTATCTGTCTGTCTGTACTTGGCGCGACAGTCCGCGTACGGGTCATGGCCTACCAGCTGCGTCCCGGCCTCGCGGCCATGGGTTATGGGGGTATGTGTGGTTAGCACGAAGTGAGTTTTCTCGTCGTCATACAGCAACATATACTGGTACATTGCAATGAAAAACGCATATTATAATCTTGCCCGGCCGAGAATCGAACCCGTCGGGCATGGAAAGCGAGCACTCATTGCATACAAGCACTCAAGTAAATTATACAAGCTTACTGATAGATGGGTGAGAATCGGCTACCGTCAGGAAGGAAACACTGAAGACTTTAACAGTTTTGGCACATTCCATTCAAAACTTAATATTATTATCCTTAACTGAAGTAAATCATTTGGACTGGAATAATAAGAATGGGAGCGGGGTGTGAATGAGTAAAAACTGAAGAATTTTACGTATTTTAGCAATTTATATTTTAAAAAATTACAATTAAAAGAATTATAGGCGTTGTCTTGGTCAACATTGTTATGTATTGTGGGAGCACCTTGCGATAACTTAGATGCTTTTTGGAAGAAAGAAACCGAAGAAGAAGACATTAAAAGTTGGTCTTACAATTAATAATATGACTAAGACAACCCCTCTAATTGTTTTATTTGTAATGACACTAACAACATATTATCAATTAACCAATATCTGTTTTTGCATCTATTTTCATGTCCATTTCACCCAAATAAGCCACATGATGTTGGTGATTAATGGAGTTAGAGTGGGAATAGTGGAATTGACATGACGACCGATTAGCCTACCTACCTTAGTTTAGGTAAAAACATAGGAATTTTTAGTTTTCTTATTTTGGCGGGGTTTGAAAGAGTGCAGGATTGATGAATACACACACACACATCTACTCCTTCATCAATATCATTGGGGGGGTGAATATTTTTTCTTCGCCCAGGTATCCTGAAAATGAATTTTCACACTGAAATCTCGACCCTATGATTTTTGGACTGGTTCCAATACTTCTATTCTATATAAAATTTAGGGAAGGAAATGTAAATACAGTATAAAAATGAGTACACACTACTCAATGTATAAAATGAATGCTATATTGGTGAATATAAGAATAAAGACGATTAACTGAAGTTTATTGGAAGAATATAAGGGAGAATAGATCAACATCGATAATGAATTAATTCTTTTTTCATTTATTTACTTCTTGTTCGGCCGTGAGGCCTTTCAAGGGCTTGAATACACGAGTATTATAATTATTAGGAATGGGTATCTTTGACTTTTTTGAGCTTTACATCGTTGCTCCGTTTGTTAGGTGTTTGATTGGGGATGGGCTGGGTTAGTAGTTTATTTAAAAACTACTTGCTTTAATATTAGGCTATCTATTTGATTCTTTTTCATATATTTACGGGGGGCGAAATTTGTCTTTTGGGAATATGGATTTGATTCGGCAAAGTTGCACAGCATTACGTCCTAGGTTAAATTTATTTGTTAAGTGAGAAATGTTGCGTGTAGTATAGAAAATTTTTGAAATTGAAGCTATGTGATTTTTTACTAAATCCATACGTAGTTCCCTTTGAATCAGAATTGGGTATAAACCATGGTGTTTGTATGATTTTTCTAAGACATTTATTTTGTACCGTCGAAGTTTCTCTATTGATGAGGGTGCTGCGTTTCCCCAAACAGGACAAGCATATGTTAAGGTGGGTAAAATGGTTGATTTAAATATAATAAGCTGGCATTCAATTTTTAATGAGGGTTTTCTATTAATTAGTGGGTATAATTTTGATATTTTCCCTTGGGCTTCATTTGGGCTTCATCGTTCCGTTGGACAAGGATGTCAGGTTTCCATGTTAATCTTAAAAGTACACTAAGATATTCAATTGGACCATTATTCCATTTAATGGGGCTGCAGTTGATTTTTAAGTTGGGAGGAGTTTTTGGTCTACGGAGTGTGAATATTTTGGCTTGGCTTTTTTGTGGATTAATTTTTATTCCCCACTGATCTGTCCACGCTATTAGTTCAAGATTATTTTATATCCGATCTTGGATTATGAGAATGTTTTCGTGAGCAGTGAAGAATTAATTCTGCAGTAAATATTAGAGAAATGATAGGGATCCAAATCTTCCTTTTGTTGGTTTTGAAAAACTTTGTAATAATATTAATTCGTCAAGTCAAGCACACATTGAGAAAAATTTGAAAACATATCAAAACTCATTTTTGTAGGTCCGTTATTTGTATTTGGGGGGGGGGCTGAAATTAAACTCATTATATATAAATATATATATATATATATATATATATATATGTGTGTGTGTGTGTGTGTGTGTGTATGTGTGTGTGTATATGTGTGTGTGTGTTTGTGTGTGTGTGTGTGTGTGTGTGTGTGTGTGTGTGTGTGTGTGTGTGTGTGTGTGTGTGTGTGTGTGTGTGTGTGTGTGTGTGTGTGTGTGTGGTAATATAAGCGCAAATTACAAAGTATCACCGTTTCAAAATTTAAATAATCGAAAATACAAAGTAATGTCATTTATTTGCAAATATCTACCATTTTTGCCATAAATTTAAGTCATTCATTAATAAACACAAATATTAATTAATGTAACTGGTACAGAAAGTGAGATATGACTTACCAATGAAACGATGTAATGCATTTTGAAACGAGTTTGCAACAGAGACTTTGGTACGAGTTGGTGTACATTATTTTTTTTGTACGAATTCTCGGAAAGTTACAAGTATATTTTTAAGATAATTGATAATATACGAGGTAAGAGCCACGTTCACTCATGTCGCCTCAGTGTTTTATTTACTTTGCAATAACCAGTTTATTTATACGGTCAAGACTTCTTTGACGTCGCATACGGCAAAATAGACTCGTAGCGCAAAGCTACACTTTTAGGCTTTAGAAAATAAAACAAGGTGAAATGCCAGAATTCAATTTTAATTCCCAATGGCCTCAGTCGATTTTCTCTATGGAAATGGAAGCTGAGAGCCCTACACAGAACAACTTGCACAATTACAGAGTGCAGAAATGAATTTTCTAAGAGCAACGATAGGTTTCTCTCGAAACATATATTTTAAAAAATTACGAAAAGACCCAAAAATGATGAGGCAGAAAAAATGTATGGTGCTCAGAAATAAGTGGCTACAATATGTATAAAGAATGGACAACCCCCGTTTATGGTTTTGGTGAGGCGTCGCCCTGATTGTGGTGATGAAAAAAGATAACACCACCAACAGCTACTACGGTTTTGGTGAGGTCTTTGTGATGTTGGTAATTGTAATAGCCACTGCGGTCGTGGTAGTGATAACAGAGTTATAGTACTGATAAAATCTAGTAAATGAGCAGGTATGATGGTGAGTGTGATGGGAACAGTGGGGAAAAGGTGGTGGTCATAAAACGGATTGTTACTTTTTCATCTTACTTCATAAGAAAATAAAGTATTGTAATCGGGGGCCTGACAACGGCGACAGAAAACTCTCATTGCCGGGCCCTAGTTCGTTTCTGTGATGGCGGTGATAGAGACAGCGGCGTTGGTGATATCGACAATAATGTACATGTAATGTTATTAAAGAATTGTTGAAAATGGTGGTGGGGGCGATGATGGTTTTCAATAATACTGGCGATGATTATTGAAATGCTATAAGCTGTGGTATCGATATGGGTTATAGCGTTCACATTTATTATTTATGTAGTTTAGTCATGTTAGGCACCTCGCACACCCAATAAATCTTTAAATACAAAGTGTCAGATAAAGATAAATTCACGTTTTTCAGACGAATTCCACTTTCACTTAATAAATATTTATATTTCTTGAAAATTACGTCTAAATTAGGCATACAATCCTGCAACAAGCAGTCCTCAACTGTTCCTTGACATCGATCCTTAACTCTGCCGCTTAACTCTGTCCACTTAACTCTGAAATGGCGCGCTTCAGGGCTTAAAAAACCGGTATCCGGGGCCAGAATCGACTTGCATGGCTCAATGACCCCGTCCATTGACGATGCAGCGTCTCTGGCCGGTATCAATCGAGGTCCCTCATCTTACTCACTCAATTGATTGATTGATTGGTGATTCGAGGCGAGTCTAATGCTGAAGTCATTAGTTCTGTAAGTGTAGTGCATCGTTTGCCTCTGGAGGTGGCGGTGATCTTTCCTCGCTGGATGGTGAGATCCGGCGCCAACCTCCCGTCAGCTAGTATTGTTTTCTTTTATTTCAACAGCGAGACACCGCCCCAGCCAGGACAAGCTCTAAATTCCCGTCCGCTCTCTCGGAATGTGTGGTAGTGTATAGTGTGTGTGTCTCGGAATATGTGTAGTGCCTGTATATGTGTAAGTAAATAAAAGGTGAGGATAGTAAGAGGAAGATAGATTCGTGCACGGTCAGTGGCCCGTTTGTTAGGGTACTGCCCCGGCATTCGCCTGAAGTTGATCGGAGAAACTACAGAGAACTACCGATCAGAGCAACTTACCTCTGAAATTCTCCTCCAGACAGCGACTGAATTCCACCCAACTAGCGAGCTAGCGTCGAAAATCCTGCCACTGTCGCGAATCGAACCTAGGACCTCGCGGTCAGAGGCACTGCATTGATATCAGTTGACGGCCTGAACCACCTCTACCAGTTTGCTCACTGGAGGTGAGAGGCTTTGAGTTATGTTACTCAATCCCTAACACAGGAAATGTGCCCTTTTAGAATTTCCTGTTACATCCTTGGGTTTTGTATCTTTTAGGACAGACGGCGGGCGAAGCGAACAACGGGCGAGGAGACGGCCGGCGGGAGGGGCAGATAGAGACGGGCCGTGGATGGCGGCCGGAGACAAGACGTACGGCGGACAGCGTAGGCGGGATGGATGGCGGTCGAAGGGAACGGTGGGAAAGACGGTCAGAGGCTTTGAGTCATGTTCCTCCCTGGAGCAGACAACTGACGGAGGGCAGCAATGGGGGCGGGCAGTGTAGACGGCAGACAGAGCCGACAGCGGGCAGCGAGCAAGGTGGACGGCGGCCAGGACGTCATTTCATTTCAATGATGCTATTTTTACATGGCAAGACCCAGGACATTAGGGCTGCTCCTCTGCCTGGCCACGAAAATTTCCCTATGCTTCTCTCCCCATTGAGCAGCGAAAGAAAGTATCCGTTTGCCGACGAAATAGACGACTACAATAAAGCTCAGAAGCTTCTTTGAGGCTTGGGCGGCGGCAGGGCGGCGGCAGGGCGGCGGCAGGGCGGCGGCAGGGCGGGGGCAGGGCGGCGGCAGGGCGGCGGCAGGGCGGCGGCAGGGCGGCGGCAGGGCGGCGGCAGGGCGGCGGCAGGGCGGCGGCAGGGCGGCGGCAGGGCGGCGGCAGGGCGGCGGCAGGGCGGCGGCAGGGCGGCGGCAGGGCGGCGGCAGGGCGGCGGCAAGGCGGCGGCAGGGCGGCGGCAGGACGGCGGCAGGGCGGCGGCAGGGCGGCGGCAGGGCGGGGGCAGGGCGGCGGCAGGGCGGCGGCAGGGCGGCGGCAAGGCGGCGGCAGGGCGGCAGTTGGCGGGCTGTGGGCGCGAGGCGGCGGGCGGCGCCACAGGACCCGTGGCGGGCGGGCGGCGGGGCCGCAGAGGCCGCCGACGCCCAGAGGTCGGGCGCTGCTCTTGCTCCACTTGCGCCGATTGTTCGCGGGCGCGACGTCGCGGCGCTCAGCGTCGCCTGCGTATTAAGTTCAAGGCAGACGAGGGCGGCGTCCGCGGAAGGGTGGCCGCGGGCAAAAACCTCTGCGGCCCGCCCACGGCCTTCGCGGCGAAACAGGAAAGAACCGCTTCGGTGCGTGTCGCCGGGTGCACTTCCTGAAGCACTTGCGACTTCTTTTCGTTTTCAGGGCTGTTTGATGAGTGGTAATGGCAGCAAAATAAAGAAAATGAATGACGTTTTGTGTTCACAATTCCTCTTGCAACAAGAGAACCAGCCTCAATTAACAAGTTTAAATTAAAACAGATAGTGTGTCGTGAATCAAAGTAAGGTGGAGAAAACTTCAGATTTTTATTTGTTTGTGAACCAAGAATATTAATCAGGGCTGACTTATAATAAATGCTATATTAATCATAAGGAATTTGTAGAATCCCTATGAACTGTGAGGAATTCGGAACACGTGGTAATGAGCACTCAGTAGCTCATCAGTTCTCCGTTATCATTAATATTAATTATCACTAACAAACCCACATCCAACTCCCATTTACATTTTTTCTAACAGCATTAAAAATATAAAGATACCTAAAACACTCTTGATTCCGTATTCTTGTTGCTAAGCGACGGTGGTAGGCTTGGTTGCTAAGCAATGATGCATTGATTTCAGATTTTATTTCGGTCGACAAAGCCGAGACCTCTGAACTAAAACGATAAAATCTTAACGAACTGTATTGGCTTGGATGGCTTAGCCTTGAGTTGTGTTAGAATAAAAGGAAATTCATTCACTTTTATAGTATTTTGACTTTTTGGAGAAGCCGACACTTCATATACAGAATTATATGAATATATTATATGAATTCTTATTATTAGTATCCCTCCTCTTTCCAGGATCCATCAATGTCTACACGGTGTGATTGTACACGTGCGGAGTGGCTCCTCGTAAAAAAACATTGAATATGCAACGTACTACGAATTTAACATTTCTAATAAAACTCGTGTTGTGTGATAAAGACTAATGTACAATTACTTCTTTAGAGGTAGAACTTTCTTTCAGTCGCTCCGAATCCATTTTAAGACCTGGAGCGACATTTGTGTTCGAAAATGTAAAAATGGTTGTATGGTGCGATATTAAGCACTATTATGAATTTACGTTTTAAATTTCTTCTTACTTTAAAAAATACATATGTACGTGCATACTTCGCTTTTTTATTACAATTTATTCCTTTCCCTAATTATTAGAATTGGGCAATATGGGGTGTAATAACTTTACTAGTCTTACAGCAAGCAACTCTTTACTAAGATACCTTCTTTTCCTGGTGTGTGTCACGGCTCTCTAAGCATAATATGATGCACTCCTATCACTTCTGTCGTTGAGTGGGTGTATTATTCGTGGTTGATGCATAATATGATGCATTCCTATCACTTCTTTTGTTGAGTGGGTGTATTATTCGTGGTTTATTAAGATCGATTATATTTCATTCGAAGTGAGCAATGCAAATACAAGTACGTTACGTATTGCTTTATGAAATTTCCCTATTCTAACAGAATCTACAAATGCGTACAACATCGTTAGAATGAACTACAATTGCATCCTCATTTTCACATTTATCATTAAGTCCAACTAACATCATCTTTGTGAATTTAAATAGTCATTTATTAAAATACCATGTTTTTCATCAATTCTGATTATCATTTTGCATCTTTCTCCTGAAGAGAAAGTCTCGTAACACTTCATTCCGACACAGGTGGGAAGGAATTAATTTCGCCTACTATGAATGACGAAATCATATTCAATGGTAATACAGGCGCGATGGTTGCTCTCTTTAAATATGAATATGTTGGGAGGGACATAAATGCAAAATTATATTCGAGAGCTGTTGTTTTCTCGCTTAGCTTACTGGAACCACCCAAGATATAAATTGTCCTGTTGAATGCTTAAAGCAAGGTTGAGCCAAATGATTTGTTTGGTAACTCGAGTTCAAAGTGATTATTTACGTACACTCTCGTTCTCGTTAAAAAGTTTAAGAAGTAAAGATTAGTGATTATTATTCAGAATACTTTTAATTTTTTGCCCGTGTTTCAAATATAACAAATAATATGCTAGCTGGACGTAAATGCTGAACTGACGGGACGGGGTTGCTTTATAGAGAAACGCAGAAGGTAAAGGTGAACACTGACACAGCCCCTATCTGCCCGTTTTTCGGATGGGGCAAAGATCGGCTCCAGCAAAACTATGCACGGCCCCTGATGGCAAGTCAGTCCGACGATTTCACTCTCAAAAAATATTAAACTACCCAGGAAGTTGTCGCTCCAGTAGACTTATATACTCTTATATTTCTTGAAAAATAATTAATCTATTTAAACTATTAATCAATGGAATTGCCCAACACAAAATATTCCATTTGTCCGATACGATGTTATTAATATGATCGTGATACCAAAGATCAAGAAAGAGTATTAGTTTGTACTAAGTTATTTATACCTCCAGATAAACTGTACAAAATTTATTTTTAAGCTAGAATAGCTAGCGGCTAATTTCAAGCTAGAATAAAAATGTTCATTTATGCAATATGACAAAGAATTTGTAATCTTGCTTCTTGGAATCTGCAAGGGATCTATCTTATCTGCAAGTCAGATTGAAATGTTATAAAATCACCTTTGCTTAAATTCTTTATTACAACTAGTATTGCTTACACTTTCATGTCACGTTTTAGCCAGCCTTGTCGATAATACTACTATATTATTTGCTGCTGCAACTCATGTGGACGTCTTATCAACACCAATGTAAATAATTTTCTTTGTAATAATTTTACTTCATTTCGTTGTTGATGTTAGGATTCTTAAATTTTAATCGTATCGTTAGCGTTATTATTTCATTCCATTTAAAATTTGTTTTATAGTTTATTTCCTCAAAGGAAATTTCCTCACATTCTATACATTATCGCAATTACTCTTTCATTCACCATATCCGTAAGAATTAGAAGTCATTCGCCATTATTCATTTCGCACAATGTCATCCTATACCCTGTATTATGCCTCCTTGTTTAACTCCTCAAACATCCTGAGCTCGAAGAAAATGAGCCAGTTAAAATTTTAGCTAGTCAAAGGAAAAGTTTCATTCAAAACAGATTTATAATCGATTATTGATAAAGCTAAATTTCTTAAAGAAATGTTCAAACAGTTGACACATCCACCACCTTCGTCTACGTCGTCAGACCCATCGACTGCCGCACCCGCCACCATCGCCGCTACTCCGCCATCTCCGTCGTCGTTTCCTACGCAGCCACACCCACCGCCACTGTCACCGCCGCCGCCGCCGCCGCCGCCGCCGCCGCCGCCTGGCATTGCCCGCGCATCTCATTCACGCGCCGGCGATCTGGAACGCGGGCGGTGGCGCGCGCGCGGGCGCGGGCTCGGTCGCCGACGCCGACGCCGAAGTCGACGCCGGCGGCGACCTTTCCCGCGCGGTTTCACTTTCCTGCCCCGCGGGGCGGCGGCGACGACGCGCGCAGCCCCACGGCGTGGGCTTCGATGCCCGGCGCCGCCCCCGGCAACGCACGGCGCGGGCCGAGCCACGGGGACCTTGCCAACGCCGCCTGGAAATCCCAGAGGCTCGCGGAATGGATTGCTCTTCTCCTCAGAGAGAAATCATGTTTCTCTTTTTAGGGATTTGTTCCCAAATAGTATTTGGTTAGGTACTTGTTGTGAAAACTATGTAATAAAAGCGTGATACATTTATGAAAATCTCTTACCCTCCCACAAATATTCGAAACAAAGTTGTCAAAATTACACTAAAACTTCCGCTTTAACTTTCGATGTTGTTAGCTGCATACAGTTCAGGAACTTCGTAGGTCCTCCAGATGCACTGTAAAATTCTCAACTGGCCGTAGGTCTGCTCACAGACATATAGGAACTTACTTTCCCAGCACTGAGAATCAAAAATGTATGTTATTTCATAATTCTGAGAAGTCTCTTACCCCGATGTCTGTGTGTGCGGATATCCAGGAAAGCAAAAGTGTATTCCATTGAAATAGAAAGTTTATTGAATGTCCTAGAGCTGAATAAGAAAAATGACAATTCCCTCTAAAAGTCCATTCATTATCAGGGTTTGCATTATTTCCTTAGAATGTACTGTTTACATTTACATTTAACTGAGGTCATCGTCAATCCATTACCTCCAGGAAGAAACGTGTTTCTTCACTATTCATTACCCAATGAAAATGATGACGTGGACCAAAAAGTGTCTATATTCTGTACGAATAGATTTTCCCTTTGCAATGTTTGGTGTAAAATAAAAATATTCTAGAGAAAATAACGCGGAAGACATAATGCAATTACAATCAATTATAATTTTCGATTAAAGAGGAGTACCGACAATATACTTCGATAAAACTATAACTCCGTTGACACTCGGTGAACTGTGACGCTTCCACCCAATCTGGAGCAATACGTCACAGTAGCGTCAAGTGCCATCACTATAGTGTATAGTCACTACAAGTATGATGTTCAAGCTCCCGATTGGATAATTGATGATTGGATGATCGCTTACCAGGACTTAATGTTTTAATCGAATAGAACACAGTTCGCACTGCGGTTGGTGTTTACATATCTTCCAAGCAATTGTGCAGTCATTATCAACCAAATACCGTTCGGAAACAGTTGTAATAAATGTATGTAAATTTAAACGACTGTTTTTTAAACATTAAACAGGTAAGTGATATAATCAGGAGTTTTAACGTTAAAAAGGATTTTTTTAACTTATTATTCGCTAAATGGTGAATCTCAATGACATTAATTTATTCTAGTTCATTTCCTCTCCCTGTGTTACAATGCCTTCGTGTGTAAAATACATTGCATTATTTTACTTACTGTAGTACACAAGAAAAAACAATGAAGTGACTAATTGTCCCAGGGTATACTACATTACAAAAGAAGGCAAGATGAATTTTTTTTTCATCTCTCTTTCATGAATCACGGTGCCAATCATACATTATCATTCATATCAATCCCACATTTTTAACATTTCTTGAATAACGAAGTATTCGAAGCCAGATTGTAGATTCTCTACCTAAACACGAGCTATAAAGCCAAAGAAATATTTAAGAGTATGTTAAACAAGAATATTACTCTGCATCAAGTGTCGCGTTTTTTAGATACAGAAGTAGTGAGAGTCACAAATCATTTATCAGTGTCATCCAAAAATCATGCAAATTAGATGAATGAAATGATTCTATGAAGTTAGAAAGGAATGTTGCGTGCTCATTATTTAATACGCCGAATCACACTATATTCAATGTCCAGCCAGATGATAATAGATTTAGAGCAAATACTGTAACTATTAATATTGTTTTTTAATTAGAATTATTGTGATCTATAGTCAATTATTAATTGTAGCTAATTATAGTCAACTCTATATGCATTATTCCTAGTTTTCATTCATTATTCTTTAGTTTATTACAATACAAAAACGAAAATTCATATTACATTCAGCATGCGAACCTGCCTTCGGGTAGAATATACAACCCACATATCAGACCTTACTAAGTGGTTAATCAAGGCACCGAAATAATGAATACATCACCTAATCCCTATTTTAATGTTTATTCTCATTTGCGTAGATTGGTGATTTTTGTAGTGAAACATTCGTTGTAAAGAATTGCATCTACAATGTATTATTTTTCTCTCAGATATATTCGAAATATTAATTAATAAATCAAATATTATTTTACAGTACTCTGGCTGTAAGATATTTATTCCCAATATAAATAGAGAAAAACTAACCGGAAACTAGAAAGATCAGTGGAATGAAATGTCTCAACTGAAGGCTCCAAGAAATGTCTTCTAAGGAAGTAATAAAGAGCCTTGCCAATTTAATGCACAATCAAGTCACAACTACAGATCTTCTTGGGAATGCGGAAAAGAGGCGTTTTAGATGTTTTCAGGGATAACCAATTTAATATTGTTGAAATAAATACTATACAAAAAAGTCAATTTAGGGCAAATAATATTAGAGAATGAATTTTAATATTTTATGTATACATCGGTTCTCCCTTTGTGGTGCCTTTCCCCCTAAAATGAAGGATAGTTCTCTCTTCCTGCTAGAGAGTGAGCGTCCGTGATTGTGATATTCTCCGTTGCGCGTAGCAACCTTTAGCGATACTCAGGAAATTAGCGTTATTTTTTATAAGAATAGTGAAAAAGCGGAACAATAGTTTTAAATAATTACTTTCCTTCCCTTTCATATGAAGAAAAGGAACAAGTAATTGAGTGATGAGCGATCGTGTCCTAACCTGATAATGTTTCAGAATTTAATTTTAAAACTAGAACTGAAGAATGGGAAAAGCGTCGAGCATGTCTATTTAAATACTGTAAAACGTCTTATTCCATTCTTAGCATTCGAAAATACAACATCCTCATTATTAGACATCGGATGTTTAGGGAAATGCCAATTTTTTTCTAGAGAACTTATTCAAAGGCTGATAATATATGTCCACGAATCAACACAAATGATGACATATGACGAAGTTTTATAATGCTTATTTTTGCTTATTTTAGCATAAATGCCTATTTTTTGCATAAACACCTTTTTTAGGACTTTTTTTTGCCTTTATTATATTTATATACAATGTTATCGGAATCTAAGATATCGGAAAATCGGCGATGGTCCAATGTGACCATTCATTGCGAAATCTTCAATTCACGTCTTGAAATTTAAAATTATGAGTGAATTTCCGAAAGTATACCAACTAATTTTTCTCCGTTTCCCTAATTCATAAATACCATACATGATCTGAGAACATGGACGATTATATACACCGAGGGAACCGAAATTTTAAGTGGAAATAAATATAAATTCCCAGAAGCTTTCAGTGGTGTTAGTGTTGGATTGCTAAAATATATGCCAGTCACATCGTTCAGACATCCTTCTCCGCATTCAAACTGATTTTGTCTCCCAGTCGTCGCAAATTTGAAATTGTGATCCTTGAAAAGTTACTGGTAATATGTAAATATTACTGGTTAATGGAAACTATTAAGAATAAAATGTACAAGAGTTGTAAATGTGTAAATCTAGTTTTACATTAAAATATACGAACTGGTTTTGTGCATTTAAGTTTACAAAATAATACAGACAAAAATACAATTTTTCCATTTTATTGCGTATGACTCTTATGACAGTGCCTTTTTTCTCCTTATTCTTGACATTTTCAGCGCCTTTTTAGGCGCCTAAAAGACGATTTTTTAGTGCCTAAACATCCGATGCCTACTCATTATTGTTATTTTGCGACTATCTTTTCCTCATTCGTCCAACATTATAATTTAAAATAAAAAAGGATTTTGTTACATAATTCAATTTTACATTAATATGTAATCGAAAAGAGTAGTGTGAGAGTGAACGCTTTCCTTCGCTGTCAACGCCCTAGGTCCAGAGTAAGGAGGTGCCACTGGTAGCTACATAAGTGATTGAGCTACTTTTCAACGTCGTTTCTCATTAAATAATTCATCAGTATAATACAGCCGTGTTATTGCTGGTTTATAGTAAATTACAAAGATTTTTTATTAGTTCCAATTGGCTGAAGAAAACAAGGACTATGTCACGGCTCGTAAAGTTGATGAACCAGATTCTATATGTTCTTCATCTCTGGTTTAAGAAAGTCTCTACTCGTAAACTTATCCACTGAACGGAAATTAGTGCATAGATCTTGACTATAGAAGTACCAATCCAATCCATTAAAAACATATGTCTTTGATGTGCGACGCTAAATGTGCGGTTCTTAATGCAAGTACTAATTAGTAGTCTTTAAGAGGTCAATGAAATTACACTCCGCAATAGATGAATAATTTTATTGCGCACAGTAGATGTGAAAGTGCCTTGTTTGAAATAAAGGAAAACAAGAATATCGCTACTACCTTACGCTACACTCAAACTCCAAAATACGTTTTCCTCTCGAGAATTTCTTTTAAAAAAACATCGTGGCAACATAAACCTCCATGAACGATTTAGATCGAACGATATACTTGTAGGAAAGAGAAATGCATTATTTTCACATATATAATTTCTTTGCTAAATAGATATTTCTATCTCAAGTACAATGGAGAACATTGCACGATGAAGGGTACATAGGAGTAAATGCCGCTTTGTAGAAATGAAGATGGATTTTTTTATTGTAAATAAATAAATACAGGCACAATCAATTAGGCATTTAAAAATTTGGAGAACTCAATAAGAGTAGATTCTAATCTCTGCTAATTACGAATTGATTGATTAATTATTTCTACCTAGCTATGAAAATGGTAACGAAAAGATAATTAAGGTAAATGGTAACAAAAACTAATGTGCACACTATTACAAGAAATATTCAAGTGAAAAAATCGTATTTTTGTGCTCTTTTCGAAAAAAAGGAAAGAATTTACAGAAAAACATTTATTTTCCATTTTGATATTTCAAATCCACTCCCTCCAGTCTACTCCTTTGTTTCGATGCATGAAAGTTCTTACGTCTTGCATACTTGTCAAAGAAATAGTTGTATTTGGAACCACTTGGAGTAGAAAAATCTTCAGATCTCCTTTCACTCGAATTAGAAACTGGACAGGCGCATGAAATTTTCAAAATACAGAAAGTTGCCATATATATTTGACTAACACATACTTCATTCTTGAGAAAGTTCTTGTCTTTGATGAAGGTTTCATCTGAAAGAAACGACCTGCAGTTTACTCCCGTTCCTTTCGTAACTCCAATCCATAATCAGTTTAAAATATTGTATTTCCTACACAAAAGACTTAAAGCATGGATTTGCTATTCCAATTTTCTCCTTCTTTGAGCTTATAAATCCACTGTTCCTGTGGTATGCGGCAAAGGAGGTTCATGGACCGGTAACAAATTAATAATTTCAACACCGAAGACTTGGGAGAACTATGAACAACATTTTAACATTGTTGAAATTCTTCTTTGCTTTCCTGCAACGTCAGCGTCAATTTCATGTCGTTAAATTCCTCAAGTTTCGTCTCAATGCACTAGTGCAAGAATGATACCACCAAATTGGCATTCTTGATTACTCATTTTTCCACGAAGCAGAAATACGAAAAAGCATCTACGTGAGTATTGAAGGAGTAGAGTTATGGAAATCTATTGTAGAGTTGGCTGTCACATATCAATAGGAAGATAACGACGGATCCCAGCATATTTTTACTTTCTCGCCTTACGAATTCTCCGTAAGAAGAGATTCTTACAAATTCTTTGTAAGAATGTAATCGGGCGCCAGAAAACTCTTATAGCTGGGCTCTGGTAACGAAAAAGTGGATAAATTATGATGCTAAATTTAGAAAAAAATCCTCTAACGCGTGGTGTAGCCAAAATCCATGTTTTTTTCTTATATCTCTGATTACAGAAGAAGTCTCTGTTTCATTGTTTGCGGCTTTATTATTACATTTTTCTAATCCTTTTGTGATAGTTTCGACTTTCAAAGTTTAACGGATATTTATAAAAATGGAAACCATCGTCATGCCTAATTACTTCCAGGAAACTTCAGCGTATTGTTTCAGCCACATCTGTGCATAAGCGCTTTACAATATTATTGTAGCACCTTCCATGGTGGAAATACATGGGTCGATTCCTCCGGTGCACCCATTTTAGCTGGTTCTGCGCATCACGAGGTTGCGTCATGAGCCACATGACCACAGCACACGCACTTTGTTTGAAAAGCCAGACCAGACGCTGGCCACCATGTTGTATGGATAGCGAGAGGTGTAGAGAAACATTTTGAAAGAAGTGCAAATTAACAATTCTCAACAGTAACCGACCAAAACTTACACGAAGGTGTACAAGATGCAATATTTAAAAGAAATGCTTCATATACCTGTTTCAATGTCTTGTAACGAGGTGAAAATTTTGGTTGCTGCCTGCGTTTAAAAGTCTCACTAATATTGTGACGCTAACTGGTATCTGAAACTCATTGGCTGAAGTCGGATGCGATGTGCAAGAGACTCCCCCCTGGCACCTTCCGATTATAACAGTTGAGCAATGGAATGATTATTGTGAATGTTGAACTAGATCTTAGAAAAACGGACGGGGCTATCTGTGACCCCGTAGAAATCACTAGATACATAGCTAGGTCGAATGCAGTCTCTATCTGGGGAATAATTCTAGCGACCGGCTGCTGTGATTGGCGTGGTTTCTCCGATTAACATCAGGTGAATGCCGGGGCAGAACCCAAAATAACCCAAACAAACAGGCTAAGGATCGCGCGCGATCTTTTCTCTTTCTTCTTTCTTCTATCCTCACCTCTTACACACAGTTATACTTACATGCACTACACTACCACACATGTTAGAAGACTAGTCGGTAACTTAGACCTTGTCCCGGTAGGGGCGGTGCCCCGCTGGTGAGAGAAACCTTGTTGAGGAAAACCCGCTAGCCGACGAGTAAGTCAACGCCGAATATTCTCATCCATCGAGAGATCACCGCCACCTCGCGCGATTAAATCGTTCACTACACTTAAGGGATTAATGTACTTGGCACTTGACGCGCCCGGAATCACTCATTATCTAGACAATCAAACATTGTAAATTACTCATCAAACGCTAGTTGGAAAAGACATACTTTCATCATAGCATGTCCCCAAAATACATTTCTAACCATTCAGTTTATATCTAATAAATATTTTGTAAATATTTTCACTCTTCTGATACGATGTTACAAGAATAATAAATTCCTCCAGTCGCATTGATTAAAATTATCCAAAATTCTCATCCAAGAATTTGAACTTCATTATTTTCTAATGAAGCAATTTTGTTGCAGCTAAAATTTTTCTCAAATAAAAAAAATACTCCGTAAATGAGATATTTTCTATTTAATAGAGTTGCAGGCTAGTGGAGACAACATGACTACGTATTTCAACAAACATCAGTAGAGACACGTTTGACCGCTAGCAAAATGACATTATTTAAGTGCCAATATCATCATTGAAATGCATACTTCGCAAGGCATTGTTGTAATAATTGCATTAATAATTTTTCACAGTCCAAATTGAACATGACTCAACATCACTGAACTATTGTCACAATACCCACGTCGTTGAGAGAATGACTTTCCTCTCAACTCCCGGAGCACGTGTGTGATTTCATCTGAGGTGCGATGATTTCGAAAGGGCATGTATGAAACCCCATGTGGTCTACAACACCACACGTTCTTGCTTCGTCAGGGGGACAAGTCCCCGGGGTTAGCACCTTTGCCTTTTTGGCTTCTATCCTCACCTCCCACCGACACGCAATACGCCGACGGGCTCATGTCCGAATCCAGCCGGAATCCAGTTTGCCCTCGCGGCAACCTCCCCGTACAATACCTGGATAGGAGTCGCCCTGCTAGCTCAGAGCTCCTAGCGTTCCAGGCTAGTTCCGGAGTCAAAACAATGCGCCAGTCACTTGCGCCGGGAACAAGTTCCCTCCTTTATACCCAGAGTACCGGGCAACTGCCACAACGAAGCCGAGAGCCTTGAACTAAGGTCCAGACGGCTCGGAGCCCCCATCCCGTCTCCCCAATGCTTACCGCCATCTATCGACGTGGGTAACGCCGGAACCTGAGCAACCTGACGAGTGGTTTCTGGATTTCCCGCCGGACTTTAATATAAGATCCACAGTACTCCGAAGAGCATCCTTCGCCCGATCCTGCCCAAAGGTCGACGTATCATAAGCCCAACTGGTGGGTGGCGGGTTGCTTATCATCGCTTTCTTACTGCCTGCACCTTCAGGCTAACGACGTGAGCGGCGCCGCTAGACTCAGGGTCCGGTTGGGGCGTCTACGACACTACCAGAGACCACGACACCCTACGCCACCGTAATCCGCTCCTTCGGGGGTCCAAAGGGCAGATTGGTGTTTCCGGGAGCGTCAGCTGCAAATGTCATTATTCCTGCAAGTATAGTGCATGTCTATATCGCGAGGTGTGGCGCTGATCCTCCCCTCAATAGAAGGCGAGATCTGGCGCCGACCTACACATCGATTTACGGTGTTTTCACCAACTAGGAATCTCTTTCCAGCGGAGCGCCGCCGCAGCCGGGTTAAGCTCTAAGTCTCCCGTCATGTGTTTTAGTGTAGTGCTTGAAAACGTAAATGTGTATAAGTAAAGAATGAGGATAGGACAAGGAAAAGCGGAAGGAGAGATTGCGTGCGGTCTGTGGTCCATTTGTTAAGTTATTGCTCCAACATTTGCCTGGTGTTGTATAGTTAGTGTTGAAAACCATACCACCATCGGGACTCCAACCCTAGGACCCCCGGTCATAGGAGCAGCTGTAACATAAATGTCCTGAGCAACCTCATCCGGCGTCAGAAACGTAAAATTTAGAAGTTAAAGGCTCGGAAAAAACTAAATCCTTAGAAAATTTCCTTCCTGATCACATCCCTTATTCAATTAGTCGGGTAACGCCTGCAGTAACAGGTAAATAGTGCGGATGCTGTCATAGCGCTCTCTGGCGACTGACATGAGAGGCGAAGCAGGAAGGTTTGGCAATGCGATTAGAAAATTCTCGGCAATTTCTCCCACTCGGGTGTGGAACTGGATGAATCGCCCGGTGGCCGGGAATTACAAACAAACAAAACTATTATTACTCTTATGACTGGTTTAAAAATTATCCTTAATTGACTAAAATAAACCAAAATTACAAGGGCAAAATTTTCGCCAAAATTAAATTCTACAACAATTGCCTTCCTAACCATATCTTTCATTCGCTCGGCCTGGAGCTTGTCCCGGCTGGGGCGATGTCCCGCTGGTGGAAGATACCTGGTTAGGAGAAACCTCGGCAGGTCAGCGCCGGATCTCGCCATCTATTGGGGGAAGATCACCGCCACCTCCCGAGGAAGAAAGTATGTACTACACTTACAGCACTTATGATATCAGTAGCTGTCGCGCACGGAATCACTAACTACCAACCAATCAACTTCGAGAGATGGTGGTGCTCCTCGCCGATAGAAAGTGAAATATAGAGCCGATCTACTCTTAGTACTAATTCAGCTACATTGATTAATTTTTTGATTGATTAGTCATTTTGGGCGCTAACGTCATTCGGCTAACGTCATTCACGTAAGATTAATGCAAGTGTTTTCCTCGTGATGTGGTGGTGATCTTCCCCCGCTGGATGGTAAGATCCGGCGTCGACTTATCATCGGTTACCTGACTTTCCTCAACCAGGTACCTCCCACCAGCGAGGCACCGCCCTAGCCGGGACAAGCCCTAAACTCCACGACGACCAGTATCTCGACATGTGTGGTAGTGCTGTGCATGTTAGTGTAAGTGTGTGTGTAACGGGTAAAAATAGGACAAGGAAGAGGAAGGAAAGATCGCGTGCGATCCGTGGCCCGTTTGTTAGGGTACTGCTCCGGCATTAGCCTGGTATTAATCGGAGAAACACGGAAAACTACCGATCAGAGCAGGCGGCCTCTATAATTCTCTTCCAGAGAGCGACTGAATTCGATCTAGCTGACAAGCTAAGAGTCGAAAATCCTGCCACCGTCGGGACACGATACATCGATTAAATTATTTACATGGATGTGTTTAGAAGTAGCATTCTTTGATTGAAAAGGGAACCTATTTTTCTTAACATTTTTTCTACCATTTTTTTTTTTTCAGTTCTAACATTTATGAAGACACTTTCATCTGCAAAAATCATAACTGCTCTTTCTTCGTGGTTTATTAAACCTTCGAATTTTTTACTCCTTATTTACATGTTTTAGCATTAACCGAGGTCAAACGTATGAAATGTAGTTTCCTCAACATTTATACAGCGTCCTCATGGTCGTATTGTGGATTTCAGCGAATACAATTGACGATATTATAAATGTAGGAAAATTACAGTCTCCAATGAATTTCCCTGAATATTGTGTAGCCTTCGAATATTTATTTAGATACTCATTACAAAAGAAGGAAGAAATTAAAACACTGATTACAGTGAAAATTTTTTTGTCACTACGCGTAAGAAAAAGGTCATGGAGATGCGCTAGTAAGAAGAGATAACATTACATCGTCAACATCCACGAACTTATAATTATTTTAAATGAACTAAGGAATTGAGTTCTGACTTTCACGAAAGTGTCTTGGTGCTAAGACGGCATTGGCATCAACTTCTGTGTGAATTAATCTAAACATTTTAAGAATTTTCAAAGGAATTGAATCAAAAGTACATATTGTATCTTGATACCATTGTAACATTGATTTTGATGTCATTATTATATTGAACCCGGAACACATCCCAACTAGCCGCTAAATAACAAATGTAGAAAAGTATCCGCTGAGTGGAAAATATGACCAAATGATGAATGAAGCATTGGCTGAATTTGCAATCTTCAGGATGTATTCCATCGTTCACTTTTTAAACATTCGCCGTTTGAACATTCTCTAAATAAATAATAATGCCCGAAGAAGGGAGAGAGCTCTCTGGCAACACGCATGTGGAAGAGATCATATTTCGATGCGACTGTAGCAAAATAAAGAGTGATCGAATTACATTAAATGGTTTAATTAAATTTACCAAAACTACTTGGCGTACTATCAATGTTAACACTGCTTCGAGAACGTATCTTAACTAAGCGTTGAGCAAAGAAATGATATAGTAAAGGGCACCATTGCAACACTTCAAGGGAGTCACTTCTTCACTATCGTTTCTTTTTCTGTCAACGCGTTGGTCAATGGCAATAGCAGTTCTTGAGGATGAATTACGCCCGTTGAATACACAATATTCATACTTTGAACATTCATAGAATAAATACTAATTCCGAAGAAGCCAGAGACATCGCTTGAAGCGCGCGCGTGGGAGGCATCCGAATCCGGCCGCGACTGTAGCAACTTGAGTCATCGAATAAATAAAATTCACCAAAATCACTTGCCATACTATCCGTTTGGCGATGTAAACACTGCTTCGCTGACATATTGCAACAAAACGTTGAGTAAAGAAACGATAGTGATAAACGGCCACTAGCAATTGATGACAATAGTAATTCTTGAGGGTGAATTACGCCCGTTGAATACACAATATTCATACTTTGAACATTCATAGAATGAATACTAATTCCGAAGAAGCGAGAGACATCGCTGGCAGCGCGCGCGTGGGAGGCATCCGAATCCGGGCGCGACTGTAGCAAATTGAAGTCTTCGAATAAATAAAATTCACCAAAATCACTTGCCATACTATCCGTTTGGCGATGTAAACACTGCTTCGCTGACATATTGCAACAAAACGTTGAGTAAAGAAACGATAGTGATAAACGGCCACTAGCAATTGATGACAATAGTAATTCTTGAGGGTGAATTACGCCCGTTGAATACACAATATTCATACTTTGAACATTCATAGAATGAATACTAATTCCGAAGAAGCGAGAGACATCGCTGGCAGCGCGCGCGTGGGAGGCATCCGAATCCGGGCGCGACTGAAACGCGCGTGCGGTGCGCGCGGCGTCGCGGCGGCGGCGGCGGAGGGCGGCGTGAAAGTGGCGGGGCGGTGGAACGCCGGGTGGTGGCGGTGGCGGCGGCGCTGCGCGGTGGCAGGAGAGTAGGTCAGGCGGGCCGCGGGCGGCGGGCAGCCCTCCCGCCGGCTATAAAACGGCGGAGAGGCGCGCGCCGGCGACCAGTCTCCGTTCAGTGCGCCGCCCAGTGCCAGACGCAGTCGCAGCAGCAGCCGCCCCGTCCACGTGCAGACCGACCAGCACCAGCAGCAGCAGCCGAGATGAGGAGCTTCCACGCGTGTGTGGCGGCTTTGGCGGCGGTCCTCGCCATCGGTACGTACGCGCGCGCGCCCGCCCGCCCGCCCGCGCATGCGTGCGCCCTTCGGAAGAGGCGGCCTCCGCAGTGTGCTCCCATCGGCTGCCGGGGCCCTGGGCAAGAGGAAATGGCGATTGGTGAAAGGAGGACGCAATCAGATAGTTCGAAACCGAAAACGAAGGCATTCAATAAACTGTTCGAATTAGTCAAATCCGTAGAGCGAATGGAATTGAATGAGTTTTGAAGCTGAAAGTGTTAATAAGATATTTAAAATTTAGCTTTCTTTCATACTTATTCTGTGAAGAAAACGTATTTAGAAATCTGTTTTAATTAGTTACTATGACGTGATTTAAACGAATGATTGAACGAAAAGTGTGATGACTCAGTTGAAATCTTAAGCTGATAAAGTGACTTAATTTTAGTTGATTTTTTTGTTGTGAGAGAATTGTGCAATGACTGTGAAATGATTTCAGAAAATAAATTAAATTCTCATAAAATAAGCAATTAAAATTACGTGAAATCGTTCTTTATGTAGAATCTGATGAAATCATGCGAGTGGTTTCCTGGCAACCTTTTGGCCGTAAAAAATGGTGCATTATCCGGGTACTTAGTCGTGATCATTTTAACAATTTCAAAACAAATTAAAAAGGTCCATTATTTATAATCTGAAAAAAGCTTGGGGGTGCTCTCTGGTCGGCTTTGGATGTAAAGAATGATTCATTCGTGGAATATTTAGTCGTAATCTCTCTAACAACCCCAAAACAAAATAAAAATTAGACAAACAATGTCCTTTATTTCTACTTTGAGAAAAGCTTGCTCTCTGTGCGGCTTCGGGCCGGGGAGAGCGTCGGTGGAACTCGCCGGGCGGCAAGTCGTGGCCTTCCTTTCGCCGCGCGCGTTTACCTAAAAGCGCGGACTTTCATCTGCGGGGCGAGTCCGTCCGTGTCAGACGCTAATTAGCGCCAGAGCGCGTCTTGTCGCGTGGAAGCCGCGCCGCGAACCCACTTCTGCAACCCGTTTCGCGTCGCGCTAACTCAGAGCGGCCGCGGGAAACCTGCTACCCTTGTCGCCAGCATCCTCAACAACCCGGTTAAGATCCCAGGACCTCCGCCTGACCAACATCGCCTCTAGGAGCTTCGGCGAGAGAAGCTGACTTGGAAGTTTCGAGAAGGTTGCCTCAGAAGTAGGTCACGTGATATGTTTAGTAACGTTGAAACAAAAAGGATGTTATTTAGGTGGAGTGAAAAGGTGGTGGTCTACATTCTGATCTATGTAACTTCAATCAGTAATTAAATGTACTAATAGAGGAGTAATAAACTTGTTTAATCAATGGAAACTCGAGAAAACGTGATTAGTACAGAATTTTAAATTTTTGTATATAAAGAATAAAAAAAGTGATACTGTTAAGAGAAAAACGATTCACCTACTCATTTCTATTACCTGAAAATGAAATGTTCAATATTATAAATATATAAGTACAATTAGATCTCAGTTCTGAACAACAAGCTGAACAAAACGTTTAACTTTACAACACAATTCTATAATTATTTTACTTCATACATATATCACTGCTAAATAATGTTTATTACTATAGTAAATCTACAATTACTTGAAATCAATACAATACCAATTCTATACATGCATACTTCACAGATACAAACTCCCTCACTTGCACTTTCAATCTCGTACGAGTCACCTACGCTGCCGCCATTCCAGTTCTTTCTTCTTTCCACCCGGGCAGCTTGTTGGTGTCGTAACACGCTTACGACAAAAATATTCGTATTAGTTTCCTATCGCTAACTGCGCCGAAAAACCCGACTTCCGCCCGCGCGCGCGCGCGCGCCTAGCCGCGCCGTGCGGCGCCGTGCCGGGGCGTTCGAAAGTGGGCGGCGCGGCGCGGCGCGGCGCGGAGTGCGTTAGGTAACGCGGAGGAGGGCGGCGCTGGCTGCCCACAGGCCAGCTGCGGCCGGCGCGAAGCCGGGGCGCGTCCCGCCGCGCGCCGCACAGTGGGCCGACACGATCTTTATGAAAGCGTTTCAGCCGGTCCGAAAAGTATTTGAACCCTGTTTCGTCAAAACTCCAAAATCATATTCTGATGCAATGTTTTATCGGATAGGAAACTAACTTGGTAACGTTCAAATAAGTATTTAAGAAAGCAGAATTCTAGAAATAGAATTGCCAAGTTACTTTCCAATCCGTTTAAAAATTAATGTACTGGTATGGAATAGAGTTGCATTTGAATAGGATTTTGAGTTATCATGGTCTGACCAAACATATGTATACTAGTAAATGTCATAAAATATGCTTTTTCATTCAATATTTGAAACATACATTAACAGAAATGTTCGAAATGTAATAAAATTAACTAGTTCCATTTCTATTAATTTTCTGAGCTTTCTATTGACTTTCAAATCAGTATCACGACAAGATATGTTTGAATTTCATTTGTAAAAAGGATTTCCTTTACACTCGGAATGAATCACATTTTAGAAAGTTCCTTACTACTTATTTTATAACAAAATGTATCTTTTGTTCTTTATCTATTTATTAATGACATTTTGATAAATTGTAAATTTAGTTCAAATTATACAATTTTATCACATAATTAGCGACTCCGTTTCCTAAACAATTCTTCACACTCTTTTCAGTCCAAAAATTTCGAGGCAGCACATTCAATTTTCTTTCCGCGTACATTTTTTCTTTGGACCCACTGTGTGGCGCTGCGCGGAGTGGTGCGGCGCGGCGTGGCGTGGCGTGGCGCGCCTCCATATTTGCACAAGGCGCGGCTCGGAAACCACCGGCGCACGGGGCCCCGCGCGCCCGCGCCGTTGCCGTGAAAGGGCGACCTTCGGGCGGGCGCGCCTCGCCTTCCCGTACGCCTTCCCGCCTCGCTGCAGCTTCCGCGAGCAAGCGAGCGAGCGGACGGCCGCGCCGGCCCCCGCGGGGCGCACAGCAGGCGCAGCCCCACTCGCATTCTCTCTCACGAATACCCGTTATTAGTATTTCAGATGAACATAAAATGAATTGTTTTCATGGATGGTTGGCGACGATGATGAAGATAGAGCAACGCTGCAATAAGAAGCAGGGGAAACGGGAGAACCCCGTCAAAACATGCCGTTAACCCGCTTGGTTCATCACAAATTACACGTGGATTAATAGATTGATTGGTGATTTCTTGTTTTCGGACGCGTTAATTACTATGAACCTTTCTTCCGCAAGTTTAAAGTACATCATTTCCCGAGAGGTGGCGGTCTTATTCCCCCACCGGAACATGAGATCCGGCGCCAACCTACACATCTGCCAAGAATCTCCCCCAGCGAGGGGGCCCGCCCCAGCCTTGGGACAAGCTCTATACTCCCGACGAGCTCCCCCATATATGTACCACCGACCGGGATTTCAACCCCGGACCCAGGGGCGGAAGGCGAGCGTTCTGTTCCGCAGCGCACGCGCAGGCGCCGTCACAGCTGCGCGCGCACGCGCACCAGCGAGCGAACCGCTTACCGTGTCATTAGCGGATTACGACCGCCGAGCAAGTTTACGAACGCAGCCACGGTGAGAGAAGCTGCTTCGCACTTCCCCGCGTATGTAGGGTGCGGGGAGGGGTACTGCACGCTGCCGCGTTTTCGAAAGTTCTCGCGCTCTTCCGCGGTGGCGTCGCAGGCGCCCGCTCCCCAATTACAGCAGCCGCGCGCCTCAGTTTCGCCGCCTGTCAATTATTCCGGGCAGGAACCAAATGATAACATCCGCGCCGCGCTTCCTCGTCCAGTAAAAGTTCTCTCCAATTTCATCACTGGGTAAATGTGTAATGAGAATCTGAAAACGACTTCTAATGAGAGAACATTTTATAAAATTGAGTGGTACTGACTTTAACGGAAATATGGATTTATCTAATACAAGGAAGAAAGAAGGAAACATTGTTTCAAAAGAGAATTACAATTTTGAACTTTCACGTGTTTCTTTGTTTGTACTTCCTTTAAAGAATCCGGGAAGACATTTTAATGTAAATTAAAAACATTACAATATGAATTTCAATAGTTCATAAATGAATTATAATAATATTTACATATATATATATATATATATATATATATATATATATATATATAATCATATTTTGAGTTATATTTCTACTTGTTTTCTTTGAAGCTTCTGTATACTTTATTAAACGACAGTAAATATCCTATTCTTACAGCAGAAAATAATTGATTCTAGCCTGTCACAAGAATACTCAAAACTGTGTAAGGACCCTTTTTCCCTTTAATTTCAAAGAAGTGGTATGCAACCGACGTGTATACTCTATGTCACTCATCATAAATCTTGGCAGTTTCCAGCCTCGTCACCAAAGGCCAGTGAAAGATGCTGCCGCAGAACCCACGAATCCTGACTGACTGCTTTTTTCATCTTGAATATGGCTGCCATCAGGTGGTCCAAGGTGGCTGTACCCTCTCTCCAATGCAATAAAACGTCGTCAGCGGTGGAGTAGGACGGGAGTCAGTCGCACCAGGATCCGTGAAGACACAGGTCCACGTGGTTACTCCGTCTCGTGGCCGACGCAACGACATTACAGTGACGCGCCCGCCCGCGATCCCCGCTGTACCTTCCGCCGCCATCCCCGCAGTTTCCACCGAGCCGCCGCCCATATTGTCCCCGCCGCCTCCACCTCCACCGCCGTCCCCGTCAACCCCGCTGTCCACCCAGCCTGGGCCGCATCCGCCCCTCCCACCACCCCCGCCGCTCTCATTGTCCCCGCCGCCGCCCCCCCCCAGCCCGGTGGCCTCCGCCATCCTCGCCTCTCCCGCCATCCCCACCGCCTCCTCCGCCCCCACCGTCGCCGCACTCACCAGGGCGAATCGCCAGCCCCCGCCCTCGCCGGGCATTGGCTACCGCTGCGAGCACGTCGTCATCGGTCCACTCAGGCATACAGATGGCGTGATCAATTCAAGGTGAAGTCCCCCGAAGAGGCTGCCAGCCCTGGCCTCGACCTTTGCCTGCGGCGGCCCGTTCGTTCAACAATGCAGCTTCTGAAAATAAATGACTCTCAACGGCAGGGAAACGAGTTGGCCGAGTGCTCTCCCAGGCCACCTGATACCCCGGAGGTGGTCGAGGAAACTCGGTGGCTGGAGAAACAAGGAGGCCAGGTGCTTTCAGGAGGAGAAAAAGCCCGATGAAAAATTCAGAGCCGTGCTTAATGGCCCGCTAAGTGGGGTAGCGAAGACGATGCGACGACGAGCGATCTCAGTTGGCGGTCGGTGTCGCGTCGCCCCAGCCGAGGTCCTCTCGCTGAAGGTTGAGTCTAACGTCTCTGAGCTTCATTCAGAGAAGACGTGACTCCGCCCAAAAAGCTAAATACAATTTTTTAACCACTAAACAGTTATTTAAAAGAAAGAATTGAGACTTTCTCAAAACATTTTTCGAAACTTATCATGTATGTTGTAATGTTTCTACGGTTGAAATGTTTGAATACCTTATCCACTGTTGGTAAAAGGCGAACAATTTTTTAAAATTTTTATTATAATATAATGATACATAATGCCGGCTATTTGAGCAGCCTTTTTAGCCATTATTATAATTTCTCCCCTATTTTTAACAATTAACCTTTAATAAATTATAAAAAAGTAGAACTCTTAAAAATTATATCTCCATGAAAGTACTCTGAAATAATCGAGACTAAATACAAAAAATATGAAAAAACTTTGGTCATGTTTAGGGTATCTTTGCATGAGTGATGAAGCAATTTTCCAGTTATTTTCACCGCATCTCGAGCTAACGACCATGAGTAGGGTAGTGGACCATCATCTTGCTGGTCACTGGTGGCTACAATTCTCGCACATTAAATCGTCCTTCACGTTAGAAACTAGATTGCGTATGATGTTGGAATTATAATTGGTTTATTAGATGGAACCCATCAATTATTTTCAAATCAGTGTATATTGCAATTCTAGTTAATTGTTGCATCATTTAAGCACCTGTAATCAATCAGTGTCCATTTGACTGTAATTAGAATCATGTTTTGTGATCTCTATCGTAAAAAACTAGAAATTAATTTGAATCTAGTGTAATGTACAAAAGAGTGAAAATTCCTGATGCTGCCAAGGGATTCTGTACCATTAAATCCATGGAATCAATCAACATTTAAAAAATGGACAACCAAAGAACTAACATCGCCTGTAGATATCTCAGAAATATCCAAATGTCTAATGGAAACGATCGTAGCGACCACGAAAACGAGAGTTCGAAATGGAGGAGCTCGAAATGGAAACGAAATCTTCTTTGGCGAGGGCCCAGCTTTCTCACGTCCGCCCCTGACCGCAGCGACGCCCGCGGCGCTCGACGACAACGGGCGCCGTCGGCGCTCCCCCCTCCCTCCCCCCTCGGGGCGGGGCGAGTGAACCCATTCGGCCAGAGAGTAAAAGCGCCACTTGAATCGGTTCCATACGCGAATTTCTCCTGGCGCCCGCACTGTCTCGAGATGCGACGCCGCCGTAGCTTTCTTCTCCCGGGAGGCCGAGAGAAGACTGTCCCTTGGTAAATAAGCCGCCTGCAACGGCTGGCCGGCCACGGAATGTGTAGCACTTTGCGGAGAAAGTACGCGAGGCGTCGCGACGCCTCTGGGACGCGCCCACCGACGCCGCGTCGCGACGCCTGCCCGCGCCCTATGTTGACGGATGTTGACGAACGCTAAGGCCATATCATGTGAATAGTAAGTCTCACGGTTTCATTTTACACACGCTGATTTTGTTGGTATTTACACTCGCTGATAAGTGATGGAATGAAAGTCTAATGAAGGGTCTGAGAATAATCGTCAAGATTCGCTGTTTAAAATTACTTTGTAGCATTTGAGATGACGGGCGCTGGTGCTTGCTTTCACGCGAATTAGTCGTAAAAGTTTAATTTTGTGATCGTCTAGATTTGATTCTGACATGTTGAACTAACAGAACAGAATTGAACTTCTTAAAAGATAGAGGGAATTGTAATAATTCACTGTATTGAACGACGCATTAAAAAAGAAAGTTTAGATGATTATATGGAGGCGACAAAAGGGTAACATAGTAGATTTCCGCAACACTGGAAAGTTACACTGCCATTGCAATGACAATATGATGCAACTTCACGGTGTCAGTTTAGGCATTGAAATTCGAGTGTGTTCAGGATTTCATAGTAAGTAATTCATATTAAGAATGAAATCCTATTCATCAGTGAGGATTGTCAATATTCAGTAATTAAATTATAATATGCACACTTTATAATGGCATTATAGTGATATTACGAATTATTCATATTGTCCTTACTGTCATTCAGAACGGTGATTATAAAAATTGTCTGCAAAGTGCAGCTTGTGATTTATTTTGAGTAGTAGTGAGACAGATAAAATTAAACTTGGCAATTGCGAAGTAGTTTTTCCCGTTATTCCTTAGCCTTGTTGACTCGGGATTTATTTCCGTACTTTTTGACAAGGTTGCGTGATGTACAGATGCGAACAATGGGTCAGGAACGTACTTTTTTTCCTTTCACCATTGTCTTGTTCTCCGAAAGGATTCGGAAGTTTATCATTCCAAGGATATGTGACACGAAAAGCGGAAAGAAATGCTGAGTGTTTGCAGATGAGAGGCACGCAATACAGACCTTACGAACATCATGTGTGTGAAGTATCTGGTGAGACTTCCGACGATTCTAGAGAGAAGGAAATGTGTACATCGTGGGAGAGGGCCTCAAAAAGATTATCATTCCCTCATATTCGAGATATACGAGGCAAGATACAGGAAACATTTATTATAATATAATTTAAAATCCTCCTTCATCTTATTTTTATTTTACGTTCTTCGTGAATACTCGTATTTTCATTGGAAAGGAGAAAGTTGTCTCAGAGTAGAACTAGATTATAGCTTTCAATTTATAAATTAATGCTTATCGATAACTATTTACTAGTTCATGAAAAGTAATTTGTAATCCAAATTACTTAATTTACAATTTTTACTCTCACTTCTCTACTGCTACTGTACCAGATAATAAATGTCAAGGCCAAAAGCCAGGCATATGTCTTTCACCAAATTATACCCTCTATTATGCAGTGAGAAGTACTATGCCTTGATCTTCCGCATTACATAACACATATTCAAGACTCAAATCCCGTCCAAACATTTCGTGCGCTTATGTCACAAGTATTGAAATGAGAAGAAAGTGAGCAGCGGCTGTGACACATTGTGTAGTTTCCGGCCTCAGGAAAGCGAACGAGCCGAGGGGCCCTCGCGGCGCCCGCTTCCGCTGCCACGTCAGGCCCGCCCACGCGGAATCCGCCAGCCGGCAACGCCCTACGCCGCCAAGACAAAATCGAAAGTGGGCGCCGGCTGCGACCGCCAGCTTCTCTCGGGGCGCGCGGTTGCAAAAGAAGTCCCGTTACGGGGTCCCCGCCTCGACACCGCCGCCGCCGCCGCCGCCGGCGCGCAGTCGCCGCCGCTGTCTCATACCGACGCAGCCGCTAGTTGCACCGCGGCCGCCGCCCTCCCAAAGCCCCGTTCTCTCGCTGTTGCTATGAGCGCCCTCTCCGTTGCAACCTCCACGAAACTTCTGCATTCCTCTGGCATCCTCTGATCTTTCCCGTCCGTCTCTCTCTGGCTGTCCTCCATCCAATCGTTGCCGCTTTAAGCCTCCGCACTCTCGCCGTCATACCGACAGCAATTATGAATATCCCTGCCAATTTTATAGCGTATTTTTAACATTACAGATAATTTGTCATATGGTGATATGTCATGAGTGTGGCTAGCTGTGTAAATTGTCTTTCTGACATTTGATTGCAATTTCTCTGACTCTAACACTATGATTTTAGTGACATCCCCATTTTCTTCAAGCCATATGAAGTATGAAGTAGTCGTTTGAATTAGTTAGCACTCATTAAGTTAACTACTTGCATAAAAATCTAAGCTCAAAGTAGTTCATGCTTCTTGTGATTTGTTTGGGCGCTTGGGAGAAAACAAATGGAAGAAAGAGTAGTTTGTACCTAATTTCTTGCTAGTACACCAACCTCGGTTAACACAGAATATCTCGGAGTAAGTTAGAATTCTAACACTGAAAAGTCACCAGTTTCTCCGAATATTATCAACATCATAGCACATCTTTATTTTCAAACCACTACTTTTTACATTCAAACGCGAGAAAAGTGCCACGGCTCGTTTGTCTGGACTCGCATCAGGGACAACTCGCCAAGCGTTGGCTCCTCTGCGACCGGGTCCGTTGCAGCCGCCACAGCCTCCACCGCCACCGCCGCTCCGTCACGTTGCCAGGGACCTTGGAGTTCCAGGCGGCGGCGGAGGCGGTGGCGGCGGCGCAGCGGGGCACCGGGGCGGCGTGTTTCTTCAGGCAACGCTGCCGCTGCCACCGCCCGCGCCCAGCACTCCGTCCGAACAGCTTTCTCTCGCCAGGCCCCGCCCGGGACTCGACGCGCCGACCCCCAGCGCCTGCCACAGGCGGCCCCTCCGGACACTCGAGAACGTTCCACCGCGAGGAAGAGGCTCCAATGAAAAGCTTGGGCTCCGAGGTGATGAAAAGGTTGAAGTGTATAGTTCCCCGTGGCAGGAAAGGATGTTGTATTTTGCAGGTGATGGACACGCAGGGACGAGTTTTACCAAGTGGTTAACACCAATAAAAAGTTTCCTGTTCTCGACAAGAAAAACTGGCATATCATTTGAGTTATTCTTGGACTTGCAGTCGCATATAACAAGTAGTGTGACTGACAAATTTACAGAGAATAGAGTGAAATGATTCAAAAAGACAATTTGAAAAATGACTTGTGCGGCTGGTTTTTGAAAAAGTATTTTACTTTTTTACATGATTACTTCATTTCACATGCTACAACATTTAAATTTATGCATCATCGTAAACGATCTCTGCATTTTACACGTTGAAATTTCAAGAATGTTTCACGAGATGAGTATCCTTCAATATAAACCCTGGATTTACCACTTCTGTAGATGTTTACAATCTAACGATGCAATCATTATAACACGCGATTTATTGCTATGCAATTCAGAACTCTTCACTACACGCAATTTAAGCAGTCGTTGCCTTCTCAATTAAACTATTTTTAGTACTCAAGATACGTAAAAGGTTCATCAACCTTTCCTTTCTTTGAACACCTTATCCTCTGCTTAGCATTAGGCTACTACTTTTCAATACACTACGCTATCCCTTCCAATATGCGTCTTCATCGATTCCTTTCTCTTTTTGACCTTTCGAGTCCAAACATCATACTTTCCTTTCTTGTGTATTTACTCGTGCTATTACGTATAGCTATATCTCGACTACGAAGAATAAAGTTGTAAAGCTTCAATTAGGACGCACTGAGAAATACCATTGGAGATCTACAAGAACGCGTGGCATCTTCCGCATACATAAAAGTTAACCTTTCAGACTTTATAGCGAAGAAGTATTTGAGGACAAACCCCAAACCACAAACGTATCGGGTCGCCCCTCACTCTCCACAGCCGTCTCCGCGACTCTCGCGTGCCATTTCTCTCGGGTGACATTCTCCAGCGACACTCCGACGATGACATATCCACCGCGGCGGCGTCGTTTACCTGCGCGACCTTTCGTTCGGGGCTGGCGGCGGAGGCTCTTCGCGCTTTCTACGGTCTTATTTAAGAGGCGCTGGCGGCTGCCGCTCGGAACAGAATCCGACGCGGCGGCGGGTGGCGGGCGGGCTGACGGAATCAGCATAAACAATAGCGCTTTCTCCCCGGGGGCGCGGGGGCGGGGCGTGGCGGGGCCAGTTTCTCGCCCGGGGACGTCAGCGCCCGTGTGGGACTGGGGTGGTTCGGCGGCCGCGCCCCCGTGCCCGCTGCACTCGGCCCACAGCCCCGCGCCGCGCCGCCCAGCCCATTGTGCCCGGAGAAAGCCTCGAGTGGTCGGCCGCGTGCCGGCACGAACCCGGGACTCGAGAGGCGCTCGTTGTGTGGATGTGCACGCCTCTTTGTCTAGACTTAGCCGCGTTTGCTTCCAGAATGAGGCACTGGGTTATATTTGTTTGTGTTGTATTGTTGTGTGTTGACTTTGTAGGTCTATTCTACTTTCTATGTTTAAAACATTTCTAAGGCACTGATAAACGGCATTCACATACATGTGCGCCTTCATAACCAAGCTCTCTTTTATTTTATTTGCTCTGTATAATGTTGGTCATATGTAGCTCGCGAGCTTTCTTGAGAGATGTATCTCAATAAAATTGAAAAAAAATTCTGAGTTGAATATCCCTTTAAATCTTTCAGTGGATTTCTCTTGGTTCCTATATCTAGAAATTTCTTTATTTTCTTCTATTTTATTACTTAGCTTGTCAGTACTGTAGCTAAATGCCTAGAAATATTCGATTTGAAAATATCAAGTAAGTTTCGCGCAGCTTTTTGCCATTCTCATTCTTTATTGCATGACTGGCCTTTTTATTAGTTTCTAATTCCTTGTACATTGTATATTGTCAGCACTAAAATACTTCTACGTCTTGTTCAATTCATTTTGTTTAGAAGTTTCTTTTTTGTATTCGTGGTTGGATCAAACGTCACGTTCTTCTCTTTTTATAGTTATTTTTCTTTACTTCAGTTAATTTACTTTTTGCCTTACATTTCCTCCTGAACTATTAGTGAATTTCTCATTTCTGTTGCTCATTTCTTTGTTATATGAATACATTTGTGCTCTGCTCCACTCATGTAATTCGTTGGCATCTCCTCAACTTTAAATTTGAGGTTAAGATATCGTTCCTGCATGTTTTCGGTCGTTCCTCGAAATGCGTCGAACTGAAGGTTACAAGAACACAATTAACAATTCCCGCATGTCCATTCACTCACGAAGCTCACAAAGAACCGGAGCGCTGACGATTTCTCCCAACTTTTCATAAATCGAGCGAGGAAGGGAGCGCTTTCGCATTTCTCACCTCGGCCGGCGCCAAGAGCTTTCTTCGGCGTCATTGCTGGTGGCAGCGGCCGCGTGGGGCAAAAAACCATCGGACGCCGCGCGCCCGAGAACGCACGCTCTGCTTGGCGCGCGCCGCCGCCGCCGCCGCCGCCGCCGCCGCCGCCGCCACTGTCACTGCCTCCACCGCCACCGTCACCATCACCGCAACCGGCACAGCCACCGAAACACCGCCGCTGCCACTGCCGCCACCGCCACCGCCGCCACCGCCAACACCGACGCCTCGCCCTCCACCACCGCCACCGCCACCGCCACCGCCACCGCCACCGCCACCGCCACCGCCACCGCCACCGCCACCGCCACCGCCACCGCCACCGCCACCGTCACCGTCACCGTCACCGTCACCGTCACCGCCACCGCCACAGCCACCGAAACACCACCACTGCCACCGCTGCCACCACTGCCACTCCCGCCACCCCCGCCACTGCCCCCACCGCTGCCACCACTACCGACCCACTGCCACTGCCATCGATACCGCCACCATCACCGCCGCCGCCACCGTTACCGACACCGACCCCTATACCAATACCGACACCAACACCACCGCCGCCACCACCAATACCGATACCGCCGCTGCCGCTGCCACCGACACGGCCGTCGCCATCGCCCGCCTCCGTCAGCCGTCGCCACCGCCGCCACCACCACCACCACGACCGCCACCGCCGCTGTCACCGCCGCCGCCACCGCTCTCTTTCCCTCGCGCCCCGCCGCCCTCGCCGCCCTCGCCGCCACTGGCACGCGCCGCGCCGCGTGGCTGACTCACGCGCTCTCCCTCGTTGGCACCTTCCGCACGCACGTGCGTGATCTACACGACGCGCCGACCAGAAATGTCCTCTCCGGCTGCACTCTCACGCCTTTCTCTTTCACTCTGTCGCGCGACTTGCTCGGTCGGAGATCGTCGCTGTTAGGTGTAGACCACGCACGTCTGTGACCTACACATAGGGCCGGCCAGAAGCTCGTTTTCCTCTTGCACTCTCACACCTTTCTCTTTCAGATCGTCGCGTCTTGTTCGCCCGCTTACGTAGAGGGTCGCTCTTAATTTAATGGTTTCTTCTGTCCACTCACGATAGCAATGCTCTTGGCTGTTCCCCAGCTCTCCGTGGGGCTTCCTTTCGAAGTGCTAGAGTCGTTTATATATTCATTTTGTTGCATGGTGTTTGCTATTTCCTTTTTTCACTTTCGTTCTCTGCTACCTTCCTCAGTCTCTGAAACTAATGTAGTTTTATTTTAATGGTTTTTTAATTGTCATCTTAAGTTCTTTTCGGCTTTTTTCTCTTATGATGAAATAACAAACACAAGGATTATCTTTCTGTGCCCCACAAATTTAATAGAAGTGTTTAAATGCAACCCGCACTACTCACGTGTATTATCTCGCCATTGTTGCATTTCATCACCTACACAGGATTCCGATCTGTCATCAATATTCACTGTGATAACAACCAACAATACTCTGTTATAACAACTATACGAATGAGAATTGCAAATGATCGCACGATAAATAATAGTACATTGTTCAAACGAGCCCACTCTTCCCATTTTTAGGTATACTCGTATAAAGTCCTAGCTTAGAAACCCTTAGAATCACAATATAAATAGAACTCAGAAAAGTTATTATTAAAAGGATATCTTGAAACGTCGACTCGAGTGAAACACGTTAATTGAAGTGCTTAATTGGAAGTATTGCGTGTGGAGTAACTGCAGTTCGTAGACCTCTTCGAAGGACATGGACACCTGTTACTTCGCTGTTTATTAGCGCGTTAATTGAATCTATTAAATGTATTCACCGGTACCAATGCACCATACCTTGAACACGTAACATACGTAGTGATCTACTTCCGAACTCTCAGGAATAGAAAACGAGATGTATGCTGAAGGAAAGTGGTCTACTACCTTTCTAATGTGGTGGAAGGAGTTTGTGCCCAATAAATGAGTAATTTGGCTCATATCCAACTTGAGTAGCGCATTTGAAATTTTGCTTCCATAAAATGAATTGCGCCAAAAAGCGTTCTCCCAATTGAAGTGATATTGATACAATTGATTGAGGGTTGACGATACAGTGCTGCTTCTTGGATAGCACTAATACTACGTAAGAGATACTTCTAATGCATTAATAAAAAATCTTGTCCAGGGCAATTCATGCCCAACAAATACCAGAAAATTAAAAATAAGAGGTGTATGGACATAATTTTGAGTCATTTGTAAAGTGTTGCATGGCTCAGCATACACAATTTTTTCCATAAAACTTTACTAGACTCCGATAATTTGGTGTAGTATTAATGGTTGGTCTACAGCATCAGTGGTACGTGTAACAACTTGGACACTTGAGGGTGTAGTAATTTTGAACCTAACAAGTAATCATTTATGCAAGTTAACACGGTCTATATGCAATTTGTCTCTTCAAGTACCTTGAATCTGAAAGTACCCCTTTATATTGATGCATGTTATCATTTGTAGGCTGTTCGTAAGTGGTCAAAACACTGTCTCATGGACAGGTCTCTTATTGGCCACACAATATTAAGTACCATGTTACCTACTTTCAGTATGTAAAATTTCGCTTTATGCACGATATCAAAATACAAATTAATAAAAACACGTTTCACAGCTTTTCTCCTTTACTGCTTCTTATAACTTAGACCACTTTAGCTTCAGTACAGAGGTATGTTTATATGACCAGGCCTAAAATTGCATTCCACAAGATGTTCTTACATATCTTCCTATTGCATACGCCCCCTCTCACTGGGAGGAAGTTGCCTTCGCGTGGCCTCATTCCGGACGGAGGGTAACCGTGGCGCCTGCGCGCTGCGCTTGGGTAACGCAGCGGAGCGCAAGGGGCTGCGTGGGCGGTGATCGGATCGCCCGCCCGCCCGCCCGCCATTCCTCCTCACCGAGCCCCGAACCGGCTGCGCGCTCGACTTGCATCAACGAGCCGCGTTTCACTTAATTGCTCTGAATTTATAATTGCGTGGGTGGCTTAATCTCGTTCGCTCACAACCGGCCCCTCCAATAACCAACGTGCGAACAGGAAAGGAATCAGTTCCCAGCGAGTTAACGTGTAATCTTCGGAGAGATGAAATCTTCTTCATTGATAACCAACAGGCAACTTCGGTTTATACAATAAATTTATCTGGAATCCTTACGAGTAAAAATTAATAGGCAATTAAGTTAATATAATGATCAGAGTAATCAAACCAATCACATAGTTTAATTAATAAAAACGTGCAGCTCTTCAGCACTTCACGTCCTACAACCAAGCTCAACCAGTTTCGTGTCGTTTACATTACCGCTGCATAAAAATCAAGGATAACCAAGCGTAACACGAGGTGAGCTAACTCGAACACGAACGGATGATTGACAACGTCTACAAGTTACGACAAGAATCATGTAGTCAACTGTTATTTCTTGGACGTTGACGAAATCCCAGAGATGGAAAGGGGAAAACTCCTTTAGAAACATCAGCAAGGCTTCGGAGACTCCATATACGGACCTGCACGCGGCATCGCGGGCCGTCCCCACTCGCCCTCCCCGCTCGCGCTCCGTCGCTTGTCAATCGCTTGCGCAACGCCCACAGGGCGTCTTGCGTCGGTCGAGGGCCGGGGCGAAACCGCCGAGGGCGGCGGCGCCGTCTTAAATGCTACTTGCCCGCCCGTAATGGCGGCCGGCGAGGCGAGGCGACACGCAAGCCCCACAGGCGCGAGGATTCCTCACGACACGGTTTACTTCCACGCGACGCAACATCGCAGCACTTTTGTGCCAGAGGACAGACACACTTTCAACGATCAGGAGCCTCTTTCCTAGGGGCGCCTCTTCCGCTCCGACCTTCAAACGTGCTCAGTTTCATTTATCTGGTTTTTTCTATTAACTTGTAATCCGTCACAATTGGATTGATGTAATTGGCTTTCGGAAAACAATTGTTTTAACATATCATGCATTTTGTAATGCACAATATATATATATATATATATATATATATATATATATATATATATATATATATATATATATATATGATAAGATTATAAATACATTCAACTTTAAAGTGTAATTCCTTAGAAAAATTCCCTTTTCTGGTTTTCAAAACTGTATTGCATCATATTGTTTTCAACAGTTCAGAGCATTTCTAACCTGTTTATAAGTAGAATGTGTTATCCTTAAGTAGCAAACACGTTTCGACAAAGTATTTTCCTGCATTCCAGCGACACCTCTATAAGAGAAACTGTTTAAAATATGCACTCGTGTGTAAATAAACGACTGTATGCAGAAACATGGTAAACGGGTTACGACGTGACAGACAAACCCGTTTATCACTCCAGGTGGTAAAGTGCACGTGGGAGGCGTGAATGGAGGACAGAAAGAAACAAAGCAAAATAAACTATTGACGATTTTGCTTTCGGTTTCTTGTTTTCAACTTTTACCAGTCGACTTTCTTTACCACAAAATATCGAAATAGTCTCAAATATTAGCGTTAACGCTTGCAGAAGCATACATCTCTAACGAAACAATAACAACAAGGAATTGCAACAGCTTTCATAATCCACTTACTTCAGTAAACTATACGCAAGTCAAAACACGTTCGGTAAGCTATTGTGAATATTGCTGTCGCTGCCCTCTAAAAATCTTCATCGTTTCTCTGTGGTATAGAAATCTTCATCGTTCAATTACCTTACACCGTAAAGTTATTTAAACAATGGAAGTAGTAATGTTAAAGATAAATACCGGAAGATAAACCGTTAATTTCTAAGTTGGAAAAGAAACTTGTAAATTGGATTAAACTGAAAGTATGGTACTTCATAACAATTAAATACCTAATCTTGCTTATAAAGATTTTTCTGATTAAAGTGTAAAATTGACTTCCATTCTATTAGTGTATCACAAATGGATCACATATTCTTAAGTAATTACCAGTTCACCAAGAGAGAAAATTGCACCGAGATACAAAGAACATCATTAAAGTCTTATTCGAGAAACCTTTCTATCAAACGTCTCCTTCGCAATCATAAAAATTTCGCGCTTTCCTCTTGGTAGTATCGATGGCAGTCTGACAGACCTATCAGATGTCGTTTGCGTCCTTTCACTGCACAATGCAGCTCCAGCCTCGGCGGCGGCACTCTCCTCAGAGAAGACGCGTGCATTCGCGTTTCCAGAGAGTAGGCATATGAAGGTCAAACGCAGAATCCAGGCCACTTTTCTCCCGCTGACCTCTATGCCGAAAGGCTCCGCCCAGGGAGAGAGGAAGGAAGTCGAAGCCGCCGCGCGACCGGGGAAATCGATCGAGAGGCGACGGAGGAAATCACTCTTCCTCCTCCGCGAAGGCCAGCTGGGCCTCGCTCTGCGCAAGGAAATGTTCCCAAATATGAGCGACTTTTTTCAGTCACCTGGGTGTGCAATTAGAATACACAGTGACATTTTTTTATTTACTTAAAGAACGTCAAAAAACTGTGGAAACTGTGTGTGAAGATGGAGTAAAATTGCAATCTGTTTATGTTTTCTTGGTCTCCAGAATTCACTCCCTAGCTCTTGTACCATATTATCTTGAATTATGAAGACAGGAAGCAACAGCTGTTTCTATTACATAGTTGTGGATGATTTTCATTTCTATTTAAATTATTTCTGAATATTGAAAAATTTGGGGTAACACTTTCAGATGTCTTTGTGAATAAATTATTTTTAATTAAACAAAGAATAAATTAATAGACGTAAAACTTTTCAAATTTTAACATTACTTTGATTTCGTGCAGAACAAAAGCTCGTGACTATTATCAGCAATCTTCTCGTTAAGATTAGAATCATACCTTCAGTGTTTTTAGCCTCATTATCACTATCTGCACATCAGTGTCGCGATGCAGAAAAAAGAGGTAAAAGATCTGGTTAAAATTCATCTCTCTCATCGTGTTATAACGATAACACACACGTATACAAGAGCTAACAAAAGACGTTTTTACTAATAGAACCCTTTTACCTGTGAAACAAGTATTAATGACTGAACGATAAGTATGGAATGACGATGATACGATGATGAAACAGGAGTCAAGTAGATTGAAAACAAAATCTCGAAAAACCATTTCGCAAATCTAGATCTACCTAAAAATCAAACATTCTAAAGAGAGGTTGATAGAGATTGAAATGTCGCTGAATGAGGAGTCTATCAATCGCTCGTCGGCGGATGGGACGGATGGGACTGAGAAGTGGACGCGAGGTCCAGAGCGCGCTGCGTAGCTGAACGTTGTCGCTCGCCGGACGGGCCCCTCCTTCCGCGCGTGTTTGGCCTCTCTCCTGTCACCGGCGGGCAGATTTACGATCGCCGATCGGGCGGCGTCAAGGCTGCGGGCGATCGCCGGGGCCTGCGGGGCGGGGAGCAGCGCGCGCTTCCGACCCGGATCCACGCGCAGCGGCGAAGGCGACGGCGACGACGAGGGCGGAGGCGGAGGTGGTAGTATGCACGGGGCGGAAGTTGTGGCGGCGGCGGTGACAGTGGCAAAAGCACAAGTGGCGGCGGAGGCGAGAGCGAAGGCGACGGTGGTTGGAACAGAGTTTGTGTCGGCGGTAGTGGCGATGGCGGAGGCGGAGTAGAAGGGGAGGGAGGAGGAGGCTGTGGCGGAGATGGTGGTAGTGGAGGCGAGGGCAATGGCGGCAGAGGATCTGATGGTGGCAGTGGCGATGGCGGGGGTGACGTAGGTGGAGGGGGAGGTCGCGCAGGCGGATCGGCGGCGCCTGACCCGCTTCGCGACGCGGTGGCTCCCGGGGGGAGCGGCTGGCGCCGTGTGATGCCGCCGCGGGCGCTGTGGGAGAGAGGAGGCGCTCGGGAAAGCGGGAGGTCTCGTTTTCTTACGGGGGCGCCGCGCGATAACCCGTCGCCGGACGCGGCTTCCGTTGCTCTTCTCCATTACGCTTTCGGCTCCCGGAGGTGGGAGATCTTCACTTTTTGCCGTTTGTTTTGGACACGTTTTTAACCTACGGATATCTCCTTTCCCCCCTCTCTCTCTCTCTCTCTCTCTCTCTCTCTCTCTCTCTCTCTCTCTCTCTCTCTCGCATCTTTATCTTCTCAGCTTATCATATATTTGTAATCTTGTTCTTTATCTGATTTTCGCTCCCCCTCTTTATAATCTTCATTTGTACTCTTTTTTTTACTTCCTTTCAAAACAAAGCATCTCATCCTGGTGAATAAGTTGCATTTTCATTTATTCTATCTGCTAATACAAGCCATAATTATTCTTAATTTCTATTTTCAATGCATTTGCCATTAAACTGAAAACCATGGACTTCCTATTACATCAGCAGCCCAAATAATACCACGAACTGCTTCTTAAAAGCATATGATGAAGCTTCCTGCAACCTTCTCGTCACGCTATTTATACCAATTAATCAAACAAATGTATACCAACAACATCGAGTTCCTTGCTTCAAAGCGTTTCCGCACACGTGTCCAACTCGTTCTATTTCCTGAGGAGTGCGAGGCATCGGAAGCGCCTGCCCGCCGCCCCGCTTTCCTCGCCGCCGCGCCGCGCCGCGCCGCGCCACGTCCTGCCGCCCAGAGCGAATGCTCTTCCGCGAAGCGCCGCCATGAGAAGCTCCGTCTCTCCGCTGCACTCGCGGCGCACGCAAAAAGGCTGGCGCCGCGACGCCACCAGGCGGCGCTAACACGGGACGAATGCGACCCTTTCATCGCGACTCAGGGGACAACCTGCACGCACGAACTCAGCGCGACGACGCGATTCCCTTCCTGTGCAAGGCAGGTGGGACGCTGTGGTACGGATTCACCGATTGGACGTGGTTGGTTTTGCGTGGCGGGTTAAGCAAACTTCCGTAATAGTTCTTGCTACGCTTATGATGCGCTTAAATTGATTATCTAGCTTGCTTGAAAAGCCATATCTTGTTTGGAATATAATCAAGATTCGTACACTTTTTTCTTAAACAAAAACACATGTAATATCATTAAACGGTTTCCTGTTGTGTATAACTCTCCTTTTCTACCGACCAACATTATTTGCGACCACTCAAAATCGAACACCAAGAGTAAACACAAAAGCTCGCACGAGATTAGCGCTCTGTAATCCTTGCGGGAGAGGCGTTTCCTCGCATTCCCCTCGGAGGGACGGCGCTTCCATGAAGTGGCTTTTTGTTGTGCGCGCCTCGAGGTCACGAAGTGCTTCTCCATCCGCAAGCCGTTCTGAGTCGCAGTGTCGTAATTGCTTTGACCAGCAAGGTCGCACGCTGATACAAGAACTGCTAACGGTCTTTTTATATAACGTGTAACTGCATTTCCCTCCTGTATTGCATCTTCGCCGCCTGTTGCATTAACTTTCTTATGCATTACAACGTTTCAAAGCTGAAATTAATAATTACGCACTTCATTTTTATTGCATACGTAAAATATGAATTATCTTTCACATTTTAGTACAAATAATTACATCTATGAAACTTTGAATTGCACGATGTAATCAAATAAATATTACTTGTCTCTGAATATATGCTGTGAATCTCCTTTCCTTGGTTCCACTGACAATACATATTGCAAGTTCAATACCTATTTTGCTCATGCTAAATTTATCTATACTCATTCTCCATTTGTTCGATTTCATCTTTCTCTCATACTCACCCTTATATTTTACTATTACATTATAATATTACCATAGTAATGCTTACGTCTGTCTTCTGCTGCAATTTTTTACTATTCTCTCTTAAAATAATTTAGTATGCTTTCTTTGTCTTCGAATGTGTATTCTATATTGTTAGATTTCGGTCCTTTCTCAACATTTCAAATGTACTTGCATTCACTAAGCTACTTACTGAATACAATCGCCGACGGAATAATCGTATGGAAGTGACGAAAGGGATCTCGGGAAACAGTCACAACGTGGCCTCACCCAGCCTCCGCGGCTTTCCCATTGCGCCACGGCGGTGCAGCGGGGCGGGGCGGGGCGCGCGCAGGAAGCGGTCGTCGAGCCCCCGCGCCGCGCGCCACGGCACGACCGCCACGCTGCGTGACGCCGAGAGCCTGACGGCATGCGACGCAGCGGCGGCGCCGGCGGCGTGCAGATGCTCCTTGGGACGCTCGGTGGGTTCCAAATGCCTTGTTTCACGTTCTGTCGCAAAGGCTTTCTTTGGGATTTAGTTTATTATGATGCGCTTTATTATGCGATTATATAGCAATGGGAAAGCTGTTATTAGTTCTTAGTGTCTCCTAATTGGGGAGAATGCATGTTGAGATTTCTAGCTTCGAAACTTTGTCCAATGTGCCGTCTTACTTACCACATAATAAATAAATAAATAAAGACCGAGATGTTATGACATTTGGAAAATAATGTCAACGGAAAATAAGTTAAGGATGAAATATCTTTGAAGAATTAGCAATCCATGAAAAATATGTCAGTTCATACCCGATAACTTCTGATACACTTTCAATTTTCGATGAGTAATTCATATGAAGACTAGCCGCTTTGCCAAGACCAATGAGGCCAAAGTAGTTTGTTCCAATGCGGTGATGTTATTTGTCTTGCATAACTGATCTTACAATTGGCGCAATAGTCATTAAAATCCATTTTAGAAACCAAAATATCTTCGATGGTAAATGAACGTTAAAACGATAACGGAAATAAATGAAGATAAGTGAAGAAGTTCACGGAGAAGGCGACCAAACTACCACGTGCCTCAGGCAAATTCTTGCCACTTCTCCGCTGAGGAAACGCAGCATCGCGAGGAAATGCACGCACTAGAGACGTGGCGTCGCTGCGACAGAAGTGCAGCTGCCGCAGAGCGCGTCGGAAGCGGCGGGAAAGCGCAAATTCCGGGAGGAGCTCCTTTCTAGGGACGTCGCCGCCACGAGCCCCCGGAGCAGGATGGACGGCAGCTGCGCTCCGCGGCCACACGACCGCTGCCGCCGGCGCGGGAAGTCACGCGGATTCATTCCGCTCCCGGACAAGGGGTTCCGCAGGGTGCGCTTCCCTGCTCTCCCTTGTTCCGCTTACCGAGTAGGCGCTTCCTAATTCTGTACTTCCGAATTCTCATATAACTTGTCATGGAGTCGCTCAACTTTTTTTTATGGAAGTTTTCTAAAGCTAGCCGTACTCCAGATCGTATTTCATATCCGAATATAATATAAATAAATCACATCACTCTGTTTATTGATTAGTATAATGCTTTGCCTCTTCAGAACTCAATACTGAGAACTGCATTATTTATATTTGCATGAATGCATACTCTACCACTTTCTGATTCTTTTTAACGCAATGATTTTTCAGGATTTATTCATAAATCAGAGTCATTTTGCAAAAAATTTCAATTGCTTTAATCTGAATTACGATTGGCCAATATTAATATGTTAACTTAAACTAGCAATTAAACTTTTTAATGCTTTGATGGAAAATATGTGACAAATATGATCATGACATCACAAAATAACAGTTTGTGCCTGGGAAACAAGTCATCTGTTTTCACATCTTTGAAAATAGTATATGCAAGTCATAGCCACTTCATTGGCACCCGCCTTCAAATTTTATACGGATCTGATAGGCTTTTTTTAGGTTGATTAGGTTTTTGTAAGTTTGTCAGATCATCTGACAAACTTACAAAAACCCAAATACATATAAAAGAGAACTCTTGGATCTTGAATTGCGCACATTTCTTCTTAATTAGCAGAAACCGGATAATTTCACAATCGAATACGCATTCCTCGCTTCACGCGATGTTTCAAATTAATGACTAGTACACCCAACACATGAATGAGAGAGAAACTGCAAGAGAAAGGTGTGTTTCCAAGACCTTGATTAAAGCATTAACCCGGCATTGGCCTCAAACGTGTCAAATTGCACACTTAAAAACTTACCCGGGCCAGTTAAGAGCCAGAACTTTTAAAGGACCTCATACTTAAAGGAAGATGTTTTAAGCAGGCCAATTACTGAAAATTGATGGGTGCGACATTCAGTGCATTTCACCGCCAGAATACAGAAGTGAAACCTAAGAGGTATTTAGGACATGAATAACAAGTTGGATTCTTAATAAATGAATGATTATATTAGAATCATCACAATCATTTATGATTGTGATCGTCATATCAATTAATTTATCAGGATGAGTCAAAAATCTTCATCTAACTTTTACCTGCGCACATCTTACGCTTATTCATGAGAACCAAGAATCTCGTTGCAAGTAAATTAAACCAGAACACATTCCTCATATCATCAGAAAAAATTAAAAACATAAAACATGTTTCGAAAATCAATTAAAAACTAAGTAAAAAGTTTGTATGATGTATATTTTGCAAAACCTAAGATACTATGGCTATTTATGGTTGTGAATATCTGCTTAATAACTTTAGTTCAAATGGGATTTTTACTGTATCTCCCAAAAATCAGTTTACAAAACAAGTAACCTTTGACTTGTTTCCAAAGAAGAAACGTCTTTGAATACCAGTCCTTGAAGATATATCGTTGTGGGAAAGATTACACAAAATACCCAATTCCATGTCATTGTAAGATAATAGCCACATTAGACTGATAACTCATTTCATATTTCTTTTGTAATCCGTACCATGTTAGCCAATGCGACATTGCGATACCATTTCGGTAAATTGTCTTATTTCTACTTTTTATGAAGAAACTGGAATCAACAGAAAGAATAAGAGTTTGTAACGGAAACGTAACAAGACATTTAATCGATTGTTGTTATGGTCGTTAGCCCCGTTGGTCTAGTGAATGGTTTTATGCGTGGAGTGGCGGTATTCCTCCTTCCCTGCATGGTGGAATTCCGCCCCGACCTACAAGTCAGTTTGCGGATGATTTCCACCTCCAGGTATTTCCCTCACCTAGAAACCACCCCACCCGGGACAAGCTCTAAGGTCCCTACATGTTCAATAGTGTAGTGCCTGTAAGTGTAAGAGCGTAAGGAGAAAGGATAGAACAAGAAAGAGGAAAAAACATAACGCGCGATCCGTTTGTTGGGGTTCTGTTCCAGCATTCGCCTGATATTGAATTCAAAAACAAGGGAAAACTAACCATCAGAGTAGCCGTTGCTAGAATTCTCCTCCAGACAGCGGCTGAATTCGACCTACATAGCTGATGACGAAAATCCGCCTCCGACGGAACTCGAACCACAGAACCTCCCGGTCAGAGTCGCTGCAGGGACAGCGGCAATGCTGGCTCGGAGTAAACAAAATCTGGAGTAATACAACGATTTATAACCGAACCCAGTAATATAACTCTCCGTGAGCATAAAGAAGGACGTGGAGAGCAGGGCGTTGGGCGAGGCGGGGTGCGCGTGCGGTGAGTGCGGCGAAATCTCGGGCAGACGCGGCGAGTGGGCCCGCGCGGCGCGTTGCGGTAGGCCGTTGCGTAAGGCGGCCGGTCCCCGCCACGCCCCGCCACGCCCCGCCGCGCCCCGCCCGGGGTTTCGACACCTGCACCCCATTCGGGCAAAGGCCGCGGACTCGAATGTCTTCTGCAGGACGCGAGGACGGGGAACAGGTTGCCCTGACCGGTTCTATTTCGATCGCACCTCATTCTGGTTTGGAGCTGACCCACAGCTCAACTCTGTTGCTGGTCGCTGGCACCTTTCCTCGATCTGGATTGGGGGCCCTGATGATGAAAAGAGCATGTCGCATGACAGCGATGTCCTTATTGCGCGTTTGTTATTGACGTAAAATATTCCTAGTCACAAGACTTCAACATAACCCAGTTGAAAAGGATATACAAAATGTAAATAGTAAATAATTCTTTACATTTCTTGGGATTTTCAGAACGCTATATCATATTAATTGCATAGTTGTATCAGATTTTGCTAACCACCTCAAATTTCTGTTCTCTTCTAGTCGAAAAATTTCAAAGAGCAAATAAAAACAAGTCTGAGTAAAACATTTCATGGAAGAGGAAAAACCACTGATCGATTTTAGCTCCTGAAGAAACAAAGCCACTTCGTTGTTCCATTGCGTGTCTGTAGCTCTAAAGAACTTTATCCACCCGTAAATGCCGTTGTGTAATCTGGTCGCCCTTCAATGGCTGAGTGTTTCTCCCAACTCTTCCATTCTCCGAAGGCATTCCTGCCACCTCTCTCAGAATCCGTCCGTCACGGTCTTTAGTGATCGGGTCACGTGCTTCTCGGGACGCATTACGTCATCTGCTCGAGAAACTGGATACTGGGCGCGGCGCTTCTGGAGCACCGCGGACTTGGTCGCAAACTTCGAGTTCGATCGTCCATCTCGATCGAGAGGCAAGCAGAGCGATCGTTTGCTCTCGGCTGCACCCGTCCCCTTTATGTAACGCGATCCGCAGAGACCGTGACGGGAAGTCTTCGGGGTTACGTGCGACGCCACGTTGCCGCTATAGCCACCTCCTCCTCCGCCTCCTTCTCCGGCGCCACCTCCTCCTCCTCCACCGTCACCTTCTCCGCCTCTTCCGTTTCCTCCGTCCCCACCTCCTCCTCCTTCGTCTTCTCCTCCTCCGTCTCCTCCTCCTCTTGTCTCCACCTCCCCAGCCGCCGCCACCTCCGACCGCGATATCCCCGCATTTTCCTCCGTTTCCACCATCGCCGTCGCCATAATCGCTGCCATCGCCACCGCTCGCTTCCCGCTAATGCATCCCGAGAAGCACCACTACCGTCGCCTGCCGGTCGCCACTCTCGCAGCCTTCACCGAAACCACGACTGCTACTTTGCTTTCGTCGCTTTGACATAAGAAAGAAAATATAATGTAAATTATATTTTTTCGCGAATAAACTGACAGTATAGCTGCCGCCGTTCTCGCCACCGTCACCTACTACGCGAGCTGTCTCCACCAACACTTTCGTTGACGCATCAATCCACATTTTCTGAACCATCACGTCCACCACCGCCATTCCCGAGCAGTGTTATTTCCATCGCCACCACCTCCGCTACAACCATCACAGTCGCCAACCATCAACGTCGCCGTCGCCGCCGCTGATATCGACATCGCCTCCACTTACTAAGCCGTCGCCGCCTCCTCCTCCTCCTCCTCCTCCTCCACCTCCTCCTCCGCCTCCTCCTCCTCCTCCTACTCCTCCTCCTCCGCCTCCTACTCCTCCGCCTCCTACTCCTCCGCCTCCTACTCCTCCTCCTCCTCCTCCGCCTCCGAGGCGCCATAACGCAAACGCGCGCAGTGAAGCCGCTCCGCTGTTAACGGTGTCGACACGCAGCGCGGAGCGGCGCAGCGGCGCTGCATTTCGGCATAAAGACGTTTTCGGGTATTAATATGCGTCGCGGAGCCACGCGTTCGACTTTTACTTTCGTGTCACGCGGCTCACGAGCGCCGTTGCATACTAAGCGGAGCGGGGGCGGCAGTGGGTGTTGATTAAGTGGTTCGATGGCGCAACTGATCGCTCGAGGTAGATCGTGAGGGATATCGGTTTATCGGAGTGCGTTTTTGCGAAGCTTCGCTCTGCCCATTACCATTCCTTTCTCAATTCAGGAAGTTCATTTGTCAGCCTGGTGAGATGAGACGATTAGAAGACAATTTACAATCATTTATCTTGATAGTTTGTACATATTATATCACGTAAATGGTAAATGTGAGATACTTTAGGGAAACTCCATCGAAACATTTTCCAAAAATAACTTCCTTTCTTGGTTTATTCGTGAAAACGTTTAAATCATTAAAAATATCATTTTAATTATATTTTCTTTGTTATATCAAACAGATAAAAACAAATCATGGGAAAACGTCTTTTCAAATGTTATCATAGAATGCTCTACAAGAACAATGAAATGTTTCACTCTTATTTAAGAAAACTTATCCATAAGAAAATGTCTTAAAAGGAATAAGAAGAGATTTCTATAAATTATTAAAACGTTATCTTATATTTGTTATTATACAAAATTATTTCGAAATTTATCTGTTTTTCAGTTTGATGCACTACGTGCACAATGCATTCTTCCTCTAACTGAAACTAACTGGATAAATGAATACCTTATAACACGTGCTTAATTCTGAGAGCACGCGTGCAGCATGCCGGCCTAATTGAAACTGACATTGTCCTTCCAACCAGTTGTATCGCGCGGCGCGACCTCGGGCCCTCGTTGCCCTGAGGGCAGCGGTGGCGCGCGCTTAGGCCTCCGGTGCCCCGCGCCCCACTAATGGCGGCGACACAGCGGCGCGGCGTGCGGCCTCGAGACCGGGGTCCGGGCGCCACGACCCGCTTAGGGTTCCTTCACCCGGCGCGCCACACCTCCGTCGCCGCCGCCGCCGACTCCTTCGCAACCCCCACCGCCTCAGCCACTGCCACCGCCATCACCGCCGCAAACGCCTCCGTCGCTGCCACCGCCACCGCCGCCAATGCCTCCACTACCACCACCGCCGCCGCCGCCGCCAGCGTCTCCGCCAGCGCCAGCGCTACCTCTGCCCCCACCGCCACCACCACCAACACCACCACCTCTACCGCCGTGGCGTGGCAGCGGTCGCAAGGGTGTCGGGGGAGGAGGGACGATGGCGGCGCGCCTCACGGCCACCGCTTCGGAGGCGGCGGCGACGGCAGGGAAAGCGGTTGCTCTTTGTTCTTCCGCATTTACATACTTCGGTGGCAGTTGCGGCGGCGGTGGGGCGGCCCGGCGCGGCCCCGCCCATGCTCCGAAGATGCAATGGCCCACGCACTTTCACCGCCGCCCCGGGCGGAGGAGGCGGCGGGCGGGGGCGACGCCAGCATCATCTCGGCTAAAGGTCCCCCCGTAACCCGCGGGACACGTTGCGCAAGCAGGCGCGCGCCGCTAGCTTTCACACGGTCAAGTGTCGTGGCGACCTCCGCGCCAGCGCGCCCAGCCGCCCGCCCCGCCCCCGGCCCTTCGACCGACGCCGCGCCACACCGCCTCGGGAGAGGGACACGAATTCCTCAGCAGAGTTCTTCCCAGGCGCTAAAGATTTTATTATGTCAACGAATACAGTCAAGTTTCGTAACTCGAGAGTCGTAATATCCGTGATGCTTCCCAGTAAATATAGATAAATTTTAACGGAATTTATTTGGAATTTGAATTTACCACATATTCAAACGTCGTGTTAAAAAAGTGGGTGTTCTGAAAATTAGAAAAAAATACACACGAATTCTTTAATGAGTCATCGTGACTAAGCTTGAGACCGTATGAGCACAGATCAACGCGGAAGACGTAAGTAGGTGAATAGGTTAATTATCTTATACGAACAAAATATGATTTAGAGACTGAGAACAGATTCCTGCTCTTAAAATTAAAGCTATAACTTCAACTTGTTTTCGCCTTTGCTAGTTTTAATTCAACAGAGCAACGTTTTACCGTGAGAAATATTCATATAATTCAAAGCTTATTCTAAATAAGGAGGACATATTTCGTAAATATTAAAAGTTCATTTTGTCGTTGCGCAATGACATCAGAGAGTATTTCGGTGAATCCACGCGTTGTACTCGGAATGTTCGTCCCATTTGTCTGTGACGTGAGTTGCGCCACAACTATTTCGACAAAGGCAAGGTAAGTCGGCTCGTAAGGCTCAATGTCTTCGTGCTTGGGCTGAGCCAAGTACGCCCAAACGGTCTTGCTCGAATACCATTGAGTAGGGGCAACGAGGCGCATAGTACGACTTCACTCGCTCCCTCAATGAGTGCTTTCCAATCATGTTCAAGAGCATGTTTACTTTCTACAGTGAACAAGCCATTCTCTCGCTTCCGTATGATGAAACTCCTCTAACCATCAAATATCTGCGTAGAATTAACTTCAAAACCCAAAAATAATTTATAACTAGCATAACAGTCTTTTATTCGTTGTTCGTATTATGACTCTTCAAATTAGTATCGTTACGTTAATGTTTAACTGCTTCGAAAAGACAGTAGAGCTATTAAGAAATAATGAATGGTGTAATAATGAAGGCTATCATGAAATCTGACTCGTTGGTAAACTTTAATGAACTAGATTTATCGCGTCCTCGTGAGTCAATAATTTGACTTTATTTAAAAATTTGTTCCGCTATTCAAAGACCTATTTTAGAAACTAATAAAAAATATTGAATAAAAATCAGAAACATCTTCACGTTCGCTTGAAGCAATACGAGTTAGAAGAAGCTGTAAAATGTATGTGTAACACATGTTCAGGCGATATAACTTCTCCTTTCTACGGTCGTTGTTGACTTCCGCCTAGGAGGCTAACGAACCAATCTTACCTGCTCACTGATATGGAAAAAGAAAGTGCTTCGAATTCGGTTCTTAAAGAGATCACTGAAGCTGGGAAAGGTGTGGAAATTGAATGTCACCTCGTAAAGGTTGCTTGGTGCTCAGAAGAGAAAGAAAGCAGAGCTAATGCAGTTTCAAGGGGATGAAAGTGTTCAAAATCGAGCAACCACGACACGAAAAGAGACACCTCTCGTTTCTCCGTTTAGAACCCACGGACTAAGAAGAAAGGCTCGGATTGTCCAGTGTTTAAAATCAATGAGAGTCGGTGACGAAACGAAGAAAGTTCTGAGAGAGGCGAGCCCGTTATAAATTACGTAAAGGAGAGAGTGAACGGCTTTGATATTTCTCTTGAGCACCCGTTACCCCGTGACCGCACCGCCTCCCCTCCCCTCCCCTCCCCTCCACCGCCGCCGGCGATGCCATCTCGTCAGCTGGCGCCCGGGCACGGCGCTCTATGCCATCCACTCTCCTTAACGATACAAGGATTCCGGCGGTACTTCAAATGACTAGCCTGGAACTAAAGTGATCTATGGTACGAGTAGTACAATGTGACTTAGACCACATAAGAATTGACTAACATTAAAACCATCTGCCAATACTAAAGTGGTACTTTGATTGTGCGGCACCTACAAGGACAAATGACACATAGACCACTTTAGAATGCATAAATGCTCACCTGTTCAGATCAAATTTACCACAACCTGGATTTTAGCCAAAACATTTCATAGTTCAATGTTTTCAACGTCTTGTGTTGTTCCATGAGTTGTCCCACTCTCTAATTTAGCATGTTATATGAATATTTCAATATTATTTGTTTCCTATCCTTATCTAACATATTGCAGCAGAGCAAAGAACGCTGAAATTTCCATTCTGTAAATAGATTAAGGCGTTTAGACTCAAACGTGACGAAATTACCCAGTCTAACAGCTTATTAATATACATTAAAATGGATAGTATGTGTTCCTGAAAGAAGTTTTGAAAATCTGCAGAACAAATTGCTTACGCCATCCGGTGAGCAGCGTGAACGTGTGCTTTTTAGACGTGACGTACCAACTTTACGAATTACTTGCCATTATGACATTTCATCATGGTTGGGGGTTGAAAACTAGGGCACTGTAGGTTAATGATTCTTACAACACGCGATAACCTGCTACCTTGCTCAGTGATCACAAATCTCAGTTGCTGACGATAATTGGCTCTGAGAATGTCATGAAAATTACCTGGCTTTCTTCCATTGGCGGTGTTCCAGAGGTGCCAAGTACGCACTAGAATGATCATTTTGTGAAGTTAGATGTTTTTATTCTATATACAGTTCTAATGATGAACTGTATTTCCTTTTCATTTTCCAATGACGAAACTATTTCTTGTTGAATCTTATTTCCTACTTGAACTCATTTATTAGAAACAACTTTTTAACGTTAATTTAAAATTGGCATATATTAAACGGAATGTTAAGTGTATTTTTTTAAATCTGTGTTGGATAAAATAATGAAGTCGAATTGAAAGCATTGAAATAAAGTAATAAAAAATAATTTCCGAACAATAACATTAGAAATCATAGCGACATGCTCAGTGGTATTTCTTCCTGTAAGTATGACTATCATCCTGGGGCTGGTTCCTTTCTCATTTCAATCATTTGTTATAACAAATTTCTGTACATATCGAGCAGATAAGAAGCTTTCTCCACTCCAAAAGAACAACTAGATTACTGTCACTTAAATATAACGAGATCTTAGATTGCATACCCACAAATACCCCGGGGATTTCACACGTCATAATCCATTAAAGAGATAAGCGACGCAAATCACTGCAGGGGTGCGAAGGAAGGCATTGGAGGAGCAAATCTCACATCGCGGGCGCGTCGCGGGCGGTAGGGCGTGGCGGCGGCGGCAGCGTGAAAGTGCCGAGGCCTGGGCGGTGGCGACGAGCGACGCCAGGGCACATGTGCTCTACGGGGCGGACTTTCACTTCCCACATTCCGTCCGACGCCAGCGCCTCATATCGGCAGCGCGGGCGAGCGATCCATCGAAAGTGAAAACGACGGCGTGGGCGGCCCTGAGGCGGTGCCCTCTGCCCCGCCGTGCCCCATCGCCCCCGCGCCGATCGCCACCTGCCGGCCAATGTCATGACCGCCCCGCGAAGCGCCCGTTCTCCCTAAGGCAGGCGTGCCTCGGGATGTAAATCATTCACGTACTTGCACTGAGCTGGATAATTAAGAATATGCGACGTTTCGTTGAATCGTATTATTTAAAAAGCTGTTCTCAAGGGTTTCTTCCAAAAAATATGTACGTAATATCGTTTGTGCAAGAGAAAATGACACATTTCAAAACCTGTCATTTTGCAGCAAAACTGTTTTAATCCGAGCAGAGCCGGTTTTTTTTGCCAAAGAAGAAATATTTTACTTTCTTATCGGCTGTCTTGCGAACTATCTATAATTATTTTTTACCGGTAAAAGAAGACTATTTTCTTCACCGCCTTTCTTCATTTCACTAAAAATGACGCTTATTGGAATATGCCACTTATCTTGTGCACCGACGATGTATTCTTCCACGAGTCAATTTAAACCATCTTCAGTTAACTAATTTCGAGCTCGTCGAACCAACATGTTTATTTTGTTGTTGTTTTCTTGGCTTTACTTACAACTACATATTACACCTTGTCTAAAAGTATGCTCGTCATCTTTTATTTCATATAGACAAAAAAATATTTAATCAGCAATGCAAACATTGGAAACGATTCTACGAGCAAAAATTAATTCATGTTATTCGAACTCCAACTTTCTCGTTTTAATCCTTTCATAAATCCCGAATGAACAGGCCTTGCGGCACTTCCGTCGCCACCGCTGAAAATACACTATAGCAATAAAATGAATGGCCATGATAAACTTGCTATATTATTGTAACTCTCTCTGCGTGTGGGAAAACTTCGCACGTTCCTCGTTATTCTTCACGTAGAAAAACCTACTTGATTATTCAATTGCATTGCCGGAGGTAGGAAGTTTCTACTGATGTGAAGGAACGTATAGTTTTTAGACTGTTAAGCTATTGGAAAGGAGAACAAGACAGTTTGAGAGAGAAAATTAATTTGACGTCATTTATTGGACAAAACATATTTATCTAAAATGAGTGATGCAAAGTTGATACAATAAAACCATACTTCAAACTTTTACTTTTAATCATGAAGAGCAACAAATAAGCATGTAATAACTAAGTATCATACAGTTTCGAATGGAAATCCACAGTCGCTTGTAATTGTTTAATATAAACCTTCGTAACCTTAGTGCAATCTCGTTTTCTGTAAAACATTAAAAACTGTATTCAATTGAAGTAGACATCAGTTAGGTAATACAAACGCGGTAGACAATGAACGCCGAGTTATGAAAGATGAGTTGGTGTTGAAATCAGAGTCGTAACCAAAGACAGCGACAAACTACTGTACCGGCTAGCAACATAACATCACATTAAGGAATCTCCGAGCAGCTCGTGACAAAACGCCACTCTCGTTCCACGTGATTGTAACCGCCCGCCGCCTACCGCAAGATGGGGGACGCAACGGGTTACTTCTCAAGGCCTACCGGCAAGGCGCGCTGTTGCACAGTGTGCCGAAGTGGAACTGAAAGAATATGTTTCAATTTTGAAAAGATGTAACTGGTGTAAAATTAAACACCTAGTGTACAATTAGAAATAATATGACTTGGTTTCATTACCTCTAATTTTCTGATTATTTTCATAGCTCATTTTCCTATATATCATTTTTTCATTAGAACTGAAGGTACAATACAATAGGTACCATCCCGTTTTACAGTATCTTATGTCAGACAGTTTCGCCGCATAGAAAAATATATTCACTAAAAATGCATTTTTGATTTGTGTGTGTGTGTGTGTGTGTGTGTGTGTGTGTGTGTGTAGTGGTTCCATACCGCGTAAATGAGTATAGACGAAAATTGCAAAATTTCATCATTTATAATCAACTATATCTCGTAAAAAAAATCTCCTTATTCTTTACTTTCAACAATTCGTTTCCAAACATTTCATTATTTTCTTCTTTCTTTCTTTCTTTCTTTCTTTCTTTCTTTCTTTCTTTCTTTCTTTCTTTCTTTCTTTCTTTCTTTCTTTCTTTCTTTCTTTCTTTCTTTTTTTTTTTTCTTTCTTTTCTGGTATGCCCGTCTTTTGACGAGATTCGGACCACTGTCGAAGGCGCGCGCAGCCGCCCGCTTGGCATCGTTGTACAACGGGTTGCCGGCCGCCATTGTGCAGGCGCTGCTATAACCTTGTGCGCCTGTCACTATGCGCGCTGTTCGCAAGGAGAGCCGGTAACCGACCAGGGGCTCGGAGAAATATCCGACGTTTCCGCACGAGACAACTCGAAAGGTTTTACCAGGAAGTTGAATCCTCAAAATTAACTGGTCATGTTTCCGAGAGGGACACATTGCAAATTACGTTTAGCAAAGAATCATACAAATCAAACATTCTTTATATTTTATAACGCTTGTATTAGCAAACTAGATTAGTTTATGAGTGGTATGTTTGCTAACACCTCTATATGCTGTCAAAATTTCTTAGTTTGATAGAAACAAGACAGTTGCAGAAGAAGATGGGTTTACTTGCCAAAGAGTGAGTCGATTGAAACAATGTTTTGGAAAACAACTGATCAAATCGAAATAAGTGAAACATAATGTTCTCACAGTGCGCGCACTTTTATGCTATTACCGAACTTCAGATGTGTATCAACCGACAAAAGCAGAAAGATAAAGTATTTCCTTGCCCCAAAAATTCCATTTGCGTTATTTTGTTCGTAATGAGGTTCCTAGATTCGCGGAGGACGAAAGAACAGCCGGAGCGAGCGTTTCCGCTAGTTGCCGTGTGTGTGCCCAGCGCTGCGAGATGCTATTGCTTGTCTCGCTGGCGGCCGCGCGTGCTTTATAGCCCCGTCAAGGCCACCACGCTGCTGCGGCCGACGCCACCGCACCTCGGACAAACCATTTCGCACGCCACACGTCAACCGTTAAGATGCTGGCTGTGAAAAATGCTATATGCAGAAAATGTCCTCGAAAGTTAAGACTCACCACTTCCTTAAACCCGATTTACACGCTTCCTTTTGTCTTAGAAGTCGATGTGCGCATGCGCAATATTGCTGAAATTCCCGGAATAGTTCGTGAAAAGGAGCAAATAAATCGGTTCTTAAAGAGCTAATAAATTGCTTACTACTTGAAACATCTTCATTCAGAACGGTATGGTTCGAACAGTATGCTCCGGTATGTTTAAAGAATTCTGCATGTTAGTTCCGAATAAAACCTTCCTCGAACAAAGCACTGTAATGGAGATCGCCTCTTCCAATCAATGATAACTGTATTGTAGTTTACACTGTATCATTCGATTGCTTGACTGACCTTCTCTCTCTTTTCTTGTTTTAGCTAGCGCGCAGGAGAGCTTCAAGTGCCCCGATGACTACGGATTCTACCCCCACAGTCGTTCGTGCGACAAGTACTGGAAGTGCGACAACGGCGTCGCCGAGCTGAAGACTTGCGGCAACGGCCTTGCCTTCGACTCGTCCGACCCCAAGTACCTGACCGAGAACTGCGACTACATCCACAATGTCGACTGCGGAGAACGATCTCAGCTTGGTAAGTCATACGAAATTCAAGGCCTTCGAACATATCCAAAACACTGAAATGAAAGTTTCAAACTCGTATTGCAAAAACCTATTTGATGAAATTATATCTAATTAATTTTGTCTCATTTCATTAAAATCGATATTTGAATAATTCATTACTTAAGCAAATTGAGGTTTGTTCTCATTGGTGATCAAGAATTTGTTTATCAATTCGATATTAAATTAACTGGGAAACTACGATTCTACAATCAATTATCGTTAAATTTATGAGAGAATATACAGCTTTGTGAAAAGGTCAAAATAAGTCTTGAAGGTCGCGTAATAAAGAATTTTTGTTTCATGACAGTGATAAAAATATCTTCATTTAACAGTAACTATTTATTGACTCTCATTCCTCTACGGCAGATATGTGAAGGAAGGTTCTGATAGCAGTGACATGCCTTGCCCCAGCGTAGTATGCCGCGAGCTTAGCCCGCAATCCGCCAATTAGTGCTAAGAAGGAAAACGACACTCACAAATGGGATAGGTAGAGCTAAGATGCAACGGTAAATTTTGTAAAACATTCCTAATTATTTCAAAAGGCAGTACCGTACAACTTCACTTGGTGCTCGACAACCCAGAATTTTCAAACTTCAGACAAAATGACACGCGAATCATATTTATATTTGGTGCCACATATGTATGGAAACAATTATTTTCCATTATGAAACTGCTCCAAAGCTAGCACAGAGTTTTAATAAGTTACGAAACTTTTTTATAAATAGCTTACATTCTATTGTCTCTGACATTATAGATTTCGTTTTTTCTACCTTGGTGAAAATGCAAGTAGAGAACTTATATAAAGTGGACAATGATTTTTAACTATGTAAAAATATTTCATTGTGCCAACCATGCCACCGCGTCTCATTGGTGACAACAATCTTGACATTATTATACTTCGTTAATCACAATTGAAGTTAAGTTACGTTCATAATCTTTGCAACCCATGTCGTATTTCATAGAATTCAAATTAACTGACAACATACTTACGAAAGATTTATACGTTGACACAAAAAGTCCTTAAGCAACAGTGATAGAAAAGGTATAACCCACGAATATCTGTTACATATTTATTGTGAGAAGTGAACAACAGAATGTTTTGGAGAAGAATTCTCGCAAAATTGCCTCATGTATCTGTGGGTAGGTGGTGCGGGCGGGCATGGAGACTTTAACGAATGTTTTTCGTTTTCCAGAGCCCGCTATCAGCGCTCCTCACTGCCCGCGCCTGTACGGTATCTTCGCCGATGAGGCCAAGTGCGACGTCTTCTGGAACTGCTGGAACGGCGAAGCTTCTCGCTACCAGTGCTCTCCTGGCCTCGCGTACGACCGCGATGCGCGCGTCTGCATGTGGGCGGATCAGGTTCCCGAGTGCAAGGTCGAAGGTAAGCTCCTCGGAAAACCCCGTGAATGTATTCCTCTTCTGTCAGTTGTTCTTATGATTTTAAAAATGTTTTAGTTAAAATATGCATTCATTTAATTTAGACAGTAAATCTTTCTATCCAACATTTAACAGCCGACAATTTCAGCTTCAGCGACCAGTGAACATATTTCAATTCTCTTCTTATAGAGTGTTTCAAATCAAAGTTCATCAATAGGACAGTTGGAGGGGATCAAAGGAAGCAGTTTCCGTCAATTAACTGAGGATCTAAGCCCCCTGCGCTCGACACAAGGCTGTCAAAAATGTTGCCTTTCCTCCTGAGACACTCAAGCCGTACGGGTGGCAACTATTTTACTGTGAGGGGGTAATGCACAATCTACTGCATTAACATGTATGAATCACCTCAAAGCATCACATTTTAGAAGGACACAGAGGTACTGGAAAATTAAGAATTCTTTCAGCAATACACTTCATTAACCAATTCAATGTACAATAAATTATTTAATTATACTTATTAAGGATACTATTACATAAACTAAAATTATTATTCATTTTGGAGCACCTCTGTGCGCTTCTCCTAAAATTCCACGTTCTTTGAGTCTTCTACTGTTCTTATGTTCGGCCTCGGGATCTGCCTTGCCTCCTCAGCCTGAAATAGAGGTCACCTATCCGCCACGAGTGCGCGTCGGTATGCAGATCTCGCAGGGGAACAAACTCGTTTTTTGAGACAGGCTCTCGCAGAGCACCTGCATCTTAGACTCACGGATAACTGACAAAAACTGCTTCCTTTCGCCGCTTCTACCTGGCCTCTGCGTTTGAGCAATTTTCTCTAAACACCCGGCGTAAAGAAAATGGTCGGATAAATTATTTACACCGTAAATAAAAATTTTAAAAATGGAAAATATTTTATAGTTTTAATAATCAATAATACATAAATATCATTTATTAAATGACTTTTTCGTTACGACAGAGGTTGCTAACGGCTTCAACTGCCCTGCTGCCGGTGAACTGGCGAACGCTGGCTCTTTCTCCCGTCACCCCCACCCTGAAGACTGCCGCAAATACTACATCTGCTTGGAGGGTGTGGCTCGTGAGTATGGCTGCCCCATTGGCACTGTTTTCAAGATTGGTGATGCTGATGGCACTGGCAACTGCGAAGACCCTGAGGATGTTCCTGGATGGTAAGATTATTATGAAATTTGTTCTTTTATAAACTTTGATATATCTTGAAAATATTTTATTCTCAATGTGCTTGAACCTATCCACAATTAGTCATACCAACTCAGATTCCAGATACCTGTGAATAATAATTCTGTAGTATCTGAAGATCCTAGTCACCTTCTTCAAGGGTATGAAATGTGGAATGGAATGCCTTCTTTAAACTCTTTCTTGTTCTAAGAGAAATATATGTTTGTTTTGTTTTGTTTTTTTTGGTACTGGTACCATTCTTCTTTAAACTATGACTGGGAGAGTTTCAGCTTCTCAGTTCTAACATTAATCTCTTAAAATAATACCTTAATTTCTTGATATACAGTCTGGGTTTCAAATTAAACTGATCAATTAAAAATCTAGATATTTCTTGTCACAGTTATTAACGAATTGGGAAAAGTAGATTAGGCAGTGTACTTTATTCTTGGTTTGTGATGTAATGATATTAGGTATATTCAGAAAATCAGCAGTTAATTTAATTCAGTTACTCATTATTCCAAAATCTGATAAAACCTTTCATTACATATCTGATTAAAGAACAATTAGCTTTTCATATACTGTCAGCCCAACCATAAAATTTGAGAAAAGTCTTCAGATCAATATTACCTGTTTCCCTATCTTACATCTACATTTTGTGAAGATGTTTAGTTGGATAAAACACTATTAACAATAATCAGTAAATACACCAAAAACTACAAAGAAGAATTGCATTTTAAGATGTATTTATATATTTCACACGGCATTTCACCTTTCATAATAAATAAGTATACTAAAAGAGTAACTCCATTAATCAAGCATTGCAATGTAATGCCATTTTGCATGAAACACTAAGTGGATTATTGCAAACCTAAAACTTGCTGCAGTCTCTGAATATACTTAATGATAAACTATGAGCATGTATATTGCATGTTTTCATTACAATCATTTTTTGTCTCTTTTCTTCTCTCTCTTCTCTACCTCCTTGTCTATGCCTCATCTTCTGCCTGTTCTATCACCTTGCCAACCTTTCTCTGCCCCTCCTTTTGCCTGCATTCCCTCTCCACAGCGAGGACTACTACGGCGATCTGGACATCAAGAGCATCCGCAAGAGCGAGCTGTTGGCTGGATTGAACCACCAAAACCGCAACGCCCCCTCCCCAGCACCAAAGGCCTCTAAGCCTCGTCCTCCTTCCCAGGGACCTGGCAGAGCCGCCCCCCCGAACGCAAGGCCGGTTCCTGCCGATGATGCTGCATAGATACACACAATGCATTACCTCCCACTCTCTTCTAGTTCATAGTTACTTTCAATACAAAACCATTTTCTACTTCCTTCAAATGACCATTGTATTTCTTCCTAAAGTAGTGTGTGGACAAATTGTATTTCTTCAACTATTTCCTACTTAAACAATTACCTAACTTAATATATCCTAGTGAAATATCAGTACAAGAATTTTTCACGTGTGATCTTGCAGTCCTAAGTCATACAGACCTTATAGTCTGTTTCATTTTTTACTGTATATTTTTGAATCAAATCTTCTCCTACACTAGATATTCATAGACAACTTACATCTCAGAAAGACATATCACAAACCACTATCACAAATTTTTTTCTATGAAATTAATTGTAGATTCATCTGTCTTATTTAACACACATTGATTGGCAGTGCCAATGTTTCCTTAATATACACAATTTTGCAACATTATACCCTACCTGATGTACCTTATCCCATCTGAAAATAAAATTAATGATGAAAATCTAAATCCTTGCCAACTTAACTACTACATACAAATCTTTAAAAGGTACAGTAGTTGTTTTCTGTTTGCACGGGTGTATTGCTTTTGCTGTGATGCCTGTCTGCAATGTTTTAATATATGTTCACTTGATTGATAAATCAACATATTAAGAAGCATGCACTCTTAGTAAATCTAATAGTGAATACTACCATAATTCATAAACATAATACAATTTGTGATATTTCTAAAAAATGTTTCTCAAGTACAAGAAAAAATATGTTTAATTTGTAACATTAAGTAACAGCAGTGAGTTCAACTGTGCAAGGTCAATTACAAAAACTTCTTCCTGCCTTCTAAAATATTCATTCATCTTATAAACTTTAACGCTATTTTCTTTCTTTCATGGATGCAGTGAGGATTATTATGGTGACCTCAATCTGAAGGCACTGAAAAATTTGGGATTAAAAAAGTGAAGAAATTCCAGGTTTTTGAGTGACAGTCTGAAAGACTCTACAGCTTGAATGTTGATCCATCAAGGGAATGTTGTCAAAGTGTGTGTGTTAACTGAAAGTCGTTCATGTGATTACACTTGAAGGAAAAGACCTCTCCCTCACAATCATATTTATATTCACCAATTCTTACTCTCTTTAAATAAACTATATATATTACCCCATTTCTGCTTCTCAAGAAATGCTTTAGGTAAGGTAAATACTGTAGATCTGTGATTGAAGCAGAATACACCTGAAAGAAATTGTGCCTTTTAAGATCACTTTTCATAGCATTGTGGCAGGAATTGTGCTCAAATCCGTACCACAATTTTTCTCAATATTGTTACTTAAAATATTATTTAACAATATTGTTTTGTTGGTTCCGAAAAAATGTATGTATGTCACTTGTGTGTTTTTTGTAAATAAAAGATTGTCTCTATGTTAACATGTTTCATTATTTCATGATCTTCAGTTTCAACACACCATCACCTGCCTTAGAGTACATGCTCTCAACAGTTCTAATCAATTTAGCCTATTAATAACTGGATAAAAGCATTATTTTTATTAATTTGTTTAACAATATTATATAGACCAGGAATGCATACATTCTATGCATTATGATGAGATAAAAAAGACACTTAACTTACCAAACAAAAACAGAATAAACCCTAAGGGTAGAGTATCTTGCTCCCATTCAATATTGTGCTTTGTATCATGAAACCATAAAATAATAGACAAATATCACGCATTAAAGATTAGTTTATTATCCAGTGGTAAAAACAAAAACACAATTAAAAATGATATAAAAATATTTTATGTCATTAGTCTGAATGCTTTCCAAAATCGCTACCTAGTAAAATCTGCATTCGCTCTAAAAGAAACTATGATCAATATTTCTCATAGTTCATTCCTTGCGAAGACAAAAAGATGCCTACCTTTAGTATTTAAACAAAATTCTTAAGCACAGAGATGGCTTGCAAAACACTTAAGATGGCTTACAAAATTGTCCAGTTTGCATCATCTGGCACATTTCACATTACTGCTTCTCTGGCACTTAGAAGTTTCATCAAGTAGGTAGTGAAGTTAGGCACAGCTTAGTAAAAAACGTACTGCTTACTGTTAACTTTGAAACGAAATTTTAAAACACAAGAGTTTACAAGTTTAAGTATTATGTATGACACAAACTATTCAAAATTGCCTTGTGATATGTACAATATTCAACTTAATCCAATTCTTTTCATCTCTATAAATTTTCTGGTTAAGTTCTTCAGGATATTTTATGAATTTCAGTATCATTTAGTTTTACTGAATGATAATTCGCCTGGTCGAAAACAAACATGAGATATAGTTCTTTTTTTATTGACTATTTAAAACTGGGAAAATACCTTCACTAATCACAAACTTTTGTCTTCGAACGATTTAAAATGATGAACGCAAAATACAGCTTCATCATTTATTTGTGAGCCGCTAGACTTGTTCACTCATATTTCTCAACCACATACCGGTTTCTCTAGGAAATTTCAACACAAAGGTAGGCATGAGACGCATTGCAATATTTTCTTTTACAGACAAAAACATCATCCGGCAAGGGTGATACTGCACGCACTGTACGCCGTCGTAACATTTATGAAATGATTTCGTAATAAAAAACTACTTAAATCAATTTTTAGAATTTCCAATTTAATTTCCATATTGACAAGTGCGGAAACATACCGTGAACATGATAGAACCATTTGGGAATCGTATAGGGATCGTATGACATGTGTTGAACATGTGAGGAACAACTTTTTCATATTCTTAAATGTTATTTACATGAAAACTTACGGTCTGTCTTACAAACTAGATACTTACGAACTAATCTAAAACTTCGTCTTACTTTTTCTAATTATTACATTTTCTGGTCTAATGCCAAACACTATTTACATTATTGACACTGTGCAATTTTCATTTCAAACAGTTTTACAACTCATTTACACTTATAAACACATACCTTTATAAAACTTGTAAACACTATTTATATTGTACATGCCGTCATCCACCTCAATTTAACCGCGACTGCAAGAGCCCTCCACAGCCCCTCTTCTCTCTCCGAGCACAGGGATCTTGTCTGGACGCTAGGGTGACCAGACGTCCCGTTTTTTAACGGGAATGTCCTTTTTTCATTACGTGTCCCGTGGTCCCGGCATAATATTAACGGGACATGAAATGTGCAGTTTTTTGTACTTGGCTATAACCTCACTGACCTCACTCTCTCTCGACACACTGGTTTCCGCAAAGTGCAGATGTACAGATTGATAGAAAATGGCGTGATTTCTTCCACACACTTAAAAGTAGAGCCAATTCATGTAAAAATATAGAGGTAGTTGTGAGTTTTACTCTGGCTGTACCAGGCACAAATGTATGACGGAAAGATTCTCACCAAAGGTATTTTCGCCGGGAGCGGTAGCTCAGTGCATCAACTGATGTCACTGCAGCGCCTCTGACCGGGAGGTCCTAGGTTCGAGTCCTGACGGCGGCAGGATTTTCGACACTAGCTTTTCAGCTAGGTCTAATTCCGTCACTGTCTGGAGGAGAATTCTAGCGGCCGGCTGCTCTGATCGGTAGTTTTCCGTGGTTTCTCCGATCAACACCACGCGAATGCCGGAGCAGTAACCTACTAAACGGGCCACGGACCGCGCGCTATCTGTCCTTCCCCTTCCTTGTCCTATCCTCTCCCCTTACACACACACACACTTATACTAACATGCACTATACTACATGTTCCGGGAGACCGGTCGGGAGCTTAGAGCTTGTCCCGGCTGGGGCGGTGCCACGCTGGTGGGGGTCCTGGCTAGGGGGATACCCCACTAGCCGACGGTAAGTCGGCGCCGGATCTCGCCATCCAGCAGGGGAAGATCACCACCATCTCCCGAGAAAAAACATGCACTACACTGACGGGACTAATGACAAGGGAAGCAGTTGACGCGCCCGGAAACATAAATAAATAAAGGTATTTTCATTCGAGAACGCCCTTTGGATTGATGAATACAACATTTTACTTCAAAAACTATTCAAGCAATTGTTATTTTAAAAATTCATTTTCAAGGTCTGAGCTGTAAGGAATTCTACCTCCTATTAAATAATTTCAAACTCTTGCTAGGTATCAAATCTTCTGATAAGTAGAAAGTTCATAGTGATGTTCATGATTCAGAAACCACAAGTTCATGTTCAGTAGGTTGTTAATAAATTGGTTATTAAAATATATATTTTTATGTTTAAAAATAATTTGTATTTGTCTCAGTAAAGCAGTGCAGTCACATTTGAAGCACATTTTCTTTGTAGGCTCATGTCCTGTTTAGTCTCTTTTTTCCTACCATATTTCAGAAATGTCCTGTTTAATGTCATGAAAAATTTGTTCAGTCTACTTTACGCTCGCCTGTACTCGACTGGGAAGAGGTCATCCTGAGTGGTCTGGGGGAAATAGTATGCAGCGCTCCCCGCAAGGACCTCCGCGAACCGCTCTCGTAGTACGCGCGTCTTGTCGGAGTTATACTGCGATTTATTCAGAGAGGTTTTATGAGCACATGCAGTATGTAAAGTATTTTTCTTTCTTTATTTACATTTTCCCTCAAATTGTTAATATCTCTTTAGAAAACGTAGGAAAGGGGTCCATAATTTTGATCTAGAAAGGAAAAAAAAGACGGAGAATTTCACACCTTGATGCCATAAAGGATGAGAAATGCTTTTAATTTACTAGAATGACCAGTGTCTGTTTTGATGAAACTTGTTATTACACACACACACACACACACACGGACATTATATTATTTTTATTATTCAATTATTCTATTCTATTCTATTATTCAATAGAATTATAAATCTATTGAACACTTTCAGCAGTAAAATATACAAAATTTTAAGAACAAAAGATTTTAAAAATCAGAGTTTAATGTTATTTAATATTAATTACATTACTGAACACTATTACATGTATTTTTTCTTAACGTTCTGTCGTGTCATATTCACTGGCGAGCTGAAAATATTCGATACCTGACAAGTCTTTGTCGTGGTTTCCACAGTGAAACTGGAACGACAGCGGAAAAAATGCGTCAGACCGCGAGTGGAAATCCGTAGTGAATAAACTGCAGCCACTCCGCTGTCACACCGCTCGCCAGCCGCGCAGGTCTGAACCTGCTCATAAGCCAACAGGTCACAAAATTGTCGTTGCGGACGATCCGCGTAGGCAACGGTTGTTCCGCGCCGGTCTGTGGGAGCGTTTACGGTGCCATCCGATCGGGAGTCACTTAAACGTCACTATGGTGGCGTTCAACCTTCCGATTGGCTGACACCGTAACAGCTGATTTACGCCAGAGACAGCTCTGAATAAATCCAAGTATAGTCCTCCCTTAGACCGATGCGGAAGACCCGCAGCCTACGCGGATTGGCCGCAGCGGAAGTTTCGCGTCACGTGTTGCTTTATGGGCACGTTCAGACCTGCGCGGTAGGCGAGCGTCGCAGCAACGGATGCCAATCCGTTACCCAAATCGTTTAATCGGCGGCGAAATTTGTAACGCAGCTAGACGCGTTTCTTCCACTGCAGCTCGAGTTTCGTGGAACTCCGTCCGTGTTCTGGAGTCATCGCTCCCATCTTGGTCGAGCGACCTCGCCAACCGTCACCAAACGCTGACTCTTAATTGTCGCTCCGGTGAGAACGGTCCCGCGAATTCCGCGACCGCGTTTAGCGCAGAGCTTTCCGCGCCGCACCCGCTGCGGATCTACCGCGCCGGTAGGAGCCTATAAACTTACAAAGCAGCGCCGCGCTCGTCACGCACCACTCGCCTAGGGTGCCCACATCTTCGGGGAGAAAGTTGACCTCTCGGAAGTGCCTGTTGCTAGGAAGGGGATAATGTGTTCGTATTTCGCCGCCTTCTCATCATGGCATTCTCCGAGGCGCCCTGGGTATATTACCCAAAGCGAGACGTCAACGACAGCCGCTTGATGGTCTTTGACTATACTTGGGTTTTCGTAACGTGGCCGATGACATTCGATCATTTTTACACCTCCTGTCTTATAAAATGAATCTTTATAACAGTGACAAACACATGCTTGAGGCCATGAGCCCCGTTGAGAAGGACGTTCGCGGATTAATTAAAAATATTCATTTTATAAGGCGGGAGGTGTAAAAATGACCGAATGTCATCGGCCACGTTACGAAAACCCAAGTATAGCGCCAGGTTCGGACGATTCCGTCTACAGAATAGGTACTTCACAGAAAGGAAAGCTACCCTCAATCCGTGCGCCGATATGATGAGCATGGTCGCCATATTGAAAGTGTGTAAACAGCTGTGCAACCGGAATTTGTTGTGTGGCGAACGGTGGTGAAGGTGCCTTTTATTTCCGTTTTCCTCATTGTATTTGGTGTGTGGATAACTAGCAAAAACATTCGTAACCTGAGGGGACATTTGTTTCGTATAGTCAAATATTAAAAAATATAGATAAAAAGGCAAAGAATTATAAATATATAACCAGTAATGTTACAGAATGGCACAGACTTTCTCGTATTATTTTCTATTTCCTTTGGTCTGGCCTAGTTCATCGGACTTGCCACATACTCTGGCCAGCTGCCGTGATATAAATTCTGTGCAGTAGTAGAGGATATATCTAATCTGTGGTTCTGCCCTCCGATCGTTTGCAAGGAGCACCGTCCACCCACCCGCGACTGAGGCTGCTTTAACATCCTCTAGTATTCTAGCCGTGCTTTAACTCCCCTAGTATTCTAGGGATCGTAAGGGGAACATTCGGACGCACGAGGGGCTTTCAATATTTAAAGAGACAAATTGGTCTGGAGAAATTAACGTTTATTTCACAGGACTTTTCCTACTTTTCAATATAATCCCCATCAACGTTTATGCATTTGTCCTAGTGGATTGCCAGCTTTTTATAACGGCTACAAAGAACTCTTTATCTTTATGTTTGAACCAATTTCCCACAATTGTTTTAGATCATCGTTATCCTGGAACTCCTTTCCTCCTTCAATGTACCAAACAAATTAAAATCAGATGGTGCAGAGTCGGGGCTGTAAGGAGGATGAGGCAGTACTTCTCAATCCATTTTGTCGATGGTTTCACGAATTTGTTGAGCAGTGTGAGGACGTGCGTTGTTTTGCTGGAGAATCACACCTCTCCTCTGAGATCCACGACGTTTCTCTCTAGTGGCTGGCTTCATCTTGTTCAAAAGCATAACTGAGCAGTATTGGCCTATATTATACGCTGTTCTTCGAGATAATCACAAAAACGCACCTACAGCGCCTCTAAACACAGTCAACATGACTTTTCCTGCTAATGCAGCCTGAACGTTGTTTGTCAAAAAATGAGTCTCGACCCTTTTTGAACTGTTCTACCCTCTTGTAAAAATTCTCGCGGTTCTTACAACTTTCACCATTCGCTTCAGTCATTCTAGAGTATATAATAGTTCGTTTTTCACATTCAGCAAGTACAAAACGAAACACAGGACGTTGTTCAACCAATGTGGAATTTTCAAGTTGACTCGCCACCGTTCAACTTAATGTTGAGGTTGTGAACACAACAATGCTGATCCTCCAGATGGTCAGGATTCATCCCAGTGATGCCAACTTATAGTTCTGAAATTACCAAACTTCCTAACCACTGTTTTTTCTTCAGACCAATTTGTCCCTAATTATTGAACATACATGCAAAGGTACGACCGAAACATATGGTGAACATGTCAGGTATCATGGGAACATCGAGAAAACAAGGAGAGAATGTGAGAGAACATTGTGAACGTGCGGAGAACATGCGCAGGGGATAGAGGGTGTCCCACCAACTGTACTGTTTGTATAACATGGCGCATGAGGGCCTCTCTATCTGATGGAATATGGCACGACTTTTGGCGTCTATCTCAGTCGTGCCGCTAGATATCGCATGATCCCTACATATCAAGCTGTGCTGCAAATCAAGAGACATCTAGCGGCACGACCTAGAAACACGCGAAAAACCGTGCCATATTTCATCGTGAAGACAAGGCTCTCATCGCCATTTTATAAAAACCGAAGAGTATGGGCCACCCCAATAACTTCTAAACGGTTCACTACATTCAAACGCAGTTTTGCTGAATATTACAGAATCATAGGTCAAGTAACATGTAGTAGAGAAGTTGTCTATAAAATTTCTAATTTTCGAAAAATGTAATCATCTTTGATTTTTTAAATAGAACTACATGTTTTTTCGCTAACAATGGATAGATCATAAAATAGATCATACAGTGATTATCACATGTTAGTGTTTCGATAGTAATTTGAGTTGCCGTTGTGGAAGGTGGCCTTCGCGGCGGCGAGATGTATGTGTAGAGGGGCGAGGGATAGTGGCGTAACTGCAGCAATCCATGGTCTTGACACGAAGAACATATGAACAAACATCAATATTAACGAACAGAAAGAGAGATTTTTACTTTATTGTATACATACGTATATACGGAGTAACATACGTACTATAGAGAAAGAAATATAATGCTGCGGAAAATCGATTGAGAGATTTCAAAGGAAATACACGTTTTGGGGTCCTGCGATACCGAAAAAGTTATTTTTTTCCAAACGTCCGTCAGTCTGTCCGTCAGTCAGTCCGTCCGTCTCCCCGACTGTCTGTCCGACTGCCCGTCCATCTGTCTGTCCGTCTGCCCGTCCGTATGTGAACACTACTAAAGCCTAAACCATCCGAACGATCTTTTCCAAATTGAAGAAACACCTGTCAATCTGGCTCTAGTTGAAGCTTTGAAATTTCGAGAAACAAAAAACAATTTCGAGAAATTAAAAACGACTTCAAATTTTTCAATGAAAATTTCTCTTTAGGACGAGGTTTTACTCTTCTTGAATATTCTTGAAGTAATACTTCGTTTGTAGTATTAGGAAAGCAAAAAGTTGAGAAAATTTCAAAAAATGTACTTTGGGCGACGATAGATGGCAGCTGGCCAGAGAATGGAGCATGACCTTAAAGCCAGACCACACCAAGGAAATTAGAAAAATTTGGAACGAGAAAATCTGTGCCATTCTGTAGCACCTGCACTTTCCATTTGTTCATCTGAATTGAACTTTTCTTCTACTCAAATTCCAAAGCAACTATAATCGAAAAGAACGATATAAAAAAATTGGTAGCGTAAGGGCGATAATTATAATAGTTATTTATCCCCCTCCCCCGAGGGCCACTGTCCCGAGGGGTTGGAAGTCGCCTGAGGGGCAAAAAACATCTAGTAACACCCGTGGTGCATATTAGTTGCATATGCAATTAGTTTATAATGTTAAGCAATAAAGCAACATTATAAACGAGTCGCATATGCTGTTTTTTGTATAAGAGCATTATAACTTTTTAAGAGAATCAAACTTAATTTTACGATGAAACTTTCTTGTGACTTCTCGGGTACTTGACATCTGTACGAGAAAACGGTGGTCGGCTGTTCCGTTCATCGCTACCTCCCCAAAGTTAACTCGTTTCGATTGGCTGAATGTGTGATGACGCAATCATTCATGCCGTTAAGTCTAATACGTCTTAATTTGTGCCGTAAAAGGCCCTTTTATTATAATTTCTTGCAACAGAACATGTTGTTTATAATGCTGGTATACAAAAGAACTTCATGGTTTCATAGTTGGTTGCTGAATCAAACGAGAATCCGAAACATTTTATAATTTTCCTTGCGTCTCACGCGCATGAAGCTATGACGTAAGATAATCAAAACAACTTGTATATCTAGTAATGATTAGTAAGGACTGATTTGTTCGTACAAAATGAAAGAATATTGTGAAATTCCTGCAGAAATTCTCGCAAAAACTAACAAAGCTACGGACGATGGTTTCAAGTAAAATCTCGGGAAATTAACATAAAAATAATTATAGTCGTTGTTGAAAATAATTATAGTAGTATTTGAGTTATAAGGAAAATAACAGTGTGACTTGCGCTAATGAAACAGTATTTTTAGGTTATTTGCCTCTATTGCCAAAAGTTATTTACAATGTTTTATAACAAAGAAAATAACATTTGGAGGATGTTAGTACGCTACGAGTAGTACTGCTATTCAAGAAGCACATACTAAGTCTCTAATAAGAAGGTGGGTATGTAACAGTGAAATATGAGTGACTTCGAAAATTATAATTTTCATATCAGTTAAGCAAAATAAGAGTTATATTACTTATTTCAGCATTATGCCATTTATTTATTATATTTGCTTGCATCTTCACTTTAATAAATCGAATTCATAAAAATGTTGTATGTGTTGTGTTGGTATTAATGCGGGTCATAAATTATTCAAAAGAAGTGAGAGTATTAAGAATCAGAAAGGCCCGCAGTGGTAATACCGCTGCATAAAAGAGACGATAAGTATGATTAGTTAACCCAAGACTTAGAAAAACAGATTGTAAATACTGTAAATATTAATGTGTAAGATTTTTATTATTATTATTATTATTATTATTATTATTATTATTATTATTATTATTATTATTATTGTTGTTGTTGTTGTTGTTAGTGTTATAAAAGGATGTATGTAAATAGTAATATGTGATAAAGAAAGATATAATACCATGTGAGAAGGAGAGGATATAAGAAAGAAATGTTCAAGGTAGAAATAGGTCAAATGATCAAATGAAATGGATAAATGTAAAGATTTGGCAATCAAGAGTGATATAAATACTTTTTTTGTATACCAGCATTATAAACGAGGTTTTCTGTTGCAAGAAATCGTTCATAAAAGGGCCTTTTACAGCACAAATGATGACGTATTAGGTTTTACGGCACGAATGATTGCGTCATCACACACGTCATAGTTGCGTCACAACTCACCTTTAAAATTGACGAACGCTGTGGAATTGCATGAAGAGTTCACAGAGTAACCATACAACCAGAATAACCAAAGATTTTTATTCTTGAATATAATAAATCAGTTTACATAATTACATTATTTATTGATGTTAATATCAATGGAGCAGTCTGTGAGGTTTTTGAAAGATAAAGGAACAGAACCAGGTACATTAAAAGTTTTAGTTGATGAAGTACCTGCTACGTTATTTTCGTCATTTGACACTATTCTTCTAGCTATCTTTATTTTATTCTGAATTGATTCCTCAATGTAAGATTCTGCAACATTTGATGATCGCCATCCTCCATGACGCTTAAGGGTGGTAATATCTGCACCACTGTCGGCTAACATAGTAGCCGATGTTCTCCTGAATGAATGTCCGGAATATTTTTCATGATTTGGAAGTTGAAGGTATTCGGCAATGAGTTTAGGAATTTTTCCGAAAGTGTTAATCCCAATGGGGTTACAAGTGCATCTACCTTTGTTATAAAATAAGAAAAGTTTATTATGTTTGACTTTAGAAGGTCTGAGGGCAATGTATTTTTATACAAATCTATATAAGAGAATCCTTCATCAGAAATAACGGTAAATATTCTGTGTTTGTTAGTTTTAGTTTCTCTAATTTTGACAACTAAAACAGAACCTTCTTCAGAGACATCATCGGTGCATATGTTATACAATTCCCCTCGTCTACAAGCTCCAAATATGCCTAAAATCGCAACAACCTGAAAAAAGAGAGCAAAAGATGTGTTCCAATAGTTCACAAATATTTCAAATAAATATAACTTAAATACCTTCATCAAGAGATACTTCTCATCAGCTGCTTCTACTAAAAATTTGTTCACATCAGCTTGGGAAAAGACCATAGATTTTTCTGCTTCGTAACCGACATTCGCTTGTTTCATGTACAATTGAACTTTATTAAAAGCAGAAATATCAATACCATCTTTAATTTTGATCATGGCCTTCAATTTCGAGTGACTACACCACAAACTTGATGCCTTACATACTGCTGACTTCAATGTAATAAAAATTAGAAAATTAGACCATCACTAAAACTCGACTAGGTATGTCAATAAAGTAAGAGACACTTACTAACTCCGATATGTATGCCAGAACAACTGATTCGCATATAATCTTCACGTTCTTTGTTTCCATCCAATTTTTAAATTTGTTGTACTCTTTTTCGTACAATGCACTTGACTTTGCCGGTATTAAGCATTGTTCTGCCTTCGTGGCTTGTTCAACAATTTCCTGCGGCAAGGAATCCATCTTTCTTCGCATGCTCTTCAGAATCGCTCATCAGCTGTCCAAAATGCGTGACGTCATAATACCAATGTCAATGTTGCCAACAGTAAAACTGCTTTTGCAATTAGTTCATAAATTAATTTCGATTCTTGCATAAATTTATAATGCTGTTACACAAAAAAATAGCGTATGCAACTCGTTTATAATGTTGCTTTATTGCATTCGTACAAATTTGAAAACTCGCTCCTAACGTCGCTCGTTTTCAAAACATGTACTCATGCAATAAAGCTTAACATTATAAACTAATTGCATAAACTACTAATAAGGCTGGAAGAAAGAAGAACAGTGTAGTGAGTAACTGATTATTGTGTAGTGTGTACCAGTGCAATAGGGTACGGAGACAAACTGGGAGTGTAATTAAAAGGTTTATGATGGGTCTTGTCATTTATTTTTGGCTGAAGCAAATAAGATGACGCTTAGGAAGAGGGAAGTTGTGATATACCAAAATGATAAACCATTTTTATTGTGGAAATGTCATTTTATTTGACATCGAATATACGGATGTCAATAGACGATCGCGAGGGGGTCACTATGTGACAAATAAACAACCGGCGTTAAAGATCATTTTCGTTAGGTTGAAATGACAGAGCAGAGGCGGGATAAGCATTGTTTTGAGAGACAAAAGAAAAAGATATAATATTCGGATGCTTCCGAGTTTTTAGAATAACATTCATTCGCTAGAGCAACGCGGTGATGAGCGGGTCGGCTCTTGATATATTTTACTAGATCGAGGAAAGACTGCAATTGACAGTTGTATAAAGTTAACTATAGTTTCTTATATTAGGATAGAGCGTTCTTGTAAAAAGAAAAATACGTATCTAGGCGTCCACCCGAAACGGGAAGTCACGGATTATAATAGTATCGCCGGAAAATTTGGAACCAGACACGGCCATTAGGCGGTCTTTATCCAGAAAGCAAGATTCTGCTGCGGCGACGGAGAAGGTTCTACAGGGCGCCATCGAACGAAGAATTGAAGAGCGCGCGAAGACCCACGAATGAATAACAAGATTTTTTAATTATTGTAATACAAAGAATACTGGTCATGACCAAAGAATGATTCATTTTTGATTATCATTATAATAAATTATAATTTGTTAAGTTGAAAGAAAGCTGGTTATTATTGTTCGTTACGTGCAATCCAGCATTTTAATAAGATTTTCAGATTCCTCGCCACTCCGTATGGATGGCAGATTGAATAATTGGTTGCAGAGTAAATAGCAACAATTATTAACTTCGAACCCCAATTAACTGAGCTAGTGCAACATACTTTTGGAAGGAGAGATATTTAAATTACGTAGGAATCATTAGGTTTCAAGTGTAACCTTTTCCTGGCGCCCAATTTACATTTATCAGTAATAATTATGTTTCAAAATGTCCCTCCAAGTGGGGCTTGTTTTTAAATAGAAAGACGGGGCTTGTTTCAAATTGGCACCAGTCAATGTCGGGCATGTTTCAATATAAGTACCACCTACATTAAGGCGCTTATAACGCACAACCAGCTTATGTATTCCATCGTCACAAAAATGTGTCACATGACATGCCAACCAGTGTAGCACAACCGTTTTGACTACATCATAGTCATCGGATCGATGATTTCATAAACAACACTCCTTGAATCTTGCGGAAACGTACTAGATGACGAAATCGTAAAGCGTCTGTTTTCTCCAACCTCAACTTTGTATATCAAGTCGTCAGTAATGAAGGAATGTCGACCTCTCTTACGCTGGCACTACCAAAATCGGTTCCCACAAAACCACATATGCCACCATTTAGAACTATTTATTTGCTAATTAATTACGCAAATTACTAATCTTCCGCTAGCTCACCATTAATTACGCAAAAATTTTAAGAACAATTAATTTAATTTTTGCGTGATTCATTAGCAAATAAATCGCTCTACAAGATGGCATATATGGTTTTGAGGTATCCGTTTTTGGTAGTGCCAGCGGAAACCGGAAGTGCTAGTTTTTAATTAATTACTCGGAAGTTTGAAGAGCAGTTAAATTAATTTTGCGTAATTAATTAGCAATTAAATCGCTCTACAAGATGGCATATTTGGTTTTGTGGTAACAAATTGTGGTAGATCCAGCGTAATCTTCCGCTAGTTCATCATTAATTACGCAAAAAAATAATATTTGAGTAATTCATTAGCAATTAAATAGTTCTAAATTGTGGCATATGTGGTTTTTGTGGTAACCGATTTTGGTCGGTTTGGTAGAGAGGTCGGATGTCGCCCACTCCGCTCTTCATTGTGATCATTAGTACGGCCATCTTTAAATGCTCTAACCCATTTTCTGTCCATTCCATCGGATAGTGTTTTCTCAATACTGAGAGGGTTCTATAAATCGATGAATATTTAATATAATCTGTCTCACGCTGCGCAAACCATTGAAATGGTTCTAAACCAGGCGCGACTCGTCATTAAAGGCTGTAAGGCGGAGCCTTTCCTGTAGAAATGGCCGCCCAAAAGAAATTTAAAATTATATTTATAAATGTATTTATTTAGCTTTCTGGGTTACATTATGTAACAGTCTTATCAAAATATTTGTTTGTGAGTTCGATAGCGGTTGTCGAACGCACATGAAGCTGTTGACATGTCAGGGAAGACAAAAGCGTCACTTCCCACTTCATTCCGCCGCAAGGCCTTTGTAAAATGACGAGGCGTGACGTCGTGCATTCACTGCACAGGCTTACCGGCGGACGAAGGCTGCGGCCAGGAAGCCTTCAAGAGTTGGGCGTAGGGTCTGAAGAATGGCGTGCTCACCAGATAGCATAACTAAACAACTCAGCGAGAAGAATTGCGCATCAACTATTTTCCCAATATGCTGTAGGAGCGCTACTCCCTTGAGTCTGTGTGGGAAGAGATTATGAACAGAAATACAATGCAGGCAATGCAATACAATATAATAAAATGCATTTGCAGCCTTCCCTATCTAGAAAATCCCTAGCCGCGACTGTTCTAAACTATTTCTATTTATTTAATTATTTGCCACATGCACAATATCAATAATAAAGATTTATATTTAGGTCACTAATGACCAAGATACAGGAAACCGATAAATAAAATAAAGATTTATATTCATGTTAGAATTCTTACGTAATTACGCAAAAACTACTCAAATTTTCGAAAAATCGCACATAACCTAATTTTAATGTTTTCGATTAACAGATTTCATTAAAATTTGACCTACAAAAAGCCCCGCCTTCAATATCGTAGGTGGAAGAAGACGCGGAAACAATTTGAACTTTCGTAGTTTTCAAAAATGCAAGGAGTTCAACGAAAATGTGACCTATCCCATTTCTTTAAACGTCTTTTGCTCTATCATGGGAAAAAAAAAAGAAAAAAAAAGAAAAAAAAAATTAAAGCAACTTTTGAGAAAATTTTTAAAATGTTGAGACTTTTTGTATGCCAAAATCCTTCAAAATCAAAATATGTTTCAAATTCAAGAGTCCTCGACATTAGTCAAATCGATCAGGGAATATCAATTTTGGTGAAAATCCTGCTCACGGTTTAGCCGCTAGAGTTGTTCACAGACAGAAGTTTTGCCGTCAATCGATATTTGGGTATTAAGGACACATCAATCCTGGATTGTGACTATACAACGCGTTAGAGGAAGTAATTTACGTTTAGGAGAAAAAAATTATCTGTTTTTCATTATCAGGGTCCGGCAATAACTTTTCTGTCAAAAAATTGCCTTTTTGCACATTTGCGTACGCTGTATGCGAGAAAGCAAGCATTCAAACTCAGCCATAACATAAATGTCGCGCTAGGGAGAATCGCTTATTACACTATTCAGTTTTGTTTTCATTGCTAGACATAAGTTGGTGCTGTGGTGATTTATTCACATCTTTGGAAATAAAATGATTTCTAAATCTATATTTTTTTCATTAAGGTTCTCCTTGCAATAGACGGCAGGGGGTGGGCTTGTTTTCCATAGAGTTTAAATATGCTAGTTCATATCAGTGTGTGGCATCAACAATGGGTTGATGATCAACCCATTACAAGGGAACACCTCATGGAGTGCCAGGTTGTCATGACAATACAACAGGGAGTGACAGGGCTTCTTCCCGCCGTACTCTGCCAGGGGGAACCACAGAACATCCCCTATTTACACTGGGGTTCGGTCAGAGACCCAGTCCCAAGCGGTCACCAGACTTGTTCAAGTCCTTCACTCAACATGTCAACCAATAAGGATTGACGCAAAGCTATTTGTATTAATGAAAAAATGTATTAACTTGGGTAGGATCAGTTCAAAACCCTGTAGCCAACTGCTCCGACTTCTTCCCTATCTACATCTTTATAATATTCAACACCAATATCCAATGCTGCAGGGATAACCAAACAACTTCACCTTGTACTTGATTTCCTTACTTATTCATCAAATCTCCCACCATTGTTATTTTTCCTTCCAAAAGAGTTTTTAAAAAAAAGCATCAAAATTGATCCTCAATTTGAGTTTCATCAAATCAATCAATCAATCCATAGATAATGCCAACAATGATACACAAGATACTATCAGATAAAATGATGGATTTGAGGAAAAACAGGCAGATTAATAAGCATTTATGTACCACTTACATTAGCATTTATTCATAATTTATACACGTTTTATATACAATAAAGCAGAAAAGAAATCTATACAGCCAATGATTACACAATATGTACATTCCTCACACAATTTGTCATATATGAAACTACTATAAATACTAATATGTAGGGGGCAACAACATGAGAAAATGAAATCTATGTACAGAAAACAATTGAGTAGTGTATATTAAAAAAGTACAAAGCCCAAATTTGATTATCTGTTCTTTTCAGTTTGTGCACAACTTGCTTGCAAAATAGACCCGCATAATAGTATTAATGTCACAATTCTCCGAACTTGTCTCTGGCAAAATAGAGGTAGAAAAGTCAGTGATCTTAATCTATGTCCATTTCTGTGCGCTAAGTGTAATACCGTTGTGCAAGTATCAAATTAACAAAGGCCTACTTATTTTGTATGAGCAATTGTATGTTTGTGGGCTTTCTGAAGGCAAGACTCAATAATTTAGGACCTCAACTGAGCTGCTAAAGAACTGGAGAGAACTGCACAAACACACCTAGTACAGCTCATGTACACACAATATGAAATGCAGTTGCCAGTTTACACATAGGCCCTTGTTTTTTTAAGAAGTGAATACTGTTCCTGCAGCATGAATTTGGATACACTTTTAATGATATTTCATTTCTGTAATAGAAACTACTTTAGTAACAGAAAATACAAAATAATTTTTATAATGAGTTACTCATTTTTTCCAAAGTTATTCTGGCTGATATAGAAGTCAAAATTTTCACCCTCAGAAAGGAAAAATCATTCATGGCTTTAGTTACAATTCTGAACATCTGCCCATAAAATAATATTAGTGCTGAGTGTTTCATCAATGAACACCGTAATCTCAAGCAGATTCGAAAATGTGAGCAATGACATTGTAATCTAGTCATGAATTACAGTCCAAAAGACAGCAATAGTACGTAGCAATATTTAATATTACAACTGGCCATTAAACTATATTGAACAAAATAGGCAACATAAACAATTTTCACACACAAAAAGTCTTTCCCGAAAGACTTTATGTCAGTACACAGAAAACCAAGATGATGGCTGTGTGTTCTTAGCAAGTATGATACACCTCCATTAGAGAAATAATTACTAATTAACTGACTTCGTGAAGCTTAATTTTGAGACATGGTACTTAGTACCTACTGTCAGTCTTTGGTACTGTTTCACATGTTTATACGTATAAATAGAGTTAATCCATGTGCAATTAAAGTTTTCATTTTGTGGAAGAATATAGGACCTAATTTAATCTCAGTTATTTCATACAAGTTTTCATAAAAATTAACGTCAAGAGAAAAATAATAAACATTTATTGCCATTTCAAACAAGCAGTCTGTACAAGAAAATTTCATTGCATCCAATTTAACTGCTTTATTACTTAATGATTTTTAGCCACATTCAGTACTCCACTAGTACACTTTTTTAATTCAAATTATTTAGTTACATTTTTTAAAATTGGTTGCCACAATAAATATAATTTTCCAATTCACAATCATTACATAGTCCAAAAACATGTTACACTGCATTATTTATTTAGAGTACTTTCTCAATGAATATTTACATAATAAATAAATTTGATGATTGAATATAGAAGTTTTGAATAAAATAGACTTTATTATAACACTTCATGATACTCCCCAAATACTGTAATAATACTGTAACAATCCACTAATTAATTGTGTAAAAAGACAGATGTGTACTGATTTAGATTGCAACAGTAACATTCTGTTTCAACTAAGAAATAAATAAAAAACAAACAAGCACAAGTTGATTGCCTCGTGAAACTCTCTTCGCTCTGCAAGTTATTTGCAATTTCAACACAAAAGATGAAACCCAGAACAATTCAATCTTTAAAAAATAGTTCTCTTTGGATAATGGTAAATTCTAATGCTCTATTGGCCTGAAGATATTAGTCCAGTAAATATTTTTAAAAGTAGTCAAAGTTTTTAGCACTCAATAACTGAATAGAGAGAAATTAATAGGGAATTTACACATCTATTTCATAAATAATAAAATATTACCACAGAATGGAACATTTTAAAGGAATGTTCTACCATTTTATTTTTTCTACCATAAATGTTTATTAGTATGAACCATCAACAACCTGAAAAAGTCAACATTTATTCAGACTTTTGATACAAATATCAAAATCATCTAAAAATAAAGCAGAAGTATGTACGCAGAAGCAACTTAATTAAATTTGTAAAAAATTCTATCAACCCAAAAGTATAAATGTTTATCAATTAACTCCAAATTCTCATAAATTTCTTTTTAATTACATTATGTTGTATCTTCAAACACTTAAAGGTAAAAAATAAAAAAAATGTGGCATGAAATTAGAGTATATTAAGAGGAGTTATTACATTTTCAGATTCACAAACATGCAAACTATGTTGCTCAGTCAAAACAAAATAAAATTCAATATTTGTTAGTGACAATGTGAAAAATAGGAACCAACACCTTTATGGAATGTCTGTCCACATTTACTTTAAAACTATTATTATCTTTACAAACTGATATACATGCACAAAACATTTAAAATACAGGAATTAATTCCTCATATTTTTCTTTTTCTGAGATTTTACTAGAAAACAAAGAATATAACCCTATGTGTGCACTTATAACAGCAAAATCTGAAATGGAAAAACAGTTGACTCTTGCTTTTAAAAAAAGATCTAATCAGTCTGTATTAATCTGGTATCACTTTTTCCAGAACACAAAAAGTTTAAATTTACCAAAGTAAATAAATATTAATTATACATTATAATTATCTCTGAATTCAATGCAGACATCACTTTTAATACAAAAAATGTATTATCTCAAATAGAACTAAGTTTTATTTCTGCTTCGATAATTATTTCAAAATTGTATGAAACTGAATCATAAACATCATAGGAGAAAAAACTGCTCATTACATCCATTTTTGCACAGAAAACAAAATTTTGAGTGCAAGTAACCTGCTTAACCTTTTCATAACACATTTTCATTTACCAGCACCGATTTGCAATACACTATTTTGCTGTCTACTATTTTGATTTTCTCATTTCCACTAAAATTTAGGGGAAAATTTTAGACTAATTTCATTGTAAAAATTCAAACCTCTGATTGGTTGAAATTTTGAAACACAATATTCATGGAATTTTTACACATTTTAGAATAGTTAGGTAGATCTTGCTTTAGTAACATACAGTAGTTAGGTTTTCATGCTTTCAACTGGAAAATTTATATATTAAAAGTTTTAAGGATCTAATCTGATACTTATTGTTAAATTATTGTTAGTGATTTAACTAACAATCCTGTCATTCAAAAACTTATCCTTTGTTCATAAAGCTCTATCAAAGAGCTATCTTGTGCCAAGTTTCATTCAAATACATTATCATCTCAAACCCAAATTTCATGGAAAAACTAAGAAATATATTTACAATATGCCTAAAAACCTATGAGAATGCAAAAATTCAATATTTTCTCATTAACGATTTCATTCCTTTGTAAGCACTGGATATTTAGTAAGCACTCAACTTTTGTCACACTTCTTGTTTAATAATGACTGAAATCTTCCTGAAAAAGGAAAAAGTTCCTGCTCAGTGAAAATAATAAGCATCTTAAGGTAAACTAATATGCATGCAAACACAAAATACAATTTTATTCAAATTTGTTATGAGTGGCAGTGAACTGTTCAAGTAGTTTTACAAGATCTTAGTGAATCAAGTCATGTGATAATCCAACAGAGCCTTGAATGTTTTTTGCAATAAACTACTTATTGTTCCAAGATTTACACATTTATAGAGTAATGAAATTACAAAATTTGTGCAGTAATTAAGTCAACTCAAGAAAGACATCTGAAAGGCTATCGAAATTTATAAATGTAACATTCTGGAAAGACAAAACTTCAAGATGAAATTTAATATCCTCCATAAAATATCTGCACAAAAAATATAGTGGCCACATTTTTCATCAGTTTGCAGAAATGCAAGACAGGTTTTTATGTAGTATATTATGTAGTATTTGAAAATTACTATGTTAACTTATTCCTCTTAGAATAATTAACACATTTACCGAAGTTCGTACACAGAAGATGAAAAGCATTTACTGATTCTTCTTCTACCATGGACGAATGTCATTCATAAACAACTACCAATTATGTCATCAGGTATACAAGTACATAAAAAACACAAAACTGAATAAGAATTTCATAAAAATACCATTAATTCTCCTAAATATTTCTTTCCATTTACATAATTTTGGTATTCAATTTTGTCCATCTCCAAATATTTTAGATCACTTTGATTCTGTGTACAGCAGATTAATACCTAAATTAATTCAGCTCTTTCCCATCTCACTACTTCCACTTCCTGAAAATTACATTCTTACAAAGAAACTACCTTCCAAAACTCAAACATCATCTGTGTTGTTTTTTTCCATCTATGTGTCTTTCTTTCAGTTTCTTTATATCAATTTTTATTGTTTGAGTATCTACAAATATATGTAAAATTATGGCAAACAATTCCTATCAGAATTTGACATAAAAAAAAATAAAAACACATTTCTTATTACTTGAAATAGTAATCACAGATAGTAAAACAAATTTTATGATAATCCTGAGCAGAAGAAAACTTTTCAGATATTAATTTTGGATATTACAATATTCAGTAATGTATTCAGCTTTTATTATATTTTTGGGGGAAAAAGATCTTAAAAACCATCATTGGCAGCATTTCATTTTCCAATTTGAATATATCACACACTAAGAAATACTACTTACAATTGCAAATGGTTGCAGACACACTCAGTCCAAAACAAATTCATCGGTAAGAATTATGGTACTTTTTTGGTGAATTATGAGGATTTCAATTACAAAAGTCCAATAAATATTGTCCCATAGTATTGCATCAAAAGCTTAATTTCAATAATAGTCATTTGAGTTTCTGCAAGCACATTTCTTATCAAATGGTATAACTATATGGATATCGAAAAGTCAGAAAATGCAGCTCAACGTAATATATAAACGCTAATAATTTTATTTATATATAAAAACATTACTTTCATATTGACATAAAATATTGTTAATGCCATCAATTAGCATGGCATGAACCTAAAACATTGAGCCCAAGCTTTACACATTGCAACAAAGCTCTCGCAGAATTTTGTACAACAGGAGGCTCCCTTACAAGAAAACTAAAATGCTGGTAATACACATTAGTGATTCAAAATTATAATTATAATTTAATAAAAAAACATGCACTTTCAAATTATTTCTTTAAATATGAAGCAATATTTCATTCTCCTGGCCCTCTGACTAATAATTTTAGGAATAATTAGAGAAAATGACAACTTGAATTAATTACCATCAAACCATGCATGGCAATATGGTGAAACATTGAATTTGTCAGAGCAACCTAAAATAATTATAGAAAAAAAAAGACAGAGAATGAAAAAGAAGTTCATGTACACTCTAAATGGAAAACATCAGTATTCAAGAATTCCAATAAATACCATAAATAAAAACATCAAGTTCTTGCATAGAATGTTACCTTTTATATTCCACTTCAGAAAGGGGAAGGAGAGTTTCACGATCATCAACATGTATGCATTATATTCTGGGAAAAAATAAGTTCCCAGTAAACTCATCATATAACAATTAAATGGTTTCAACGAAAATAATACTTCAACTACCAAAATTGACACAAAAGTCATTTAATAATATTTCCTAAAACATGCAATGACGATGAAAACTTTTTATGATGATGAAAATAGTTCTATAATATATAATCCAATTCTAGAACTGATGGTACTCGAGCAAATCTTTAAAACTGTTGAGCATACAAACTATAACTGTTTTAAGTGCAGCATATTTCCAAGTTCATTTTCTCAATATCTCCCCAACAATAAATGATCAAAGCAATATAATACAAGTAGCAGAAAAATAAATGTGTCTAGTTTGTAAAATGATGCACACAAATAAAAATAATATTAACAAAAAAAAAAAAAAAAAAACACCAACTCATCATTTGGATTCTCTTTATTCATTGACTAGATTGATTGGTAATTTTACTCCGATATGGAACAATTCCTCAATAATATTTGGTGAAAAGTATTAAGAGCAAGATATAACAAAACATGAAAACAAATGAGTTCTATTACATCCTAAAAACAAGATGTCTGGTTTACAGCTAGAAAACAGAAAATAATAAGGAACTCAAATGTACAAATACCATAACTGATCAAGCAATATATATTTAACAGGTAAAGAAAATTAAATCAATTTCTTTAAAAAAATTGTGCAGAAAAATGGAATCTGAAACAAGACAATACGTTCAGGTGATTTAAAAACAAAAACAGAAATTTATTACTTTCAACATCCAGATTTGGGCAACTCTCATATTTTCAATGCAAGCTTTTACAAAGCACACAAGACCTGACTGAACTCTAATATTTATTAAGTACACTATTGCAATATGATGATCTTACAAAAATACTGGAAGTTTAAGTATCTAACTAAAGTGATGCATTTCTCCTGTGCTGGTTATGCTGTTACACCACTAGCTATTTCTAAACATTATGAAACACTAAGTGTTGATAATTTATCACTCAACAGCAGTCACACATGAATATACATAAAAACCCTGAGTTTTGTCATTAAAACCATTTACATCACAATTATTTTAAACTAGGCTCTGGAAACATCCAGCACCAATGTACTTAGGGAAAAAGATATACAATGTACACCTGAATACTGGATAAACATAAACTATAGACAAATTTTTCATCATTGTTTAGTTTAATCAATCACTTTTTATCTTATTGTATTGACCAAAGAAAATATAAACACTCAAAATGCAAAGCATAATAGCCACAATAAAAGACTTTTAATTGAACTGTGAACCTAATACAACAAACAACTTTAATTACAAAACCAGAATACTATAACACAATAACTGTGACATCACTAAAACTGCTTGCTGTTGTGATCTTCTTGAGAAGAAATGTAATAATGGATTATTATTTTTCCTCAATAGTACAGGTTCAATTACACAAAATCGATATTACATTTTAATAAAGTACCTACTTATTCATTTTATTTAGAATGTTGAGGATTTTTTAAAACAGAAAGGAAATATCTTTCTTAAACTTAAGAACATGTTTTGTACTTTAATTATAATGAATTCTTAAACTGAACCAAATATAATTGGGTTCTTAACTGGAAAATAAATTGCCAGACTGAATCTAAAAGTCAAACAGAACTATAGTCAATCAAGACTAGCAAAAATTGAAGAAAAGAATACTTCACTATAGTTTTAGCTAGCCTTTGCAAGTATCACCTTATTTTCCATTTACAGGCTTGCCCTTTCTGAGCATTGAAGTAGGTACATATATGGACATTATTATACTTTGTACATCCATATGACTAGATACTGTTCTTTTTTCCTGGGTTAAAAGCAAAACAGCTCATTTCATCCTTACATATGTGTATCTATTTGTATGTACAGTTATCAGTATAATGGTCTTCAACACATTTATTGGTAATTACCTATCCCTGACATTATAAGCAATTACTTATACATTCTTTTTTGTAAGTGGCAACAAAAGTTAAAACATCATTCACACAAACTTACAACTAATTAATTTACTTACAATTGAAAGAATTGGGGAAAATAATATTTTTGTAACTATAGACAATTTTTGCTTACCTTTCAACTTTGACAATGTTTAGGTTTTCTACAATGTTCTGCCTACAAAATCTTCTCAATCACAACTGTCTCTGGTAAATAATATTTCCATTCAACAGAAATTATGTAATCCAGAGCCACATTTTTTGAAATTAAGAATTATCATTTTCTAACATAATATTATCTCTTTTATGAGATTGAATTAAATACAAAACTTTTATACTTGGTAAAAATATACACAAATATTCAGAAAAGAAAAATCCACGTTATTATGAGAAAGTTATTATCTAAAGTCACTAATATTTTGCAGAATTTTAGATGTATAACCAATTTCGTTCGTATCCTCGAATTCTGATACATTTTTTGCAACCTTTATATCATGTTGTCCGTATATTAAACCAGGTTATGTCAGCACAAAAAAACATCAAAATTTTAGAAAACTAATCAGTTTATCAACAAACAAAACAAAGTATGTACCTGCACATCCAAAGGGTATTTGCCAATAAGTATTATCAGTATATTCATGAAAATAATTTCTTGAATATTGACACATTTGCAACAACAAATGAACAATGATTGAATTAAATTTCTATTTTTAAAATAATTTTCTCCACATTTTTGCATCAACAATGAAGTTCCCATTTATAGCAAGAGATGCAAGCAGATCATTGATCATATTAATAATACACTGAAAACATGTTTTACTGCATCGCTATAAATGGAAAACAAGGTGTTCACTATTACAGCATATTTTATAATAGGAGATAAACATCACATAAAAATTACATCAAGTCAACATTACAAAAAATGACTGGACACAGAAAAACACCTCACAAGATATCCACCAGATCCTGTTATACACACAGTACATTCTACATGAATAAAAAATTGTTGGCAATATTATCATACTGTACAACTCAATTTCAAAAGCCAAGAGATGAAATTTTAAAAATTTGGAATGAACCTTTACTAAATGGTGATGCTTTGAACTCAAGAAACACCTTACTCTTTTTTGGTTAACATTAACCAAAATATTTTTTTGCAGTTGAATTGCATTTTAATAGCACAGAAAAAATGGTTTCACACAAGTACAAATAATGCCTAACATTTCATTACAATAAAGCAATAGTAATGAACAATAATGCAGAGAAATGCTCACCTGCCACAAATACTAATAGGAATGTCTCCAGGATCTCTGAAGACTGCCTATGTCTTCCAATAAATACCCTCCTTGAATCTTTCGTCATGAAGGCATTGAAATCTTTAATAATCAACAAGTAAGACCACAATTCAATATTACATCCTTTGGTTTACTGTACTGAATACATTTTCAGATAGCATTAATTATCTGAATTCAACACCATTATTTTTATACATTATAACTGACATGCAAAACCACGTCATATGTATTGACTTAACCATCAAGCACACTTGAGACAACTTGCAACATTCATGCAAAATTCTCTCTTTAGGCAAATTTTAAGCTACACAAGTACGATAAACACACAGCCATCATAATAGGGTTAAAGGGCTTGCAATAATACACAGGTACCTCACAGGTCCTGATAATCCCCTCCACTGAATACTCGCCTCTGTGGCTCTGGGGTGTAGTGGAATCGTGCCCGGAAATGTTCCACTCTTCGATGCTGAGGTGAACCCGGAACAGAGCTACTTTCAGACAGCCTCCGAGGTGGTGGTTGAGGAGGTGAAGGCGAGACATACCTACAAACCATTCACAATATTACTTAAATATCTAAACCAAAATTAAATTACTCACTTTTAAAAATGTAATCTCATTTTGTGTTAAAAATAACTTATTGAGAAACAAATTACCTCCTTGAAAGTGATGGTGACCCCTCTGCAAAACTACGTCGCACTGGAGACACATCAAGAAATCCCCGTCTCATCATAAGAGGAGAAGAACCATGAATGGGAGTGCCACTTTCTGGAGTATTAGTTGCAGACATTCTGCTAAGTCTAGGAGGAGGTTCAGGGCTCTGGCTGGGAACAGGGGAACCGTGACGAGATGGCCTTGGAGGCGGAAAGTTCCTTCGTGAATCTCCTCCTCCACCAAGATGAAATTTTATATAGGATGCAAACCGTTTCTTCCCAACTCCATTTGTAGAGCCTGCTTCATCTAACTTTTCTCCATTGGATTCAGGAGAAGGTGACTGATGAGTCAGAGAAGATTGATGTTGAAGAGGATAGTTATTTAAGTGATGGTGGTGGTGATGATGGTGGAGGTGGTGGTGATTGTTTTGGTGTTGTAAGTGCTGATTCTGTTGATGATAGAACCTCTGCAAGACTAGAAAACTGGAGTTTCCATGATTATGATGATACTGTTGGTAGGCTGGTGGTTCAGAAGGGAAGCGTTTCCGGCCAGGTACAGGCGACCCAACAAACCCGCTCCTGGCAATCACAAGAACAATGCCCCTTACACTTACAGAAATGCAGCATAGAGAAAGAAACCCACAAATATTTAAACATCTAGCTTTTGAGACTCTCCATCAATTACAATAATTATTTAAAATTTCATTTCACACTGAATTTTGAAGCTCATAAAACATTTGTGAGTTTCCAAGTACAAGAACAGCACTAAGCCAAGAGCTTTTCTGCATAAGCTTATATATTAACCCAAGCTCTGCTAAGGAAGTGTGAGAAGTTCTGATAAAACACAAAGCAGCCACCACTTTTCATTTTTGGACAAATTTATAAGCTTTACAACTGTAATTCTATCTCCATTATTTATAAAGAGAATTATTTTACATGACAATATTTCCATAATACTTTGCATTTGACACAAATTATCTGTAATAATACAAGAAAAGCTATGAAGAAAAGAGAACAAAAAAGAGAAATACAAAGCAAGCTGATCTTGTTATCTATTACAGTAAGAGAAGCAATCGACCATTACAGAAAAAAAGCAAAAATACCATTGGGGGGAACTTTTCACCTCATGCCTTCATACACAACATCCATGCAAAAACAAAAATAATAATAATCAGGTGTGAAAATACCTGAAATTATAAAAAAGCAATACAAAATATAAAAGACATGCATTACAGTTGCAGCAAGCACAATTAATTAGCTCACATTCATAAAAAAAGCATGGGAAAAGGAGTTAACATTTTAAAACAGTACTAACACTAATAAATGGAATAATATGGAAAGAATGAAATTTAATTTCATACAAATAGAGTACACAAAACATGAGTAAATTGTATTTATTAGCCAGAAAGTAGCCAACTTAAATTCTAACCAAATAAAATGTAATCACATCACTGCTGACTCTCAAAGTGTACATTGGTATGTTAAAATGAGTACAAATAATTAACTTAAAACACCAAATGTTATGTAAAGAATATATGGAATTGTTAATGGAGAAAATGAAATGATACCAAATTAATAAATGTTAACTCATAACACTGCCAATATATGTTTTTAAAAAAAGCATGTCTATTTTATTACACATAAAAGTGATACGACACTACAAAATCAGTACAGGGCTAAAATATGTGAACATAAAATAATTCAGCAACTAAATAGAAGGTTACTGTACTTCACTACTGAAAATTACAATAAAAATATGATACATCAGAAAAGTGACATGTTCAGTATAAAATGTTTAATGTTTATACTACAAGAGACTAAAAATGTAAAAGCAAATTTAAACAATTTTGAATTTATTGAACTACTCCACATTTGAAGTAGGTAAGTGAAAAACATTAATTATTTCACCCTCAAAAACAGGCTTTTTAGAAACACTATAGTAATTTTCATGCAAGAAGAAAATGGTAAAATACTTTGAGTCAATTAAACTGTGATGGCAACTCAAAAAAGTAACAAAACACAATTTTATTCTTAAAATATAAGAAATCCTCCTGTCTAAACAAAGAAATTGTGAAATCAATAATTTCATGTCAAATACAAATCATTACCAAAAATCACAAATCTTATTGTAACAATTACATTATTCTACTAAAACAAGAACAATAGACAGCCTACTTTGAGCAGTCATTAAAAACTGAGTAGCAATAGAACCCAAGAAACTAGGAATTTTCACTAACAGTGAATGAAAACATGGGATCTGCATTTCACAATTTGAAGAATTGCGGAAATGGTTAACGGAATAAAATTTACGCCAGGAGCACTGTAACTCAAGAACTAAATTCAAAATAAGCTCACAGCAAAAAAGATATTCCTTTATATCTTCCATTAAAAATAAATTAATTAGTCATGCAGCGTGCAATATTAATCACTAAACCTATAGCACGTTAGTTTCTGCTATATTATTCTGAGTTTGTCACAATTTGGCAAATAATTCTGAAAAAGTAAGAAGCCATGCTTCTCTTAGTTTTGAAAGATTAGTGTATGTCAAATATTGCATGAGAAATAGATAGTAACTTCACGAAAGTTTAGAACATTTTACATTTATAAGAAATTCTGCAAGATGCAACTTCACTTGTATTTCACTTTCGTTCCATTTTCATTGAAAAATTGACAATAAAATTTGTGGACAAATATCTACAAAATCTCTAGACAAATATGAAACATATTACCTGCCACCTCAAGTAATTTAATATGAAACAGTTTTAGAGAAAAAATGCTAATGTATTATCACACAGTCAAATCATTTTAGAGCAATACCATCATAACTTCACTGGCAAGAAATGTGAAGAACAAAATACAAACAAAAATATAAGCAACTGCATAAAGAACATTCACTGTATCAAGGGAAATATCTCACAGGAAAGACAATTTATATAAAAGCTCATTCATTTTTGGAAATGTCACTGCAATTAGGACCAAAAAAAAACTAATCTTTAAAGCATAAATCTTATAAAGTTACATTTTAAAATTATGTAGTAATATACAGCTCGAATAATACACAGGTAGTCAAAATAAAATAATTCTGACTAGGAATTCTAAAGAAAAATAGATTAAGTAGCATTCTATTACTAAAATAATCACAACTTTGAATATTTTTAAAATATTAAGCAGAGATCAACATGTATGTTGGACAGATGTAACATTTGGGGATATTGTGACATTCACAGAGATCTCACATTCTCTGACATTCAAAAATAATTTATAACAACACTATTTTCAAAATGTGAAAGTAAAGTAATAAAACATTGAAGATAAATGAAAAAACAGTCTGTAAGGCACTTAATGACAAATAACAATGCAAAAATTAATAAAATTTAAACAAAAAACAAACTAGGAATATTGCACCAAATTTGCTTTTTCATAATACATCATATTGTAATTTTCTTCACCTGACTGAGATTTATGGAATCTTAATTCATTAAAATTCAAAAGTTCTTTACAACATACAAGTTTATTCACTACAAACTACTTTCAATAAATACTACAGAATCTTCAGAAAATACAAATCAAGCTGGTAACTTCAAATTACAATAATACTATGAAGCCTCTATAAACAAAAACAAAAAGTAATAGGAGTTATATAAGCAGTCAGTTGTTGTATCTAACACCATAGTTCTAATAAGTCACAATACCTCCAGATATCACCAATTTAAGTGAAACCCTTGTGTATTGTTCCTATTGGAAAAACTGATTTGAATAATTACCATCTGGTAAAATGGTCCCAATTATATTACAAAGTCACCATGAAAAAATTACTGCACTTAATGCTTGTACATTTTACTCTTATCTGCCACCTCCCATCAAAAACCTGAATCTTCTCCAATTGCAAAAAAAATCAGGCTAAATATCACAAAGAACTGCACATCTTAACAATGTACTCTCCTCTATTAGTTCAGTATTATCCAGTTTAAGTACAAAAAGCTTTCATTTAGAAGAAAATAATGATGCACCAAAAGGCAAAGCAAAATTCTATTCCCTCCAAAAAAAATCTCCAGATGTAGAACAAAAATTTTTGAAACCCTGAGCATTGGCAAGATAAATATTCCACTATCAGGAAAAAAGTAGAAAGGTGAATCACTACATAAAACAAATTAAAATATCAGACAAACTTGCTACTTCGTATATTAAGACACTATACATATATATACATAAATAATGGTTTCACGATTCTAATACTGCCCAACATACAACACTCTACTTAGACAGGAGGAAATGAAGGAAGAGGGTCCGAATTACTCCCTACCCAACAACTCTGTTTTCATCCCATTCTGTATCACTAGGAGGTTGAGATGTTTTCCAATATCCTTGCTGTGATGCAGGTAGAAGTGGAGGTGTGGCTCGATCAACATCACAAGGGCCTATCCTGCTATTCGGATCAGAACGTAACCTCTCTATAAGTCTACTTCCACTACCACCATCCATACTTCCATTTGGATGTGATCGCACTGTTTCTGATAAGGAACGATGATGTGCATGGAAGAGAGATGGATGACGGCGACTTGATGGAGATGCTGGTGGAGGAGTAAGCCTACAACAAAAAAGTAAAATTATTTCCAAAACTATCTTTGGGAACTAATATAAAATTTTGAAACCTCATATTTGGACCCCATGAAACGTTTAATGAATTGTGAAAGGACATGTTAAAGAAAATGGAGAGAGAAATCCACCACCTCAGTCACCCTGAAATCTAAGGAACTTAATGCATCCTCAAGTCATTCAACTCAAATTGTCCACATGACACTGCATCCTAGCAATGGTGTCAACACTGAGGTGACAATCTGCAGTTCCCACAAAAGGCTTTTCATTTATCGACACCTTTACTTAGGATGAAGCATCCCCAGACAGTAGAGCTAAAAGAAAAGACTTGAATTACTATGAAGAGTCTTAAATTGCACTAGACTAAAAAACAAGTTAATCAAAATCCTCTTTGTCTATTTCTTTTATTCGTAATTTTCATACAACATTAAAATTTAATACAGGCAATTATGCTGATGACTGTTCAACTTTTTGAATTACTAAGTTTTTCTTCCAAAATATTTGATAATCAATGTGATATTGTTTCTACTTCAACAGTAATTTCCATAAATTTTCCCCTGGCAAATACATTATATAAATTAAGCACAAATTATTAATAATTTCAAAACTTAATGAAGTTTTACAACATTTGCTTGAAAAATAAATACTATTCTAAGACATCTCAAAAACTATCAAACTAGCAAATGCTCATCCTTCTTTATTTTTATTATTTCCTTCTCAATTTCACGGTAAATGCATACAAAATACCTTGAAGAAAAATGAATATTAAAGTTGTAGTTCTTCATAAAAAGTATTTAATCTAAAGAAAACAAAATTGGGCAGAAATACTTGGCATAAAGTGAAAATCATATTTGCATCGTAACAAATGTAAAATATTTTTCTGAATGACTCATGTATTACTCATAAAAACCAATCCTTCTGTTCAAGAAATGAAACATTGTGGTGGAAAAGAGAACCTGAAAGGATGCTCAGTGGGTTTTGAAGAGTCCTATGTTCTGTACTTGGATACATTATTAACAAAAAATGTTATCAAGTTTTGGCAATTAAATACTCTATTCCACACTTTTTTTGCACTTAAAGGTCTCTGAAACATTAATATTTATTAACTACAAATCAAACTTCTTCATAAAATTAAATAAAATTTATTATTTATCAACATCCCTCATTAATAATTGTCAAGGTATTGAAGGAAATAATTTTGAACATTGGTTCACGATTACCCTTCAAATTATTTTAAAGAAGACTACAATTATATACAATTCGGAATACACTACTTTCAGAGGGGTGCTTAATTCTCTAAATAATTTATGGCACCCTGCATTTTCTTGAAATAACCATCACCATCAAGTCCACTAGTAAGTTGCCCTCATTCACTGATCATACCTTCGAATGGGGGAATTACATGACAAGTTAACTTCAGATTGTTGCATAGCTTGGGCAAACCATTCCGCAACATCAACATTACAAGTCTCAGTCTCATATTTTTTCATAAAAGGATGCTCTAAAAGTTTTCTGTACTTTGGCCTATTTTTGTAATTCTTGGTTAAACTGAAACAAAGACGAAATGTGAGAAGAAGCATAACATGAAATACACAAATACATTAAACAATTATTAATACATACCACCACTTCACAAAGCTGTCAAAATCTGTTGAAAACGACTGGTCATCCGGTAACGAAGGAGGATCATCTTGCAAGACTTTTGTAAGCACCTCAAAATCTGTTTTGCAGTCTTTGTAAGGAAACGTTCCAGTTGCTAGCTCTACAAGTGTTATTCCTAAGCTCCAAACATCAGCTCTAATATCATAATCAGGTTTAGCAGGATCTGGAGGGTCTATTCTTTCTGGCTGAAGTTGCAAAAGAAAAAGTGTAAGACGAAGGCTGAGCTATCTGAGTTTACATTACCTAACTGCAAACACAAACTTACTGCCATATATGCTGCACAGCCTGCACTTCTTGTCTTCGCTTTTGAATCCACAAGGCGACCAGATATACCAAAATCACACAGTTTGACATTACCTTTTTCATCAAGTAAGATATTAGAAGGTTTAACATCTCTATGAATCACTCCATGAGTCTCTTTCAGATAATGTAAAGCTTTTACCGTCTGCAATAGCAAGATGCAGTTGTATTATTGGTGAATCAAATTAAAGGAAACAATTAATTGCAGAATTAAAACATTAAGTTGGTTCCTTTATATTGTACGACGAGACTTGATTCTGAGGTTAATTCCGGGTTTACAGTGCACCTTGGTCTTCGCAGTGACGGCCTCTTTAATACTACTGTATATATTGTTCATTTCTGATTCTTGTTGTAAACAATAGACAATGATTCATCATTTACACGGAACATTTCAACCCTGGTTTTAGAAAATTTCTTTTGGTAGAAATGAATTTTGTGACGCATTTTCTTGTGGGCAGAATTGTGACACTTCACTACATGTGTCCAAATTGAAAATGAGGCTTGGGCCTTCAGCCCTTGCAATAACATAAAACATCCTCGAGTCTGTCTATCGCATTATATGCGAATAATCTTTAAAAGTAATTTGAGGTGAATATATTCTGTATGTTCTCCACATGTACACAAATAAATTTATTTTAAATAAGAGAATTTATTTTAAAAGGAACACTCACTTTTAAGAGAATTTCTTTTAAAATGTTTATCAAAATAATATAAACAATTCTTGTCTGGTGAACGATAACATTTCTGTGCACCAATCGGAAGAGAATTGGATCACATCAAGGCACAGCAATCGAGGAAGCTTAGGCTAAGGTGCACAGTAAACCCAGGATCAGCCAATTTTGATACAGTGAAATTTAGTTTCAACATTCCAATTTATGTCAATTTACATAAATCAAAGATTAACATTTATGGCATGTTTCTACAGACTTTGTTTTAAAGAATAGTATAGCTAAAGAAAATGAATTGTCAATATTCTTCCAATGGATAAACATTTTTTCTAGCATTAATACCAAAATACATGTATTAATTACTTCATGTAATAAAGAAAAATACATACAGCATATGTAACTTTGCCTAGTATATCTTCAGGAATAGCTTTTCGCAGACGTTTGAGCAGTTTATCAAAACATGTAGCCATCAATTCCATACAAATCCACACATCTGATTCAGTGATGAAACATCCAAGGCACTGTACTATAAATGGACAGTCGTGAGACTTAAGTACCACATCCAAATCCATAATGATTCTTTTGTTTTCTTCACTATTTCCTGACCGTCGCATTTGCTGCAAGTCATAATAAAGGAATTCAATTGCAAAACATGCTGAACACCTACAATTCATTTCATACAAAAATTTTAAAATGTTTCAATTCAACTTCAAGAACTACTCACTTTGACAGCAATTATTGTCTGGCTAGGCTTATGTAACATTTTTACAACATGTCCACATGTCCCATTACCAAGTTCCCCAAGATGTTCTAGGTCTTTTATTTCAGTCTGGTACTTCTGAAATATAATAAACAAAAACATATAAATTCATTATTTTTCATAAGTTGTCTCATTATAATTAATTGAAAGAGTATTTTTTTGTTAATATTTCCTTAGATCACATCTAACATTGAAATAATCAAAGTAAATATCATGCAAATAATTTTATTATAAACCAATTACATCTGCGGTACTACAGTGCATTAAACCAATCCTCACATACCTTCCCATTAATGTTTAATATGCCATTCATCTTCATTATTTCCTGAAGTTTACTTTCAATTTCTCCAGCATCCTGGTTTCTTTGTTGCAATCCTGAACTGAGTTGAAGATTTAAAGATTTACGAGGTCTAGTGGGAGTTCCATCTGCAACTACTGATTGAACAAACAGAAAAACATCAGATTTTCTAGACCATATACAAATTTTCCACTTGAACATAAAAATTCAATGTGTCCTGTTTCAAAGAAATAAAATGTCACAAACATGGGATTCTTTTTTAATATTAAGGCTATTATAACCTACAAAATGGCATACCCTTGATCAAAAGAAGGGACATTTTGATTACAAAATTAAACGTGTATTAAACAGAAATTTCAGTTCAAACGACCCTTCTTAACAACGTACAATAACAATTCATTACATCCCACAAAATAAATTTGAGAACGGTAAAACAGAGGAGTAAACACACAAACTTACATTGCTTTGGCCTATTTTTAGCTGGCGGCCGTGGACTAGTGGAAACATCATCAAAGTCTCTCGAGGCTTTGTCTCGTTCTCTCGCTTCGTTTTCGGCCTTCAAACGAGCTTGAAGATCTAAAATTTTACTTTCTAAAGCACTAGACATCTTATTCACAATTCTATACGGGTACTGAACACATCTACCTTAACTTCAACATTAGCGCATTCTGTCGGTACAAAGCGCAGATAGAGAAAATGGATAAGTTATTATGTCAATTGCCAACTACTGTTTTTCACGACTTTTATCAGACATTTGTCATTCTCAGTGTTTCACAGGAATGTTAATTAAACTCTTTGAACTCTATATTTTTTTCTTCTTAAAAGATGTTTTAATGTATGAATTAATTTTGAAAGAATAAGGAAGTTATTGGGTTCTTATACAATGCGCATCACGCTTGAAAAGAAAATAAATGGTTGTGAATTTCATACAGAAAATCATGACCATCTTGAAAGTGACAACAATAGCACCACTTCGTTCACGACAATATCGACAAAACCATTTCTCACGGACACTTGGATTTTGAATTTGTAGCAAGAATTTGTACCTGATGCGCACTTGTTTATCATTAATGGCGCACAGAGCGGTAATTCACAATATTTTCTCTTTAACCCATTTCGACACAAAATTCAAAATCAGAATTTTGGGTGGTTTAGAAAATTTTTGTTCGAATGTATTATTTAATCGAAGAATCAATATTTACAATTTTGGAAAATGAAAAATCCCTATTCTGTACTAGTGACACTATGGTCATAAACATTACACATACATGTACATTACACATGTTCTTATACATTACAAGTTATTGGTATAACAAACATTACTTTCATTCTCATGTCTCCCTTGCATTTCAAACACACACTCTCTCTCTCCCTCTCCCTCTCTCTCTCTCTCTCTGTCTGTCTGTCTCTCTCTCTCTCTCTTGTCTCTCTCTGTCTCTCTCTCTCTCTCTCTCTCTCTCTCTCTCTCTCTCTCTCTCTCTCTCTCTCTGTGCGTGCGTGTGTGTGTGTGCGTGAGTGCATGTGTGTGTATTTTATGAGGGTAGGTGGAAATCCTTAAAAGACACTATGTGGCCCATACCACATGATAGTGTGAGATTTTTACCCTCTAAAACCACCTCCCTTCTCCTCCATCCTCCCCGCGGAACCGCCCTTAGGCATTACATCACGGGGAGTGGATCAGAGTGGCTTAGTCACAAGCCACTTTTCTTCGCCGGATCGTAGGAAGGATCCAAGGAGGATCAGTCGACTTCCATTCTTTCCCTTTCTATTCTCCTGAGCTCAGCTATTATAGTCTGCGCATAAGCGCTCACCGCATCCCAGTTGGTTTCTGGGGCGAGCATGCACCCAACCATTGCTTCGAGTGTCAGCGGGTCGATCCCGAGTATACTCATAACTAGAGCCCGGAAGTTTGGCAAAATGCCTTTTTGTTATTATTACGATTTTAACACTTTTAACAATAGGAGTCACTTATATGTGCTTATGGAATCATTTTAGAAGATTTTCATTTTGCCTTTTTTTGCCTATTTTAGCTTCTGATGCCTATTTTAGGTATTTTTGCCTTTTTTTGCCTTTTTCGTCATTTTTTGCTTTTTGCTTAATTTTTTTTTCTCTTTTCACCCTGACACCGATTTCTATAGTATTGGAAGCCATGTGTTATATCGTTTTCTATCGGTCTGCAAGCCAGAACAATACGTGGTCATCGTCGTGTTTTGTCTTTCTCTGCAAGCGGAGGCATGGTATCAAAAAGGAAGTGTTGAACTCGGGCTCTAGGGTCAGGAAGTGTTAAAAGCCGCTGTGAGAAAGCGAGACGATACCCGCTAGGAACCTTCGATTTCTTTCACTGACACCCACAGGCTTCCTTTTGCCACGAGGGATTCCATCCCACACTACTAAAGCAGAGCGCCTTGGAGGTCCTATATGACATGCGATACGGCCCGGCTCAATGGCGATTACACGAGTTCGAAGAACGAAAGTAATATCAGTGTTTTCACTGGTGCCATTTGAAGATTCAAAAGATAATATTTCAGTTCAATTTGGCGAAGATGTATTTTCCACTGATGGTGCTATTCTATTTTGCAAATTGTGCGAGAAAGCTGTCAACCATGAAAAGAAGTACTTCATTTCTCAGCATATGGCAACAACAAAACATAAATCTGCAATCGCGAAGAAGAGTGGAAAAAAGGAACGACAGTTAATTTCGGCGGTGGACGCAACATCCAGTAGACAGTCCCAGTTTTCTCTCGATCTGTGCAAGGCATTCATGGACGCTGGTATTCCTTTTTGGAAATTGGAAAACCAGAAGTGTAGACCCTTTTAAGAAAAATATACGAAAGAAATGGTACCATCAGAATCTACGTTAAGGAAAACCTATCTGACCATCTGCTATGAAGAAACTTTAAATAGAATTCATGAAGCAATTGGTGATAAAAACACTTGGATTTCCACTGATGAAACTACGGACGCTACAGGACGCTATCTAGGTAATGTCGCCATTGGAACTAATGGAACCGACTTACCGTGAGTTCTCAACTTTTCTTCTTACAGCTGAAGAATTGGAGAAAGCGAATGGTACAACAATTGCTCAATTATTTACAAATTCCTTACTACTTCTGTGGCCTGAAGGCATACGCCATGATAATGTTCTACTTTTCATCACTGACGCTGCCCCGTACACGAAGAAGGCAGCCAGAGCACAAAAAGTACTCTTCCCGAATATGCTTCATGTGACGTGTTTAATCCACGGACTTCACAGGATTGCTGAAGAGATAAGATCTTTGCATCCTACGGTAGACAAGTTGATTTCGAATAATAAAAAAGTGTTCTTGAAATCTCCTTCCCGTACCCGGATTTTCAGACAAGAAGCGCCCGGATTAGCTCTTCCTCCACAGGCGATATTGACTAGATGGGAACCTGGATATCCGCTGCTGCGTATTACGCAAATCATCTAGACAAAATCCGCGACGTATTTAAGGTTCTACCAGAAAATGAAGCTCCATCAGTACGTGAAGTGAAGAAGCTTTTGAGTAATGCAGAACTAAACAGTGAACTTGCGTTTATCCTCGCACATTATGGAAAGTTGCCTCAGATAATTGCAAATCTGGAAAAAAGGGGCGAAAATCTTGTGTCAGTCATGAAAGTCTTTCAAGAAACATTAGAGAGTTTAATGCAGGTGCCTGGAGAACAAGGTTTAGCTGTAGCACAAAAGTGCAAAAGTGTCGTTAGCGCGAATGAGGATTTGGAAAAACTGAAAACAATTTGTAGTGTTCTGAGCGGTGTACTTGGAGTTGATATTGATATGACTCCAAATTCAATAGCCTGCTTTATTAATGCTCCCATTTCTTCGGTTGAAGTTGAAAGGTCATTTTCGGCTGTGAAGAATATTCTTTTGGACAGGCGGTTAAGTTTAAATGTAGAAAATCTGAAGAAATATTCAGTAGTTATGTGCAACCAAGAAAACAAAGATCAAGTTTCCATGTAAATGTTTATGTGTGATTCAGTGTTAATATAAAAACTTATTCATTTGAATCATAACAAAATTCTTTTCACTTCATTTCCTTTTCTATTATCATTTGTTAGATTTTACATGATGTTCTGTACCCTGCCATAGCTAGAATAAATGCCTTTTTTAGTGTCTATTTTCGTAAAAATAAATGCCTTTTTGCCTGCCTATTTCAGCCGAAATAAATGCCTGAACTTCCGGGCTCTACTCATAACGTGCCGTCGCTGCAGATGGTATCGCGGGCACTGGAAGAACACATGATCGGCGTCTTCGACAGCAGGTTCACATAGTGGATAGAATGGGGTATCCTCCAGCTTGAACCTATGCCAAAAAGCATCCATGTCCAGACAACAGCTGAGTCAAGAAGAAATTTACTTCGCCTTGTTACGGTTGATACATGGTGCAATGGAGGGAATGATGCGCTACGTCCATCTTCCTTTAATGAACTTGCCCCATCGATCCTGCCATTCGAGCAGTGTTATCGAGCAGTCTGGGTTCTCCTCTTCTTTATGATATCGCCTCCGTCTCTCCTACGCCAAGATATGGACAGGAGGCATCCCCGCGATGACGCACACTGCATCGTTTGACACAGTGCGGAATGCACTAGCTAACCGCAATGCTGATAACCTGTACACTGACGGCATCCCTCAGAAGTAACTATTTGTCGACGTGGAGTTGGTCCATACTGGAGCTCCACAGAGCAAGACGGACCTAACAACCAAGGCCAGAAGCTTCCGTTTCTCCTGACAGGGCCCTATGTTGGGCATTAGCCTCGACAGTGCTGCATTAACTACCGCCGCTTTATTGCTGGCGAACTTCAGGTGGTCAGCAATAGTCAGACGGGCGTCAATCATGAGACCAAGATATTTGATATACGGCTGTGATGTAATACGGTGGTCTCCAACTTTGAGAGTGATGGTTTCTTTCTTTTTCCTGCTAGTGACCAGGATAACCTCAGTCTTGTGCTGAGCTAACTGCATCCCCGAGGATTTCAACCACCGACTAACAATAGCGATCGCTTCGTTGCAAATATACACAATTTCCTCAATGTATTTCGCAACGGCGACGATAGATATGACGTCCGCGAAACCAATAATACTGGTGCCTTCTGGGAGGGAAAGCCTCGTCATACATCATATTCCATAATGGTGGGCCCAATACCGACCCTAACGGGACACCAGCGGTGACATTGTGTACCTTCGGCCCATTATTTGTATTGTAAATCAGGGCTCTCTTATTCAGATACTCGGCCACAATCTTCCTCAAGTACGTTGGCACCTTAAATCTGCGGAGAGCTTGATGAATATTACTCCACCTGGCCGAGTTGAATGCATTCTTAATATCCAACGTAACGACAGCACAGTACTCCCTTCCATCTACTTCTTCCAATTGCTTGTCGGGCGGTGTTAATGACAAGCTGGACTGCGTCAACAGTCGAGCGGGCTCTGCGGAAACCATACTGATTTTCCAAAAGACCTCCTCCCTCCTCTACAGCTTTCTCTAGTCTGGTACTAATAATTCTCTCCAGAACCTTGCCAGCTGTGTCAAGCATACACAGTGGCCGGTATGACTTTGGGAGATTTATTCCCCTTAGGGAGGAGCACCAGACGCTGTTTTTTTTCATCTTTCTGGGTACACCCCTTCTCTCAAGCAAGAATAATAGAGGTCCACAAAGATGTCGGTGTGAGCGAGAATAGCAGTCTTGAGGGCAATATTGGGAATGTTATCCGGTCCGGGAGCCTTTGTGTTGCCGATTCTGCTGATTGCGTGCAGAATTTCTTCTTGCGTGACTGGAGAAATTATTTCTAGCTCAGATAACGCTATATTAACTGGTTCACTGGGGTGGTTCGGGAATAGGGCTGCCACAATTCTGAGCAGCATATTGGGGCAAGTTGGAGAACGTAGGTGCCACTGTCTTAACCTACTCATGACCGTCTTGAAGGCGTACCCCATGGATCCTTTACCACCTCGTCACACAGGCTTTTGGCGCATAAGCGTTTGCTCTTGCGGATTTCTATCTTCAACTGGCTTCGAGCAAGTTTGTATTGCTCTTGCAATTGAAGAAAGTTGTCTCTGCCACGAGCTCTCTGGTACTGTCTTCTGGCTCGAAGGCACTTCCGACGTAATTGGGCGATATCCTCATTCCACCACTAAATTGATGAACGTCGAGTGATTGCGCCCCGTCTAGACATAGCCGCATCACAGGCTTTTGTTACCCATTTCATAACCTGTCCAGCTTTGTCATCTGCGGTACCTGTTGATACTATCGTCTCCAAACATAGTTGGAAAACTTCGTCAAACGTTTTTGCTTTCCACCCAGCTGGCTGATATTTCGGTGCAAACTTATCCCTCCGCTGATTTTTCACCTCGCACAAGAGTGCCTGGTGATCACTATGGGTATAGTGTTCACTAACTCCCCAGGACACTCCCATTCTCAATAGATTATCTGACATAAACGTCAGATCCACAACAGATCCCACGCCCCCTCTGCCGAAGGTGTGTATGTCTCCTGTGTTAGCGAGCTCTTCATTCAGAAGAGAGAGGGATGCCAGAACCACTCGACCTCGCTCATTAGTGGACGAACTCAACCGCCCAGGCGTTGAAGTCTCCAGCTATCATCCAACTCCAGTCCTCTTGCGTCGTACACTAAGCGGTCGAGGAACAGCTCAAACTCGTCCATTGTCGCATTTGGTGAGGCATAACAGCTATAGATGTAAACGCCGTTGATCTTTACCCAAACAAATCCAGCTCCGGGTCTCGTCATTACTTGCTGAAATGTGTTTTCCACAGGTGGCCCAGATTGCCTCCTGGTTGTGGAGGCCAAGCTGTATCTTCACGGTTAGTATACTGTTCGCATACTATTGCTAAATCAGCCTCCCATTCCCTAACCGACTGTGCCAGGATATCCTGAGCGACTGCGCAATGGTTGAGATTGAGTTGTATAATTCTCATTTTCTATCGGTTATTGCTTTCTGCGCTTTTTGGTACGATGGACACCTGCTGCACCCTAGCATGTCTGCCTTGTTTCCCCTTTTCTTCAAAAGGAAGCACTTAACGTCATTTGTGCATGCCTTAGCAAGGTGATCAACACCACCACAATTCATGCACAAGTTGGACCGGTCATGTGAGCTTTTACATGCTTTTCTGAGGTGTCCAAAATCCAAACATCTGTAATACCTCAGGGGGACCTTCTTCTCACGCGGAGTGCAGTACACCCATCCTATTCTTATTTTACGGATGGCCAACAATTTGTTAGCCACCGCAACAGGAAGGCTGACTATTGCATGGTTGAAGGCTGACTATTGCATTGGTGTTCCACCAGAGGGTCTTAGAGATTTGACCACAGTAGCTGGAAGATCACTGGCTTGGGGAAGTTTGTTCACCAGAGCCCTATGCACTTCCTTTTTAGTTGTGACCTCATCCAGGTCCTTCACCTGAATGGTCACGGTGTGAGTGAGAGCCCTCACATCAGCGTCCGATCCAAACACCTTCTTTACAGAGGACTGAAAATCTGCTGTTTGACCTCCGGCAGACCGCTTCAGTTGCAGAAGGAGATCGCCGCCAGCTGTCTTCCGGATGTGTGTGACATTCTCGCCCAGATCCTTAATCCTTAGGTTTTCATTTTTTAAGGATGTCCGCGTACGTCAGCGCGTCATCCTTCTTCTTTATCATGTGTGTGTATCTGTGTGTGTGTATTCTTTATTTTGTTAAATTATTACGCTTATCCCAAAAGATAAGTCGATACAATATTAGGCAATGGAATTGATTATTGACCTGACAGGAATGTACAGATAAGTTTTGAATTCTTCATGGAAAGGAAGGGACACTCGGCCCAAGTTGCGTTTCCACCAGTTTGCACTACAAACTCCACTCTTACCCAAGTGGATGATGGTCAAACACACGCACACGCGCACACGTACGCGCACACACGCACGCGCACACACGCACGCGCGCACACGCACGCGCGCACACGCACATACACGCAAGCATACACACACACATGCGTCCACGCACGCACACATACACACATTGACGAACTGTCCAAAAGTCGTCAGTGCAGACGCGAACCTTCTGTATTTTTACTTTCTCGTATACGTACGTATACGGAGTAATATACGTAGTATAGAGAAAGTTATGTAGCGCTGCGCGAAAAAACGGCGGATTTTCGACGGAAAAAATTATTGGCGGGCTCTGGTGGCGAAAAAGTGCATTAAACCAGTTGCTAAATTAAGAGAAAAAAATCCTCTAACACGTCGTGTAGCCAGAATCCCTGTTTTGCGGGTCCTTGATGCCCAAAAACCAATTGGAAGCAAAACGTCTGTCTGCGTCTGTCTCTGTCAACACTACTAGCGTCTAATCCACACGTACGATCTTTTTCAAATTAAAGAAACCTATGTCGATTAGGCTCTAGTTGAAATTTTGAAATTTTGAGAAACATTCTTTAAAATGGGGGGTACTTTCCATGAAGCCCTTTGGACATTTTCAAAATTTTCTCAAAAACAGTTCGATTTTTTTTCTTTAAATTTCTTGTAAGAATAGGGTTTAATTCATTTATTAAGGTGGCATAGGTCTGATTTTTACGGTTAACTCTGAATTTTCGAAAATTGCAAAAGTTTGAATTTTTCTGGCGTCTTCCTGCAACTACAAAATGGAAGAAAGAGATTTTTCCTACACATGAAATTTGTTGTGCATAAATAGTTCTTTCAATAAGGTCAAGTACATTGTTTCGGAAATGTTAGTAGCTTTCGTGCAATAGTGCATACAATATTTGCAATTTTAAAAAATTACAAAAACAAAATTTTCTCAAAAACGGCTCCATTTTTTTCTTTAAAGTTTTTGTATTGTTAGTGCCAAATAAACCCTTTACCATGACATAAACGCCATATTACTCTATTCTTCTGTTTTTTTCAAAAAATTTAAATATGAAATTTTTTGACTTCTCTCACGTCGGTAATATTTACATTAAAGGCAATTTCTTCCCATTATATTTATGAGTATATGTGCTTTAAATAATGTCAAATAAAGTTTCTCGAAAACTCAACCGTTTTCTGTACAAATGAGCTCAAGATTCCGCATTGTCAGAAACGCTCAAACGCCATTTTCTCAAAAATGTCTCCAAATTTTTTCTTCAAATTTTTCTAATAGATATTGCTATGTGCGCTGTTTAATATGACATAAAGTTCATTTCGGTATACTCATTTATTTTTTCAAATATTACACAAATGTTTTTTTTAAATACCTCTCAATCCGTTAATATGGACATTTTCATCTATTAGTACGCATTATTAAAATTGTGAGTGGAAGTGCTTCAAATGATTTAAAATGAACTTTTTCGAAAACTCAATAGATTCTTGTGAAAAAGGGCTTCAAATTTCGCATTTAGAGTAATGCTTAATCGCCATTTTCTTAAAAACCGCTTCAAATTTTTCAATAAAATTTTTTATTTAGGATGAGTTTTTACTCTTCTTTAATAGAATTGAAGTAATATTTCAGTTGCACTATTAGAAAAGCAAAAAGTTGAGATATCAAAAAAATGTAGTTGGTGCGACGATAGATGGCAGCTGGCCAGAGAATGGAGCAAAACCTTCAAGCCAGACCACACCAAGGAAATTAGAAAACTATACTACGAGAAAGTCTGTGCCATTCTGTAGCACCTCTAGTTGAAAATTGCAAAACGTTCACATTGCAAAGGTACAATTTAAAGAAGGCCGAATACAATGTTTGAAAAAAACCGTTTTCACGTAATTTCTGCTTGACATTAATGCAATTTATAAAAAAACAAAATTTTCTCGGAAACCACTCCAATTTGTTTCTTCGATTTATTTCCCAACATGTGCCACTTGAAAGAATGGTGCATATCGCATTTCGTTGAACTCTGACTTTTCGAAAATTGCAAATTTAGAAATACTGCAAGAAAGCATGTGCTGTTGTAGCAACACTAGTTACAGCATTTGTGTTAGGCAATGCGATTAAAACATGATAATACTTTCTGTTATGTTTAGGTTAAATGTTGGAAAAAATATACTGTGCAGCTGCAGTTTTTGAGAAATATTTTTCATTAAATACAAGCGTGCATTTAATGAAAAGCCAAACCGGAGGTAGGTACGGCGATTCAGCCTTTCTTGTTCGAATTGCCCAACAACGATTCAAAGAATTTCCACAAGGATTTGTACAGAACAACGAAGAAAGCAAACATTCCAAGAAAGGAAGGTAGATTATATTTACTTCAGCAACTATCTTCAGAAGTACACAAATAAGGCTAAGAACAAGTGATGGTACCGAATGACACAGACTTTCTCGTACTAGTTCGAATAAATTGGTCTGGGCTAGCTTTAGATTTTCCACATCCTCTTCTCAGTTGCCATCTATCGTCACCCAAAGTATATTTTTTAACTCATATTTTCAGTTTCTAAATGGTATAACCGAACTATATTTTAATAATATTATAGAAGATAAAAACCTCGTTATATTTGGAAATTTTCGTTGAAATATTTGGTGCCGATTTTAAGAAAATATGTAAGCGTTCCTGTAAATGCGAAATTGCAAGGTCTTTTTTCACAGAAACTTTTCAATTTTGAAGAAACTTCACTGGAAATCATTTGAAGCACTTCAACTCACAAATGCAATAATATATACAAATTCCTGGAAATGTGCATAAAAATGGCATGAGAGATATTAAAAATAGACGTTTGCGTAATTTTTGAAAAAGCAAAAAATATAGCAAAATAGCATTTATGTCATAGTGTATTTAGCACTAACCGTACAAAAAGTTTGAAGAAAAAATTGAAGCCATTTTTGATAAAATGGCGTTTGAGCGTTTCTGGTTTTAGTGATTCTCGACGCGTCAACTGCTGTCATTAGTCCCGTAAATCTAGTGCACATTTTTCCTCTGGCGTGGCGGTGGGCTTTCCCCGCAGGATGCTGAGATCCGGCGCCGACCTTCCGTCGGCTAGCGGGGTTTTCTTAATCAGGTATTTCCCATAACCGGGGCACCGCCCCAGTAATGACAAACTCTAGGCTCCCGACCTGTCTCCCGGCATGTGTGATAGTGCAGTGCATGTTAGTGTAAGTGTGGGTAAGTAATGGGCAAGTATAGAGCAAAGAAGAGGAAGGGAAGATCGGGCGCGGTCCGTGGCCCGTTTGTTTGGGTACTGCTCCAGCATTCGCTTGGTTTTGAGCGGAGAAGCCAGCACGGAAAACTACCGGTCAAAGCAACCGGTCGCTAGATTTCTCCAGATAGCGATTGAATTCGACCTAGCTGATAAGATAGTGTTGAAAATCCTAGCAACGCCGTACAATGGTGTAATGTTGGAAAAAACAAAAGACTAGAGAAAAATTGTGTTTATGTGATCTTATACAGTACATTTAGCGCTAACCCTACCAAAACTTTTATGAAAAAAAATTGAGCGGTTTTTGAGAAATATTTGTTTTTTATTTTATATTTTTTAATACTGTCCATGTTTAACGCAATATGGCGCGAAAAATACTAAAATGTTCAAGAATGTACAAGATATTAATTAAAGAACTAATAATGGAGAAAAATTTCATTTACAGCCAAAATCTCTACCTTCAATTTTGTAGTTATAGGAAGACGCCGAAAGTATTTTAAAATTTGGCAATTTTATAAAATTCAGAATTAACTGTGAAAATGGGACCTATGGCACATTTATAAGTGTATTTCACTCTGTTCTCTCAAGAATATTTTTAAAAAATTTTGTCCATTTTTGAGAAATTTTTTAAAATGGCCCCCGGACTTCATGTAAAGTTTTCCCCAAAATTTAAAGAATTCCCGTCTCCAAAGTTCCTAATATTTCCCCGCCTGCCTGCGCTCTTTGTCACAACATAGCTCTCTCTCTCTCTCTGTCTCTCTTTTTCTCTCTCTCTCCTTCTCTCTCTCTCCTCTCCTTCTCTCTGTCTTTCTCTCGTGGGTCGCGCGGTAATTCAACCATAGACTATGATTCAACACTGCGAGTTTGGTGATAACAAACTGATGAGTGAGAAGGATCAGACGGAAGGCAGCTTACGTGTTTCTACAGTAGGGTTTGTCCAAATGATCAACAGAAAATAAGCCGTTTCTTGAAGAAGAGTTTCGGTCTCCAGTCCCTGTTTGACCGTGGCTAGTGAGCAGTGACAGTGTGCTTTACACAGTAGCTGCTGTTATTCACAAAAGCCCAATTATTACAAATAATTCAAAGTATATCCACTGAAAAACGATAGGTCGTTGATCAAATAATCATTGTCTGGAGCTGGGAGTCTGGAGCTTTCGGGATTTATCGTCTGCCTAGAGCAGTATCAAATTCAGCGAAACGCTGTTGCTTCCGCAGTACTACTGTCAATAGTAATAATAATAATAATAATAATAATAATAATAATAATAATAATAATAATAATAATAATAATTGAACATGGCCACATTCCTCTCCGTCATCCACCATACCATCCAGATCTAAATCCAATAGAACTTGTTTGGGGATTTATAAAAGGGCGCGAGGCAGCAGAAATTGGTGCATCCTTAAAAGAAAAGGAAACGTTTTGCAGAGAAGTGTTTGCACAATACAGTGCTGAACAATGGAAGAAATTCTGCGAGCATGTGTAGGGAATAGAGGCGACATAATAATTCAGATAATGTATGGATCAGCGAACGACGTATTCATTTATTTGGACACTCCTGGGAGTGCGAGTTCCTCTTTTGACAAAGAGGGCAGTGATGACGAGTGACGGTCAGCGCGATCGCTGCGTCTTGCAGTCTCTTCTTGTCGCCTATGCGCTTCCTTATCGCCGAGAGGGGAAATCTCAGATGCCACAGGGTGGGGGCAGCCTCCGAGACTTTACCAAAGGTACGTCCGCCATGATTTTTTTTTTTTTTTTTTTTTTTTTTTTGCGAGCGGTTCAGCTATAGCAGTGCAACAGAATGGCACAGACTTTCTTGTGGTAAAGTTTTCTAATTTCCTTGGTGTGGGCTAGCATTACAATCTTGCCCCATCCTCTTGCCAAATGCAATTTATCATCGTCCATTTTTAAAAAATTTTCCTCCATTTTTCGGTTTTCTAATGGTAGATTCAAAATATTATCTTTAAAATTTTAAAAAATAGTAAAACCTCGTCCTAAATGGAAATTTCCGTTGCAAAATTTGGAGCCGCTTTTTAAGAAAAAAATATTTAAGCTCTGGTGTAAATGCGAAACTTGAAGCTCTTTTATTAAAAAAACAACTTTCATTTAATGTCATTTGAAGCACTTCTAGTGACAACAGTGTTTAAAAAACGTTGTAAATGTGCATATTAACGGCGAGAGAGATATTTAAAAAAAATACTTTGTGGAATTTTTGAAAAAACAAAAGTACCCAAATGCACCAAAATGTACTTTACATCATATTAAACTGTACAATTAGCACTATCCGTTGGAAAAATATTGAAGAAAATATTTGGAGACATTTTTTAGTAAATGTTGTTTAAAAGTTTCTGAAAATGCGGAATTTTGAGCTCATTTTCAGAGAAAACTCTTGAGTTTTCGAGAAACTTTATATGGCATGTGTAAAAGTACTAAAATTTTTAAAAAGTGTACATGACCTTAATGAAAGAACTAATTATGAACAAAAAATTTCATTAAAATTTCTATCTTTTATTTGTAGTACTAGGAAGACACCGAAAAAAATTCAAACTCTAGACTGTACTTGGGGTTTTCTAACGTGACGACTGAGGGTAGTATCTTCAAGATGGAATTCGGCACTTCTTGCATCTTTCTTGGTCCTGCCGCAAGATGTCGCATGATCGCGACCGTATCAAGCAGTGCTGCAGATCAAGCGACTCTAGCGGCAGGACTGAGAATGACTCAAAAAGTCGTGCCGCCACGTTAGAAAAACCGAAGTATACGTATATTACTCCACATAAACGATCGCATACGAGAAAGTAACTTGTGGTGCTTCATGACACAGACTTTCTGGCAGTAAAGTTTTCTAATTTCTTTAATGTGGACTGACTTTATGGCCTTGCCTCCCTCCCCTTGCCACCTGCCGACTATCGCCACCGAAATAACTTTTTTTTGAAATTTTCTCAACTTTTCTGTTTTCTATTAGTAGAAACGAAATATTATGTTACGAAAATTAAAGAAGGTCATCCTAAATAGCAATTTTCATTGAAAAATTTAGAGCTGGTTTTATGAAAATGGCGTTTAAGCGTTACTGTAAATCAGAAACTTGAAGCTTTTTTCACAGAAAATATTTGAGTTTTCGAAAAACTTCATTTGAAGTAATTTGAAGCACATTAACTCGAAAATGCAATAGTGTTTACGAATTGATAAAAATGTGCATATTAACGGTGTGAGAGATATGTTTAAAACAATACATTTTTTGTAATTTGTGTAAAAAATTACATTAGTGTAATTTTGGAAAAAAAAAGTATGTACCAAAATGAATTTTACGTCATATTAACCTGTGCAATGGATACTATTTGTTGGAAACGTTTAAAGAAAAATTTGGAACAGTTTTTGCGAAAATGGCATATGAGCGCGTATACGGAAATTTGAGCTTTTTTAAAAAACTTGAGTCTTCGAGAAAGTTTATATGAGCTCGTTTAAAGCGCATGAACTCAAAAGTATAATAATGTGAAAAAATCGCCGCGAATGTATACATTAACGACGCGAGAGACAAGTCAAAAAATATTTTTTCTAATTTTTGCAAAGACGAAAGAATAGAGCAAAATGGCAATATGTCATTTTGTAGTGTACATTTCGCACTATCCCTACTGTAATGATCCATAATCCCTCGGAACAGTTTTGGGTTTAAAGTGTATAAACTTGGCAGGAAAATATCAAGATTTAGATTTGCGAAGACAAAAGACGGCGACATCGCGCATAAATATTTTTAATAAATTAAACAAATGCGTGATAGAAAATGGAAATAAGCATTAACACTCAATTATACATAATTTTCGGAACTAGTAGAAGGTGGAATCATGAAAATCGAGTCAGAAGTTCAGGAGATTTGGACAGAATTGGAATTGTATTTTTGGTGATTAAACTAGAATACGAGAACAATTGTTGCTATTGCAAAGCTTAAGGCAAAAGAGTAATTTTATTAAATATCAAGAAAACGCGTGAAGGCATCAAGATGAGACTTTCGGAAATAGGGCAAAATTTATGGAAAATTATGGGAACACTCGCAGTTTCGAGAAGTACCGAGGAAGCGCGTCAAAATTAAAATTAATATTGTATAATTGAAATAAACACGGAACAAATGACGCATCGCGCTGACGTCACAGTTTACGTCACGATGCAAAAGGATAGAAATTAATAGAATTTAATGAAATGAGACTAAGGAAGAAAAGGGAAATAGTATAATGATTAGCGAAGAAACAAGAAATAATAGTGGGAAGCAATGACGAAGCATAATAACGCTGACGAGCACAAATTAAAGAAAACTTTTATAATGTCATTTGTGGCTACGGGCGAGCGATCGGCGGATGTTCGCCAGAAGTAAATAAAAGATCGGGGCAACAATGGGCATGGGAAGAGGAGTAGAAGCGCTGGGGCTCGGATGTGCAGTGTTGTGGTCGGTCGGAGGCGAAGTTCGCGTAATGATTTTTTTAAATAGAATTGCGCAACCAGCACATAACATTTTATTGGTGTTTCAACCGGACAAAGAAGTGATTTAACACTAATTTCGTGTGTCGCGTACGGTAGCTGGAGATGCAATCGCGATATTATTCGCGTAACTAATGACGTTCGTTCGTCGCGGGAGTTGACGAAATAAGACTAAATAATTTCCGCTAAGCGATTGGTGGAATTTCTCGGCAGTGCAACGCGGTGGAAAGGTGCGATTTTATAAAAACTGGGAGAAGCCGCGCTGTGTGCAGAGATAGCCAACGGACGACGGTGATATACGCCGCGTGTCGCAGCATCAAGTCGGCGAAAGGGAAGTGACAGATAAATGTTTATTTGTTTGTTTGTTTCGTTTATTTTGAAAACAAAAAAATCCATGAAGAGCATTTGTCGAAGATCAAGTTCTGTAATAAGCATAAGTAATTCAATAATTGATTTCGACAGAATGCGCATTCGGTGTGAATGAGTTTTTTTGTATATGTTGTAAATGTATCAGAGTGAATGAGTAGTATTTTTCTTGCTTTGGTGTCATATTTGTTTGCTTATGTTATTGCATTGTTTATCCGCCATGGGGTGTTTTTGTGTGTGTCGCTAGAGGGCAGCAACCCCGTTTGTGTGCATAATGTTTGGGATTGGCAAAATTAGGAATTACTAAAGAAAAAAGGAATAAATGATGATGAACATCTTCAGGTTCGTCAGTAAACCCGCAAAATGTGTTGTGTTTTAAGTAGCTAGATGCCGACCTACGCCCGCGTGCCTAATTACTTTGTTTCAAGTCCTGTATAAGGCAATCACAGCCTCACGCCCACCAAAGGAAGTAAAAAAAAAAAAATTAGGAAGTTTTGTAAATTTAGCTAGCGGACGGGCATGAATAAAAGTTGAAGCCGGGTTAAAAGGAACACGTGAGTTAAAAAACGACGCGCCCAAGTGTATTCGAAAGTTTGTTAAATTGGCAGCCCAAGTCGAGTATAGGAAGAAGAGTAAATAGGAGATAGTAGTGGTAGTAGAAGAGCGAGATCGTTACAGTTGGCGCCACCAGGTGGGCCATTAAAGGAGTGTCATAATATTAAAATATTAGTAAATAAGTAGTAGGATTCACGATCTATTACACTACCAAATGTTTAAAAAAGTTTCGAGCAGTTTTCGTGAAAATCTTGTTTTTGTTATTTTTTTAAAATTGCACATATTGCACGCCATTTTGTGCGAAAACTATCCAAAGGTTCAAAAAAATGCACATGACCTTACTGAAAGAAGTAATTATGGACAACAAAGTTCATTTGAAGGAAAAATCACTATCTTCATTTTTGGAGTTGAAGGAAGACACCGAAAAAAATTGAAACTTAAGATATTTTCGAAAATTTAGAGTTAACCCTGAAAATCGGACCTAAGCCATCATTATAAGTGAATTTTACTCTATTCTTACAAGAAATGTAAAGTAAAAATTTGGAGCCGTTTTTGAGAAAAATTTGAAAATGTCCCAGGGGCTTCATGTAAAGTTCTTCCAAATTTTAAAGTATGTTTTTCAAACTCTCAAAGTTTTGACTTGAGCCAGGCGGAGAGTGGTTACAATTTTTTCAAAAAAAACTAAACATGGTTTCGCCGCTAGTAGTGTTCACGGACAGTCAGACGTTTTGAAAAAAAAAAAACACTTTTTCGGTATGGACCTCAAAAAATATTTTTCCGTTGAACTCTCAAAATCGATTTTCCGCAGCATTACATAACTTTCTTTATACAACGTATATTACTCCGCATATACGTACGTATACGAAAATGTAACAAGTGGTACTACAGAATGGCACAGACTTCCTCGTAGTAGTTTCCAATTTTTTTTTTTGGTGTGAAATAGCTTTACTGTCCCTGTTTACTAGCCCCATCCCCCTATCGCCACCCAAAGTACTTTTTTTGAAATGAAATCAATTTTCCGGTATCCTAATAATAGGACCGAAATATTACTTTAAAATAATAAAGAATATTAAAACCTTGTCCCATTTGGAAATTTTCTTTGAAAAATGTAGAGTTTTTTTTAGGAAAAGAGCGTTTAAGCGTTACTGAAAATGCGAAATTTGCTGTTCTTTTTCACAGTAATCTATTGAGTTTTCGAAAACTTCATTTGAAGCACTTCCACTCACAAATGCTATAATGTATACACATAGCTGGAAATGTGCAACGATGTGAGATGTTTCAGAAAGTTACATTTCTGTAGTTTTTGAAAACAAAAATATACACATAAATGAACTTTACGTCATATTAAACAGTACAATATGCACTATCCGTTGGGGGAAATGGAAAAAAAAATGGAGCCATTTTTGAGAAAATGGCATTAGAGCGTTTCTGAAAATGCGGAATTTTGAGCTCATTTTCACAGAAAACTGTTGCGTTTACGGGAAACTTTGTATTACACTATTTAAAGCACATGTACTCATCAATATAATGGTGTAAACAAATTGACGCTAGTGTAAATATTAGCGACGTGAGAGGGTAGTAAAAAAATTACATTTTTTGAAAAAAAAACAAAATAGAGCAATGTAGCAATTATGCATCTTATAGAGTGCATTTAGCACTATCCCTACCAAATGTTTAAAGAAAGAATTTGGAGCAGTTTTTGAGAAAATATTGTTTTTAATTTTTTTTAAATCGCTCATATTGCCCGCAATATTGCGCGAAAACTACTACAAAAAATATACCTGACTTTAAGGAACTAATTATGAACAAAAAATTTCTTTCGAAGGAAAAATCGCTATCTTTAAGTCTGTAGTTCGAGGAAGGCGCAAAGAAAAAATCGAACTTTCAAAATTTTTGAAAATTCAGAATTAGCAGTGATAATCGGACCAATGCCACCTTTATAAATGTATTTTACTCTATTCTTACAAGAAATTTAAAGAAAAAGATTTGCAGCCGGTTTTGAGAAATTTTTGAAAATGTCCGGGTGGCTTGATGTAAAGTTCCTCAAAATTTTAAAGAATCTTTTTCAAAATCTCAAAACTTCGACTCGAGCCAGATGGACAGGGGTTTCTTCAATTTGGATAAAATCCTACGCATCGTTTAGGCGTTAGGGTTCGTAGACGGACGGACGGAGACAGACGGACAAACGGACGGACAGACCGGCAGACAGGCGCACGGACGTTTTAAAAAACACTTTTTCGATATCAGAGAACCCCAAAACGTGTATTTACGTTTAAATCTCGAAATCGATTTTCCGCAGCATTACATAACTTTCTCTACACTACGCATATTACGTCGTGTATAGTACTGTTTTGATTCTAGGTGGTGAATTAAAACTCTGTTATTGTTTTAACAAAAACGTTTATTTTGTTTCTTAACCCAATCACTGAAAACATTTGATTATTCTTTATACGTCACACTTCTCTTGATTATTTATTTACACTACACTTCTCTTGATTATTTATTTACACTACACTTCTCATTCACTGTCGCACGGTCCTAAGCACTGACCACAATTCGATACACTGGCCACATTCCACTGCACTGACCACAGTTCACGGCGCCGGCCACGGTTCACGTCACTGAGCACAATCACTGCACTGCTATTCACCGCGATGCACATACTTCACAGCTCAGCTTCCACTTCAGACTTGACTGACTCGCGGTCGCCGGCCGCCGCGTATTTATACTCGGCGGGTGCCGTCGAGAACTTTCCGGACCCCGCGATAGGCCCCGCGAACACTCTGGGACAATCTAGTGCAAGGGCCGCCGGCAGATGACGCAACCCGCGCACACAGGCAGCTCGTGGTGGCGCCGGCAGATGACGCAATATTCGTTACACTACCCTCTCCTTAGATGCAATCCGTCTCGAAGCGCGTTTAGTGAAATCATCCAGATACTTGCAGCTGGAGCCTCTAGTGCAGTTGGAGGTTAAGAAGAAGTGACAGTCAATTGTCTTCTTTGGATATGACGACATTCCATGGTGGTAGCTGCAGACTAAGATGCTAACCCCAGTGTACCGGAATAGTACTTTCAACATGCTTCTCCAGTTCAGTCCATCGAAACCACATCCCAATTTGGAGATGGCAATCTTCTGGACGTTGTCTTGCAGTACTTGGCATAATTCAATCAGCGTTTCCCAAATATTTTTATAGGATGCCTTGTGAAATGATTTACTTTTTGTGACAAGGTAATAAAGATATCAACTCACGTCGTGCAGTTGCAGAACCTTCCCAATATCTGGTTGCTGGTTCTCTAATTCTTCCATATTTTCTCTTGAATACAGCAGCAACACCTCTGGTCATATCTAAATCCTGGGCGACACAACGCGCCAATGCATATTCCTGGGGTACCGCAAACAGATTTAATTGCACTTCCATTGTTACACCATAACGCGCTTTATGCTTTTCACTATAATGAGACAAAGTCGTCAAATGTGAGTTCTTGCCTGTCCAGCTCACAAACTCGTGCGGTCTTTTCATTTTCATTACTTCCTGCGTACGGGGCCAGCCGATTCGAATGGACGACTCGTGGTTTTCCATTCGGCATTTTCACTACCTCGTACGGTCCTTCCCACTATCGTAATTTTGGACACAAATCGCGGCGTCGTTGGGGGTTAATCAGCCAGACATGATCTCCAGGTTGATAACCTCCTCGTTCAGCTTTGATGTCATACCGGTCTTTCATCCTGTCACTTGCGATTTGGATTCTTTCACGCACTGGTTATGAATTACGTCCATTTTCCGTCTTAGGTCATTTACAGTCTTCACCGGCTATTTCTTCATTAGTTTTACAACCAAACTGTAGATCACATGGTAGGCATAGTTCCCGGCCGAAGAGGATATTAGCGGGTGTTTGTCCAGTTGTCTCATGAACAGAGGAGCGGTAGGCTAGAAGGAAAAGTATGTATTGGTCCCAATCGCGTTGGTGATCTGACACGACCTTCGCTAAATATTTTCCCATTGTTCTGTTCATGCGTTCCACCATGCCGTCTGACTGCGGATGTAGGGCTGTTGCTTTTGTTTTTCTTATTCCAGGAAGTTCACACACTCCTTGAAACACTGCAGATTCGAAGTTCCGTCCCTGATCTGAATGTAATTCCAGTGGCACACCAAATCGGCTCACCCATTCCTTAACCAGTACTTCGGAGATAGCAGTAGCCTCTTGGTTAGGTATGGGATATGCTTCAACCCACTTGCTAAAATAATCCATGGCCACGAGTATGTATTTATTTCCATCATTTGACATTGGAAATGGACCAGCCAAGTCAATGGCAATTCGTTCGAAAGGACTCCCAACGTTGTATTGTCTCATCTTTGCTCTTCTCTTTTTATGTGGCCCATTACTAGTGGCACAAACGTGACACTTAGTGCACCGCATCTTTACATCTTGCTTGCAATTAACCCAGTAAAATCGTTCGCGCACTTTCTCTAGTGTTTTCGTTATACCAAGATGTCCTTCCGAAGTTCCATCATGCAATTCCCTCAATACTTCAGGCACCCTTACTCTTGGTAACAATATCTGCGTTCTCTTCTGAGAGCCATCTTTACTTTCCAGAATTCGTTTAAGAACACCTTCCTCTTCAGTAATCGAATCCCACTGCGCCCAATATAATTTTACTGCTGAAGAACAGGGAGCTATTTCTTACCAACTTGGTCTCCGTCCTGCTATTTTTTCCAAACATGTTTCAATTCTGCGTCCTCTTTCTGATCTTTCTGAAGTTCTCTGGGTTGCCATTGGTCATTACTGACAGTGACTCTTAAGGTAGGAGACATCTTCGCTTCCGCATGACAACAATGTTTGCAGTTTTCAGGGCACGGTCTTCTGGAGAGAGCATCGGCATTCCGGAGACTACTTCCACTTCGATGTTCTATTCTAAATGTGAATTCCTGCAATCTTTCAATCCATCTGGTGACTTGACCTTCCGGATTCTTGAAGTTCAGCAGCCATTTCAAAGCAGGATGATCCGTTCTCAAAAGAAATTCTTTACCGTAGAGATATTTGTAGAAGTGCTCAACGGATTTCACCACAGCAAGTAATTCTCTCCGGGTTTCACAATAGTTGCGTTCTGGCTTTGATAGCACTTTACTACAATAACAGTTTTACCGGCAGGCTATGACACGTCTCGATATCGTGTTCATAACCTTCGCCAAAGCCGCAACTTATCGCCTCCGCGACTTAGTGCGAGTAAGAAGAGCGGCAATGCTGAACCCTGGCTGTGAGAAAGTAAACAAATTCTCGCAAGCTGATTGCTTCAGAGCAGGTCACATGACGTGCCACAGCACGTGGCGGGAGAAGTGTCAGAGTCGCTTATACGCTGCCGGTACTATAGGCGGCGCGTCACATGATAGTGAGTTCTTGTGGATTCAAAATATTAAGCCAGGAATATAAAAGAAAATAAGGAACAGTTTTAAACAGATCTGCAAACATTTATTGTATTATTAGTTCTTATCTATTTTACCTTTGATACATGTAACTTTAAACAGAATTATGAACATTTAATATTTACTTTAACTATTAAATATTTTTTCATTTAGTTCACTAAATATGCTCATTAATTCCATGAAAAATCATTTATTATCTCTGTTAATGGCACGTGTGCAATTAAAATTCCACCGTGCAATTAAAACTCCACCCCCAGCGATCAAAATTCAGAAAAGAAGCCAAATCGTTTAAGAAACTATAACACAGACGTAGCCAAGGTGGTTCCAGTCGGTCATGAAATATCAACAAAAATATACATGTTTTACAAATAAAACATTTCATCTTAGGTTAACATACGCAAAAAATGTAAATGTATTATGTCTACATTTTTTACGTTACATAGCGTTATAAAAAGTATGCACTAGCAAAACTGTTTCAGAAGTGACTAGTTTTGTTTTTCCCGATATTTATACATGTTGTATTCTCTCACAAACCTGTCTTTACTGTTCGTGGAAAGTAATGTTTTCATGACAGTCAGCTTCTTCTAATATTTTATCCGCAATATGTTTAGTTTTATCATTATTATTATTACTATTGTTATTATTATTATTATTATTGTTATTATTATTATTATTATTGATATCATAATTATTAACACTTACTGGTTTTGATGTAACTTTTAAGTTATTGTTATTATTAGTTATATTTTTATAATCATTATTATTATTATTAATAATATGGTCATTCCCTTATACAGCGAAGTGAAGTGTAGTGTAGTGTGGTGTGGGGCATGGGAGGGGAGTGCAGTGTAGTGGAGCGCAGTGCAGCGCAGTGAAGTGAAGTGAAGTGAAGTGAAGTGGAGTGAAGTGTTAGAAAAGCTTATAAATCAACTTACAGATAACTCAAAATCAATCTCTAATTCTAATTGTAATTACACTTGTAAATATTCGTAATAGTTTGTAATTGTCGTATATCTAGTTGTAATCATGTTTGCCACCGAGCATTAGCTCAAAGCGAACTTTAATAAATCTATCTATCTACCTTCCACATGCAAATTTTTCTTGCAAACCCAATGCAAGCATCACTAAAATAGATCTTTTTCAGAGGAAATATGACGTCATCCAACATATGCCTCGAATAGTAAAGATGTATTTAATTTCTCAAAATTAATGCGTACCACTAAATATCGTTGTGCTTGAATAATGTCATGAGAAATACATGTTGATTTTCGTGGACATGAACATATGATGGAATACAAGCTCAGTGCATATTTACACCGTATAAAATTCTATTGTAATCAGTAGGGGGTGGATTTTAATGATCTAAAACATCGTCAAAAATGATCAATATAATGTTCTTAAAATGCTTTAAAAATGCCCTAAAATCAAAGAAAAATTATGTTAAAAAATCTAATCAAAACCAGTTCGGATGAACAACTCAAGCTGTTGGATACATTACTGAAGTAATCGAATCTTCTTCCATTCGTTCAGGTGACCTCAGCTTACAAACTTTTTGTTTGGACTGTCCTTTACCAGGAAATCTCTGTCTTTAGTTATCCCGAAATCAGCCGAATCAGTAATTTTTTTTGATATAGCTTCAATCATTTCATCAGAAATTAGGTTCTCTCTATTGAAAAGGAAATAAATGCCTCTCAGGCCAATTGCGCTGATACAGTTACAAGAATTATATACAACGGCTGTCAACTGAATTTATTTATTTGTTATCTTTTATAAACTATTTTTATATTATCTGGTTCAGTTTTTAACATAAAAATGACCGTGTTTTGAATTACAAATGTAGATGTCAAGATGTAAGTTTGTTTTAAAGTAAAGTAATATTCAAAATATATTGGGCAATTTTTGTTTATTAATAATAAAGTAAAATTAATTATTTTATTGAAAGATTTTAATAATATTTTAATTTAAGATTTTGGTTTAAAAAAGTTTCAAATTAATAGACATTTACTACTTGACACAATGTATCCTCAATGTGGAAATAAAGCCTTTTTTTATACGAAAGTTAACAATTTAAAAAAAAATACTTTGAGTTAAATCTAAGAGTTGAAATTTTTACTTAAGTTTGGTGTCATAGAGATCTAGTATGTGTGCACTTTCCAGATTTTTATCTCGACCTCCAACAGAGATATTACAGTTGAAAATTTGGAGAAAAAACCAAAAACCCAATTTTTAAGAGAGAGTAATTTTCAAGTGGTACGTTACTTACCAATGATATTTTACAAGACGTAACTACACTCTTATGTGTAAAAGCACAGCAAAAATTAAGGCTGAGAGTCTACTCCTTCTTTAAGAAATGGCTCTCTGAATATCGAACTTAGTTCATTCGCGTTCCATTGATTTGGTTGCCAATATTTCTCAAATAAAAACATAGAAGGTAAGTAAATAATATTTCTAATTGTAGGCCAGAGCATACTGAATCCAATGACTTTTATTCTAGAATGCTAGAACAACCTAGAGCTGAATTATTTGGAAAAGAGTAAAATGTTTTTAAACGCGAAAAATGGCTGCCATTTGTAAACCAGATACAATAAAAATAAATCAAAGATGTTTTTGAACAGCATAAGGAAATTTATGTACAAAATATGATTTTTTTTGGAAATGGTCAAGTGACCAATTTATTAAATTCTGGACCACTTAAAATAGATTGACGCTTTGGGAATATTAATGATTTTATTGTCTGAATTATAAACATAGTTTATTTAAGTATGATATATATAAAATTTTTGCCCAATGCCTCAAACATCAATGTACAAGTCTACTAGCTAAATTAGTAGATATATGGAAATTGACAATCTCTAGACAATGTTAGAAGGATCAAATCAAGTAAGTTCAAAAAAGAAACTCTCCCTAGAGCATTCTTAGTACTGTTCAACTGTGAAGGTGGTGTTTGTTCCACTTGTATATTGTGAAGTATGTTTGTGCTGTCCCCTCCCCAAACAAAACTGCTGCTATCTATCCTGGGTAATGTTCTTCAAAAAATTATTAAGACAGGATTTCTTCAGACACTTTCACCATAAAAAATTGGTATATGTCAATATTAAAAATTACTAAGTTTATTTTCTATTGAAATGAACAGCTCCCTTTAAAGCCTTCACTAAAAACACATCTTTCGAATTAATTATACATTGGCTAAAAAAAGTCGTTTAGTGTTGAGATAGATATTTTATGGCTTTTCTTCCCTTCCCTATTTAAGAAAAGAGTTAACGGACCATATATGCCAATATACTTAATAGGTAAATCTTGCCATTTCAAATTTCTTTATATTTTTTCTTGAATGGTGATGAAATAATAAAACTAAAAAACACATTGCATAAATACTAATTTATTAGTTATAAAATTCTGAGTTTGATCCAGAGGATACAGAATGGATACCAAACAATAATTTTGACAAGTTAATGAAATTTATCTTTCCATATTCAGCTACAGCATTAGGCCATACACCAGAGCCTTATGTACAAGAAAAAATGAATTTTCAACAACGTGATAAAAATTAGAACATTTCCATACAATATAAAAATATTACCATGATGCAAATGCCAGATATATTTACCAAAATACTCAAAAAACAATAATTTCAAAATTTCACAGAAAGATTATATTTACAAATTTTAATTTAACATCAGATAAAAACATTCATTGCTTAACTGCTGCATTGGCTGCTATACTAGGATTATTTATAACTTCACCAAGACTATCAAGAAGTTCTTTTCTGTAATCGTCAAAATCACCATCCACTTCATTTATTGTCTGGTCTTCTATTACCCAGAGTGTGCAACTTGTTTCTCGAATGAGTCGCTCATCGTGAGAAACAATTATAACACCTGTTAAAAAAACATGAATTGAATAAGTCACAATTAATTATATAACACTGTAATTAATAGGGAGCTTTTGCACCTTGAAGTGTTAAAGGATCAACAGCAGTATCGTTATCAATAACGGGTAAAATTGAGGAAGAGGTTTCACATGTTTAGGTCGAAATGGAAGAAGTTACGAATTGTGACAAAAAGAGAGTTTTGTTAAAGTGAAATTGCCACAAAACCACATTCTGTGGAAAGATTGGCAGTTATTAGACTATAGCTGCCCAAGAAGCACTGATCTGTATTATAATTATTATATTGTTAAATAAATATAATAATGTACTGCTACTGCTAAATTCCCAGTACCCCTTTCGGCATTCATTTACTCTTTAGCAACTTAAATTGGCTTTAGAATGGAGAGAAAGAGAATAGAAATAGATTCAATTCAGTTCCATGAACTCACAGAATTTGCTACTTTAATCAAATTTATAAACTTTGACTTTTCTTTCTTTTTGCATAGCATGTATTGCAAAATTTGACAATATTCATAAGACAATGTTTTGCCCTAAGGCCTATTTTTTTTCATTACTACATAATATTTCTTTGAGCAATCACAGCTTTATATTTATATCAATTGTATAATGGGGCGCTCAGAATTGTATTGATTTCATCTGACCACAGAATGTAACATATCAATTGTCTTCATAATTTTCAATGGCATAGTTATGTAGTTCTGCCAACTAAACCTGTCGTCTCTTTTACAACTTTATTCTCTTAACACTTTGCTAAAGTGAGATTTTTTAAAATAAATTTATAAAAGCCTCAGTTCTTTTATTTCTTAGAATTACTTATATTAGTTTTCTTTACAAAGTTAAATTTGTTATAAAATGTTTTTAAGACTACCTTTTTTATATTTGTGTAATTTTTGGAAGGTCCTATAGAATTTTTAGGCAGACATTTATTTTTTTTAATCTTTATTTTAACATTTATTTAGACCAACATTTCAAAGGTCATTGGCCTTCTTCAGGGTCTAATGAAATTAAATATTCATAAATTAAAACAAAAAAGTTAGAATAATGAATATCATTATAAATTAGATAATTAAAAATATAAATTGGATTAACTATAAACTGCAAGGGATATTGCATCAATTAATTTTATAAAATTTCATGATTTACCTGAATTATATTAATAAGTGGATATCTTTCAAATTTGAATAATAATTTCTCACTCATGTTTTTTTTAACAGCCTCCTAACTTCTATAAAATTTTGTAAACAAATAGAAAATTGTTTTGACATATGAAGGGGTTTGAACAAGTGATGTTGGTGTTGAGGAAAAGAAAATTTTTGTAGTGTGGTTACTTTCTAAAGATATTGATTAAGACGTCATATAGTTTCGTGAAAGTATTTCTCTCTGTCATAGTATTTACTGTTTGCTTTATTAGTTTTATATAAAGAGTTTCTTTAGTAATTCTGGAATGATATTTTCATTCTTTATTTAATATAGAAGGATTAAGAAAATCAAATTGATGATCATTGTCAATTTTGTCTTTACTTAATGAGTTTTATTTTTCTTCTACTCTGAATTTGGTTATGCTTCATGACCAACCCTAAAAACAGGGCAGTCCAGTTGCCACAATGGAATCTAGTTGTAAATGGAAGTGTTTCAAGAGGTGCCCCTGGTGATGCAGGGGCTTGGAGTAGGTGCTGCCAGTCCTCAAATATGCTGACTATGCTATGGGTTCCAGGTCCCCCAAAAAATAAGGATAATTTCAGTTCAGTTTGTGGTATTCCCAGACCTCTTGTGTAACCTTAATCCTTTTCAAATCCCTGGCCTTACTGGCAACTTGTGAAGATTGAGGCCAAAATCAAGTGATTTTGAGTGCACTGAGGAATTGATTCCCTAATCCCCCAAGAAAGTTACAAACTCCAAGAAGAGTCAAAGAGCTACATTTGAAAATGATGTACAGTCGACTCCAGTTTTAGTGAACCCTTGGTTATAATGAACTTTAGGTCATTGGTCCTGATTCACTTACATTACAAATAAGCATTAAAAGATTCGGTTATAGTGATCCTGAACCTCAGGTATGGTGAACATAGGAAGTAAGTCCTGGAAATGAATTGGATCTTGTATGTAATTAGCCGATTGAATGGGCCTTCGGAGAGTAGGATGCTGTTCCAACAGTGCAAGAGTCATTGAAAGGTGCCAGGACTGCTTTACTATATTTAGAGTGGTAGAGGACCATGCAGAAATATGGAGAGAGCACAAACTCTGGAGAAGGATCTATTGTCCAATTAAAATAAGAACCAACTTTGGACCTTGGAGCGGTGGAGTGGAGGGGCAGCACTTAACCAACAATGGCTGCTTATTGGGACACACATCTTTGTGTAGTTGCTATGGCAGAATGTAAACACAAGCGTGTGGGCCGAGCACCCACGGCTCTGCCCTGGCTGCCAGCCCTGCAGGTTGGCACGATGACAGATTTTAGAGGGCCCTTCCGGTCTCTGTTCTGTCAACTTTTGTACGCTTCGCAACTTCCAGTTGCTGGTCAGTAATGAGGTGCTACAGTGAAGAAACATTCTCCCAAAGAAAAAAAGAATTTTGGTCGAGGTGTTCCCTTGCAAGGTCAGTCGCAGGAAATATGTTGCAATGTGAGAGAGTATTTCCTGCAGGAAAAAACAAAGAATGGTCCCCTGTTGGCAGTAAGCAAAGTTGCGGAGAGAACTGGAGCAGCTTTAAAAATTTCCAAAGATTCTGTTCTTAAAATAGGCAAAGAGAAAATTAGAGCAGAGGAAGAGCAAGGGGAATCACCTTAGTTAGAAACGCCAGGGAAGAAAAGAAGAATCGAAAAGGGTATTGACAAACATTGATTTCTTTCAGAATGAGGCCATTCGCCGACACATTTATGAATATTATTCCTGGAAGGAGCACCTCACATTACACAAGCTCAAAAGAACCTTGGCTGAAAGTGATATTTTTCATGGCAGCAAATCATCTTTACGAAATGTGTTATATGACCTGGGATTTTAAATTCAAAAATATAAGTGGTAGAAAAGTACTTATGGAATGCTCAGATATTGTGGCGTGACGTGGCATGGCGGATTTTTAAGGAGGCTACTAAAAGAAAATTTAGATATCATGTGGTTAGATGAGACGTGGATAAATGCACGGCACTCATGCAGCAAAGGATGGACAGATGACACTGTCAAAGAAACAATGGCAGTGCCTATTGGTAAAGGGAATTGGATACATTGTAGTTCATGCTGGAACTTCCGAAGGGCTCATAGAAAACGCCTTGTTAGTTTTTCGGTCAAGGAAAATGGGTGACTACCATGAGGAAATAAATCAGAACACATTTCATGAGTGGTTTGAAAGAAAATTGTTGCCAAATTTGAGGAAATCTTCAAAAATAGTTACAGACATCACTCCTTATCACTCTGTAATTGTAAACAAAGCACCAACTAATGCGAATAGCAAACTGTGGCAGAGAAGAACACAAAATTTATGTTAACTGAGGTGGAAAAGCTCATGAATGAGGCTGTGGAGAGGACAACAGCAGAACAATGGCACAATGTGGCAAGTCATATTAAAAAGGTAATTTTGAAGGCATGGGAAGGCGAAGGAACTGTGGAACAAAATATTGAAGAACTTATTATTTCTTTTCAATCTTTGAGTTCCAGCAGCTCCGAACTATCATCAGAGGAAAGGGACTCTGAAATAAGTGGAGTGTTTCCTTTGTAACAGTAATTTGTTAGACAATTAAAACTGTGTAAATAGTGTAAATCTAGTGGAAATTCTTGTGTTTATAATGATAGAGAACATCTCAGGGTAAACTAATGTGCTTCGCAAAGTGGAGAGCAATATTTGACGTAGGACGCAGTTGTGATGACGATGACAACTGCAGTCATCCACCCACTGTAAGTATCGCTTGTATTTCTGTCACCGCGACCGGACAGTTCTCACCACTCTGCCTCCCACCACCCTAGCACATGCTCCGCCGTTGTCGGCAGGCAAAACCGCTCCCCACCACAGCGCGATCCCAAGTTGGTTCTTATTTTAATCTGACCATAATGAAAAGTGTACCAAGCACACATTTGAAAATAATTGATTTTTTTTACGTACAAATAAAATAAATTGAATTTTTAGTTCATGCTGTAAATGAATTTGTTGTATATTAATAAAATCAATTATTATGGAGAAATTCCATTTAATTTTGACATCATCAGATAAAGTGAACCAAACATGTTAGTCCCCAGAAGTTCACTATAACCAGAGTCAACTGTAGGTATAGGACCAGGATGGGCCCAAGAAGTATCTGCTAGTGGTACACATTAACACATACATTTGCAAAGGTCATCAAATTCATGACTTACCTCCATTGTATTCATTAATTGCATCAGCAAGAGCATCTATTGATTCAATATCCAGATTATTAGTAGGTTCATCCTGTAACAGAATTATTTCATTAAAAAAAATTAATCTTTGAAGTTTCCAATGTTGGAAAAGTAAAGAATATAGATAATTTTATCAAAATATTGCTCAATAAACTAGCTGAGCAGGTACAAAAACTTTGCACATTTTTACATTTCCATTCTTGAAAATAATTTTTAAATATTTTGGGTACATCAAGCCAAGTTTTAAATTTGCTACACAAATTATGTATAATCGTATGGTCTAGACAACTTCCTTTGCTTACACACATTCAAGTTGTAGTCGTAGTGCCTACATTAGGTATTTACATAAAACAGCCTTGAGTATATGCAACATTTAATTTCCCATGAGCTACTATGCCAAAAGTGGCATAAAAAATTTAATCACTGTAGGAATCCAATCTGTGAACCCTCATTCAATAGATTGGCAAGTTACCATACCAGTTACACTTACAACCAGGAAAATTGAATGTAGTACATATTGATGTATCTTTCTTCACCCCTACCTACAATTGTAAGATGGTGACACATCACAGGTTATTGAGGAATTATTTACTGGCAGAAATGTATCACAATACTTCTTTATTATATAAAGAAATTTATTCCTCATTATATTCAACCATCAAAACCATTATATTCAACAACAAATTCCTTAACTGTTTTTAAGTTTCCCAACCAAGTTTGGCACAAAAATATCTAGGCCTCAGACCAAGGGAAAATCCAATCCAGATTCAACTATTCTGAGAGAAGTTCAAAAGATTTCAGCCATTAATGCAAAGAAGCTGTTGTAGACTCTCAGGACGAAAAAATACTGATTTTAAAAAAATATCCACAGTCAATTAAATCTGTAATTGAAATTTCCTGTCCACAGACTACTTACTTTATGTAACATCTACTCACATGCGATTGGAAAACTTCAGAATATGATAGGAATTTTTGGTACATCATACATTAATAATCAAAAGATAACATTACTCACAAGAATAACAACATCAGGAGCATTGAGACACAATTCAGCAAGGGCTACTCGAGCTTTCTGGCCACCAGACAGATCTTTCATTTTGATAGTGTGAGCATGACTGACTAATCCAAAAGTGCCCAGCTGTTTACGTGCTTTCTCATATGGCAAATCAAATAGTCTCATTAAATATTCAGCAGGGCTCTCTTCAGCAGTAAGATGTTCTCCAGAATGCTGGTCAAAACGTCCTATACGCTACAAAGAAAAAAATTAAAACTGAGATTTATGCATAATTTAAAAGCAAAAAAGGCCTGGTTTAGTATTTTGATTTCCAATTCATAAAGGAAAAATACTAGAAATGAATGTATATGAATTCATATTCTAATAGTTGGCAGTGAATATTTATATTCCCTCCCAAATCTAAGTTACTGTCAATAAAAACTGTAAACTAGGTGTTGACCAGGGTAAAAACAAGCACGACTTCTTAGAACAAATGTTTTTTCATTGTAATCAACAACAGTCAAGTAAATGTTCTGGAGTAACTTCCTTGAAAGGAGGAGTGGAGAAGGAAATGGACAATCACCATTGTTATGTACTACAGAAGAACCACAAAGGAGGTGAAAAAGCTAAAAGAGAAAAGATAAATTACTGGCAGATTTGCATACAAATAAAAGAAAGTTTGTTCTCAACTAACACAATTCTACTTAATATCTACAAATGACAAGCAAAAGAATCATTTTGTGAGATAAATTTTTAATAGTATTATTTCATTTTTTATGACATTTTTCAGGCATTTTACTGGTATATAAACATTACATAAAAAAGTTTACATACCAATCTATAATTCCTTCTCACATCTCCTTGCTGAGGTTGTAAATCACCAGTTAACAATTTAAGGAATGTAGATTTTCCAACTCCATTTGGTCCAACAATTGCCACACGAGATGATAAATCAATACCAAAATCACAATTTATAAACAAAGGTTTCTGTCCAGGATAAGCAAATGTCACATCTATAAAACAAAAAAAATAACATTTATTTCTCCACATCAACATCACCCGAATTACTAAATCAGCATTATCACTCATTTCCTGAAACAAATTTTCCTGACTTTTCTAGGTTTTCCAGATCATTTTCCAAATTTTTCACTGATAAGATTTTTACAGTATTTCACTCTATTTAAAAGAAAATATTAAAGGAAGCCTGAAACTAATTTGTTATCTCTCTGATTTTGCTGTAATAAAATACAAATTAAAACAAACTTGACAAACAGAAATTGAACAAAAAGTAATGGTGTTCTTTTTCTTTTTGGGAGAAAAAAAAATTTAAAAAATAAATAAATAAATTTAAAAATACAATTTAAAAAAGTTTCATAATTAAATTCTCCCGCTTCTAAAGATTCTTCCATAAATTCCCTGATTTTTCCTGATATTTCCAGAGCAATGAAATCCCCTGATTTTTCCTGGTTTTCAATGGGGTTTTTTCAGAAAGATTCCAACCTGTAAATAATAATAATAAATCCAAACATTACTTACTATGAAGCCCCAGAATGGGAGGTTGCAGGGGTGGTGGATCCGGAAATGAAAATTTAACAATGTAATCACGTGGTTTTTGAAGGAGTTCTTGAGGACCTTGGTCTTCTTCATTTTTAGCAATTTTTGATCTATTCTTTTCTTGTTTTCTTGTCAAGACCTCTTTCTGCTTTTTTTCCTAAAGGAATAAATGAGAAAACAATTAAATGAAGAAAGTTACTTATGATTAAAATCTCACAAGTAATACGTACTGCTTGCTTCTTTGACTGTCCATGGGCTTTTAGCTCCTTTATTCTCTTTTCTTGCTTCTCATATTCTTTAATCATTTCTTTACGTTTCTGAACATACATTTTTTTGAACATGCTGTAATTCCCTTTGTAATAATGCAATTTCTGCTGATCTAAATGAATTACTTCATTGCAAACATTATCAAGAAAACTTTGGTCATGAGATACAATCAACAAAGTTTTCTTCCATCCCTGTAAGTAGCTAAAAGAAAAAATATGTAATGAATATTCAAAATAAATGGTCAGTGCTTCTCTATATTTTAAATAAAAACTTAAAAAATGAGAGGACATATGACATAAAAAAACTTGTTCTTGATCTTTACAATAATAGTAATAATAATAATAATAATAATAATAATAATAATAATGAATGCAGGCAATCAGCCAATATAAACAAATACACACTTTTTTATCTTGTAAACAATTAAAAAATATGCTGTATTTAAAATAAATTAGAAAAAATAAACTGATTACTCTGGATAACAATGGATCTCATTTTCATAATCCATCAATATTATATTTTCACAAGGCTAATAAAATTAGAACGCACACTTGCATCTTTCTCATGATATTTATTATTATTTATCATCTTTCTGCTCATTCTCCACATAGGTGCAAATTAAATTCCCTATGAACTTATTCCTATGGTATTCCCTATGGTGTTTGAAAATAGTCCTGAAAACACTTGCTATTTGAAAACAGTCCTGAGATACATGAGGTGAGGTAAAGTAAGCTTCAAAGCTTATAAATAAAGCTTGTAAATAAGGCGATGCTAAAATTGGAGAAGATTTCAGTAGAATTCACCTCAATGTGCTGTACTGTCAAACAAGCTAACGGTCACATGCACTTGCATAAGAAGAGGCATTCACAGCAGATCAATGTTGGGGTGGTTTAAGTTTGTTACATCAAAATTACTATATTCTCCGAAGATAATTTTTGCAATTTGTTATGCAAATGTTTAATATGAACTTTTTATAAGGAATTAATTACAGCTTAATAATTTCTTCTTAGAAAATCATTGTATCACTTAAGAGGTGGTCAACAAAAAATCCAAGTTTTGAAAACAATATAAATGCCTATTGATTTGTTTTAAAGATATTTATAACATTTTTGTTCAGATTTTTCCTCCTGTATCTAGTTTTCTAAGCAACGCATTAGAAAATTGTTTATGCCTAGTGTCCCACCAACTATGGGCCAACCCTGCAACTTCTGAACAGCTCACAATACTGAAATGCAGTTTTCACTCAACAATGCGGAATAATGGGGCAAGAGTAGAGTACTGTAGAGATATTATTTGGAATATTTTTAGTTTTGGGGAAATGAATTTATCTTTTAATTTTTAAATTGAATATTTTTCTCACTAGCAATTGTAATGATTTGCAAGACCCAGAATGTGTAGAATATATAGAGAACAGAAATTTATTTGTCAAAGAGAAATTAAGTATGGAAAGAGAACAATAGACGGCAACGCCGCGCGCTTATAATTCTCAGAAGGTAGCAGAAAACGTAAAGGGCTGAAATGGGCAACATAAACAATGGGTAGAACCTGATTTTAGAAACATTTTAAAGCAAAAATCACGTAATTCGAGCCACGGGTTCAAGAAATATCAGAAATTGTTTGAATTGTATGTAACATGTTTAAGAACGAAGAACATGGCACCCATTGTTGTGCTATTGAAAGTGTATAAGAAATTTAGTTTTTATTGAATATCTGAAGAATGCCTGGACGGATTAACATCAAAACCTCTGGAATTATAAAACAGAATATTTGGATTAGGGCAAACTTAGTCACAGCACGGGGGAATTTGTACGGGACTCAAATTAGTTTAATATTTACATTTACAACATGGGGGGATTAAGAAAGAAAAGCGACGCGACGCCTGAGAAAATTAAGTGACGTCATCACGGAGCAAGAACACGGAAATAATTGTTTTCGAAGAAAGGAAGAAAGGGAAAAGGAATACAGCCGTGTGACAATTATTAAATAAAATTTAATAAATTTATGAAGCAAGTAGTGAGACCTAAGACGCCCGCAAATGATGGAAATATGAAGATTTCTAACATGTTTTACCGTGATGGGCGGGTGTTTTGAAAAAAGAAAGTTGTTAGATTATAGGCCAACAATGGGAGAAAGTGGTAAGGAACAGAACGAGTTGAGTTTTGGTCGCGAGTACACGCATTATGTCGTTGTGTTGAAATTTTGGGAATTTCTCGGAAATATTTAGTGGAAGTGTTTTCTTAAAGTATTATCATGTAAAGGAAGTCATTTGAACATTGTGTAGCTAAAATTTAACTCTTTTTTTTAATTCACGGGCAAAATTGTGAGAACATTATTTTGCGTAAGTGGGCATGGGAATGAACAGTGATTGACATGAAGGCAGCAAACTGGAACACTTGTAAGACATAGGCCAGTATAAAATTAAATTAGCAGTCGTTCGGGACGTCGAAATATACGTCCGCGCCGCGGGGAACGTAATAAAAAAAATTCCCGAATTTGAAAACGTCGTGTGACATAGGAAAACATTAACGGGAACGTAATTAGTTCGTGAGAAATAATAACCGAGATTATAAGTAACGATTTTGAAAGTGAATTAGTGGCGTCCAGGAACTGGTGGCAGCCGAGTTGGAACTTCGTACACGAGCGGTGCGCGAGACACCGGGCAACGACGGGCGCTGACAGTGTGCGGCGCCGCAGCAAAGGGAAGTTGCACGAATTGCATATGTACTTTATTTTTTTTATGTTCAAGACAAATACGGGAAGATTCTGTCGAAGATCAAGTTTTGGCAATTAAATTAAGATTAAAATCATAAGACGAGGTCACGACAGAATGCGCATTCCTGTGTGAATGAAGATTTTATTAATGTTTTAAGTGTGAATGGTATTATTTTATGTTGTTTGTATTTTGTTTTTGTTATGTTTTTTTGCAAGCCTAGGGTTCAATGTTGATGTGTTAAAATTTGCATGCCATAAAAGGGGCAAACAGTATCAAGAGAGGGCGTAATGTATTTGCCTTGGCAATGTGCTGAAGGGGAGCTTGCAATAAATGAATGAGCACTCAGTATGGCTCATGATTGCCTTGAATATGTGTGTCGTTTTTTAGTAGTTATCTAGAAATTGACCCAGGCACGAACGTGAGGTATCCCGTCTCAAGTCCGTATGGAATGAGCACGCGAGTCACGCCCAGGTAAGATTTAGTAATAGTATACGCTAACCGAGGTACGGGCGACTGATAAACGAAAGTGTTATTGTATCCAGAAAATAGCAAGAGCGATGGCAGGGCAAATAGTTGACAGAATAGAACAAAGGTATAGTAGAAGGCAGCTACGATAGTTTAGTTCACATTGTAGGGTGAATAAGAAGATCGGTTACAGTGCACGCCAACGTGTGGGCGTGAATAGAAGGTAGAATAGGAAGTAAGTTTACATTGCCACGCCGAAGTGAGGCGCAAGTAAATAGGGAGAGTAAGAGAGAGGTACGTTGCATTGGGCGCCCAACGTGTGGGCGTGAGTAAATATAGTAAACCGGGAAGGTTGCAATACTGACGAAGGAAAGGTAATAAAAGGGCTCGTACGGTCCGTTCTAATCGTCACTCGCCACCTGTTTTCTGTCAGGATGCTTGGCCACTCGCCACTTACTGTTCTATGCTTGTCATTCTGTCAAGCTATTCTTGTTACTTTCGGTTCATTTAAATTTGAGATTCAAAATTGGTTGAGTGAGCCTGGCCGCAGTACCGTAAGACTGCATCTGTTTTTAATGTTTAAGTGTTCTCAAGCGCAAATGCCTGAAGTGGGCTTGAAATGTTGAAAGCTCCAGTACCACACTATTTTAATGTACGTGATTATGGATTCTTAGAATGTAAGGATATGTATGTTATATAGGTATTGACTAACAGATTGTTCTCGTTTACACCATGGCGGCGGCGATGGTGTAGCGGTTAGCGTATTGGACTACTATACCCAAGTTTGCGGGTTCAAACCCGATCGAAGCCGTGGATTTTTAAGGGCGAAAAAATCCTTCGTACGCCTTTCTTCGGAGGGGAAGTAAAGCTGGCTGTCCCATGTTAGTACATTTACTGCATGTAAAAGATCCTCAAGCCTAAATGATGCCTCTGAGCTAAATTCAAATCGCCTGTTTCGTCGCCCAAGAAATACCTTCTTTCTCCCATGTTTGCTGAAAGGAGCGTAACGAAAGTTGCGTGGTCAGACGGAAGAGCAGGCTTCATGGCCTGAGTCTCGCCATAAAATAAGAGCAAAATTCAATTCAATGTTATATGTTAGAGCAGCTTGGAGTAGAATACTCAGCGTCTTGCCTATTGTTGCAAAGGGATTCTGCGCATTCTTATTGAATTGTTTGTTGAATGTTACAGCAATCTTGTTCCCAGTGGGGGACGACGTCGACGGGACGTTAGAAGTCCGTACTGCATGGCAGTGACTTTTGCATGAGAGCCCGTTTATAGGCCCCGTGAGCGGTAGAGGCCGCCGCTCGGGCAACGCCGCACATGGTCACAGTGGACCCGCGGTTTTAAACACCTGCTGCATGCGTGAGAGTTTGCACAAGCTGGTTGGCCAATCATTTAATGTTAAGAATCCATAGTCATGTGGAAAGAAAACGCTGAGAACGAATCAGTGGTTCCGATGTATTTTTTGTAAAGAAAGACGCGCAGAGGAGCTCTTTGTCAAGTGTTTGCTTTAAGCGTCAACTTCTGTGCTCCTAAAGTGGAGAATATTGCAGAAAGTATCATGACGCAGTAATTCTGATTAACGTGTAAATTTTCCATGTATATGTACTGTTGTTTATTTAAAGAGGCACATTTTTGCCTGTCATTGTTGTATGTAACTTTAGTAGTTCTGTTTAATTTCTCTCATATCAGAGCAAGAGAAATATTCAATGTAAATTATTTATTAAGTTGATTAAATACGTATGTTTAAAGCAATAATAAATTGTTTTGTAATCTGAACTTATAGATTGTTTTATGTCTTAAACTTAGACTGTACCTTTGAAGAATAATCTGATTACGAACCGTATCTGTGCGTTTCTTTCTGATTTGATAAGCGCTCTTCACGAAGTTCAAGCCTAGGGCTTTTTGTGTTAGGCCCGACCAGTCCATTAGGTAAAGGTCAAAATGTCTACCTTTCCTTCCTAACAGGAGTTAGATAGGAAATAAATAAATAAATAAATAAATAAATAAATAAATAAATAAATAAATAAATAAATAAATAAATAAATAAATAAATAAATAAATAAATAAATAAATAAATAAATAAATAAAATAAATAATAAATAAATAAATAAATAAATAAATAAATAAATAAATAAATAAATAAATAAATAAATAAATAAATAAATAAATAAATAAATAAATAAATAAATAAATAAATAAATAATAAAAGAATTTGCTGTTTTATTTAGCAGCTGGCGACCGTAAATTAGAAAGTGGGTAATACTTACCTCCAAGTTTAACAATTCGAGTGCATCTCTTTTTAAAGAAAACCCTAGTGGTGCTAGAGAATGGCACATACTTTCTTGTAGTAATGTTTTCTAATTTCCTTGGTGTGAACAGTACGTAAATGTACAGATTTCCCTCCCCTCTTATATGTTACTACTCTGTATCAATGTAGACTCAGTGGTTAGGCGGAAGAGCAGGCCCTATGGCCTGAGCCTCGCCATTAATAAAGACATTATTATTATTATTATTATTATTATTATTATTATTATTATTATTATTATTATTATTATTATTATTATTATTATTATGAACTGGCTTTACGGTCTCGCACCATTCTCTTGCCAACTGCAAACTATCGTCGCCCAAAGTACATTTTTTTACATTTTCTCAATATTTCAACTTTTCCTAATAGTAGAACCGAAATATTACTTCATGAATATTAAAGAAAAGTAAAAACCTCGTCCTAAATAGAAATTTTCATTGAAAAATTTGATGCAGTTTTTGAGAAAATAGACATTGTTTTACTGTAAATGCAACTGTTGAGTTTTTGAGAAACGTTATATGACATTATTTCTGAGTACATATGATGTAATCAGAAATATAATAATATGAAGAAATCGCATCAAACCTAAATATTAACTACGTGAGAGACAAGTCAAAAAGTTATACTTTTGTGTTTTTTGAAAAAAAAACATAAGAATAGAGCACATTTGGCACTACCCCTACCGAAAATTAAAAGAAAAAAGTTTTAGCCGTTTTTGAGAAAATCTTGTTTTTGTATTTTTTTAATTGCCCATATTGTATGCACTTTGCACGAAAGGTATTAAATTTTTTAAAAAATCTACATGACCTTCATGAAAGAATAATTTAAGGGCAGTTAATTTTATATCAAGGGAAAATCTGTCTTCAGTTTTATAGTTGTTTTATAGACGCCGAGAAAAAATTAAACTTTCGAAATTTTCCAAATTTCCGAGTTAACCGTGAAAATCGGACCTACGTCCTTCATAAGTGTATTTTACTCTACTCTTACAAAAAAATAAAGAAAAGTTTCAAGCCGTTTTTGAGAAAATGGCGTTTAAGCGCTTCTGAAAATGCGGAATTTCGAGCTAATTTTCACAGAAACATTTTAGGTTTTCGAGAAACATATTTAAAGCGCATGTACTTAAAAAAAGTGTAGAAATGCCTCTAATGTAAATATCACCAACGTGGGAGACAATTAAAAAAATTACATTTTTGTACTTTTTGATAAAACAAAAGATTAGAGCAATATGGCGTTTATGTAATCGTACTGGGCACATTTGACACTAACCCTACAAAAAATGTAAAGAAAAAATGTTGAGCTGTTTTTGAGAAATCTTGTTTTAGTTATTTTTTAAAATTGCATATATTGCACGCGCTATTGCACGAAAACTATTAATATTTTTAAAAAATATACACGACCTGAAAGAAAGAACTATTTATTGATAACAAATTTTGTTTGAAGGAAAAATCTGTATCTTCAATTTTGTAGTAGTAGGAAGACGCCGAAAAAATTCAATGAAATTTTACAATTTTGCACTTTTGCAATTTCCGAAAATTCAGACTTATCCGTGAAAATGGGATATTTGCCACATCTATAAATGTATTTTACTGTATACTTACAAGAAATATTTTTAAAAAATGAATTCGTTTTTAAGAAACTTTTGAAAATGTGCAAGGGCCTTCATGTAAAGTACCCTTAAATTTTAAAGAATGTTTTTCAAAATTTCAAAGCTTCAAATAGAGAGAGATGGACAGGGGTTTCTTCAATATGGAAAAGTTTTGCATAACGCATGGTTTAGGCGCTAATAGTGTTCACACACGGACTAATTGGCAGACAGACGGACAGGCATACCGACAGACGGACGGACGGACGGACGGACGGTCGTTAAAAAACAATTTTTCGGTATCAGGTGACCCCCCAAACGTGTATTTCCGTTGAAATCTCGAAATTGATTCTCCGCAGAAATACATAATTTTCTCTATACTACGTATATTACTCCGTATATACGTATGTATAAGAGGAAGTAACTGGAGATGCCACAGAATGGCATACACTTTCTCGTAGCATTTTTCTAATTTCCTTGGTGTGGACTGGCTTTTTGGTCGTGCTCCATTCTCTGGCCAGCTGCCATCTATCGTCACAGAAAGTACATTTTCTTGACATTTTCTCAACCCTTCGGTTTCTTAACAGTAGAACCGAACTAGATGTGTTACAGAATGGCACAGACTTTCTCGTAGTTAAGTTTTCTAATTTCTTTCATGTGGAATGGCTTTATGGTCATGCCTCCACCTCTTGCCAGCTGCCATCTATCGCCGCCCAAAATACATTTCTTTGTTATTTTCTCAACTTTTCAGTGTCAAAATAGTAGAACCGAAATATTTTTTAATAATATTAAAGAAGGCTAAAACCTTTTCCTATATAGCAATTTTCACTGAAAACTTTGGAACCCGTTTTTAAGAAAATGGCGTTATGTGTTACTGTAAATGCGAAATTTGAAGCTCTTTTTCACAGCAATTTATTGAGTATTCGAAAACTTCATTTTAAATTATTTGAAAAACTTCCATTTAAAAATTCAATGATGAATACAAATCCATAAAATGTGCATATTAGAGTCGTGAGAGATATTGAAAATAAAGTTACCTTTGTGTAATTAAAAAAAGAATACCCAAAATAAACTTTACGTCATATTAAACAGTGCAATAACTACTAAGCCACTATCCTTTGGGAAAAATTGAAGAAAAGTGTTGGAGCCATTTTTGAGAAAATAGCGTTTGAGCATTTCTGAAAATGTGTAATTTGGAGATCATTTTAACAAAAAAACTGTTGAGTTTTCGAGAAACTTTACTTGACATTATTCAAAGCACATGTACTCGTAAATACAATAATGTGAAGAAATCGCCTTTAATGTATATATTACCGTCGTGAGAGACGTCACAAAAAATACATTTTTGTAATTTTTGAAAAAACAAAATGATACACCAAAATAAACTTAACGTCATATTAAACAGTACAATAAACACTATCCATTGGAAAAATTTGAAGATAATTTTTGGAGCCATTTTTGAGAAGAAAGCGTTTGAGCGGTTCTGAAAATGTAATTTTGAGCTCATTTTCGCAGAAAATTGTTGTGTTTTGCAACAATTTATTTGACATTATTTAAAGCACTTGTACTCATAAATATAGTACTGTAAAGATATCGCCTCTAAAGTAAATATTACCGACATGAGAGACAAGTTAAAAAAATTACAATTTGTAATTTTTCAAGATACAAAAGAATAGATGAATATGGTGTTTATGTCATTTGATAGGACTGGTCAGATACTACCCCTACCAAAAACTTAAAGTAAAAATTTGGAACCATTTTTGAGAAAATCTTGTTTTTATAATTTTTTTAAATTGCAAATGTTGCACGCTCTATTGCACGACAAGTACTAAAATTTACAAAAACATCTACATGACCTTAGTGAAAGAATTATTTATGGACAACAAATTTTATTTGAAGGAAAAATCTCCATCTTCAATTCGGTAGTTGTTGGAAGAAGCCGAAAAATCAAACTTTCAATGTCAACCATGAAAATCGAACCTATGCCACCTTTATATGTGTATTTTGTATGCCGTTTTTAAGAAAATTTTGAAAAATGTTCGGGGTCCTCATGTAAAGTACCCCCTAATTTTAAAGAATGTTTTCCAAAATTTCAAAGCTTCAACTAGGTCCAGTTGGACAGGGGATTCTTCAATGTGGAAAAGATCGTACGCAAGGTTTAGGCACTAGTAGTGTTCACAGGCGGACAGACGGACAGACGGACAGACGGACAGACGGACAGACGGACAGACGGACAGACGGACAGACGGACAGACGGACAGACGGACAGACGGACAGACGGACTGACGGACTGACGGACTGACGGACTGACGGACTGACGGACTGACGGACTGACGGACTGACGGACGGACTGACGGACTGACGGACTGACGGACGGACTGACGGACTGACGGACTGACGGACGACGGACTGACGGACTGACGGACTGACGGACGACGGACTGACGGACTGACGGACAGACGGACTGACGGACTGACGGACTGACGGACTGACGGACTGACGGACTGACGGACTGACGGACTGACGGACTGACGGACTGACGGACTGACGGACTGACGGACTGACGGACTGACGGACTGACGGACTGACGGACTGACGGACTGACGGACTGACGGACTGACGACAGACGGACTGACGGACTGACGGACTGACGGACTGACGGACTGACGGACTGACGGACTGACGGACTGACGGACTGACGGACTGACGGACTGACGGACTGACGGACTGACGGACTGACGGACTGACGGACTGACGGACTGACGGACTGACGGACTGACGGACGGACGGGCGGACGAACGGACGTATTGAAAAAAAAAACACTTTTTCGGTATCAAGGGACCCCAAAACGTGTAGTTCTGTTGAAATCACGAAATGGTTTTTTCCGCAGTATTACATAACTACGTATATAATTCCATATATACGTATGTACACGAGAAAGTAAAAATGCAAACGTTAACAGTTATGTAAATAACATTGTGACGGAAACAAAAGCGATGTTTCAGGGGTCTAAAGACTATTTTCAACGTACTTGCTGCTCAGTTAACCAGAAACAGTAATTTGAAACCAGAAACAATGTTTTTTAATATTTGTTACGTAGAGTTTTCACATAGGTTTCGAATCATTTCTGAAAGGTTTATTTGGAAACACCAGTTTGACTAAATTAAATAGCTCTATCTTATCTCCGCCAGAATTTCGGATTTCGATAACAATTATCAAATATCGACGCAGCATTGTTCCGAAATTTCTATTAAGCTTTGCGGATGGCTTAAAAAATATAAAGATATATATATATATATATATATATATATATATATATATATATATATATATATATACACACACATTGAAAAACAAATTGAATGTAAAATAAAAAAGCCAGAAAGTAAAATAGAATTAATATTGACATTTTCAATAGTAAATTACAAGTATAATTAAATTAATTATTTTTCATATCTTTCATTCAATTTTTCTCGTAGCCCGTAGTTGGTGTGAACCCTGTATACATTGCATTAATTTCAAGCAGATATTACGTAAAAACTACTCATCTTTTCACAATATTGAACATGAACTTTTTAAGCAACTAATTTTGTACAATATACTTTGAGGCAAAAATCTCAATCTTCAATTTTGTAATTTTAATTTTTTTTTTTAATTTTCAAAAAACCTTGCGATACCCGAAAATGAAATTAGCACCCCATTTTTTACAGTCACTTATTACATAAGTGGAGAAAATTTAAAGAAAAAATTGCAGTGGACTTTGAGAAAAAATGCGTAAATTTCGAACGCAAATTACGCAAAAACTACTCGTTTTATTTTTAATTGTACATGACCTTTTTTAAAGAGAGAATTTTGTACAACACACTTTTTCTGTGTCAAAAATCTCTTTCTACAATTTTGTATTTTTATTTTTTCAATTTGTTTATTTATTTATATATTTTTGAAAATTTCGAAATATCACTGATGTCAACGAAATTTAGATCTGCACCATTCTTTTAAACGCCCTTTGCACTACCCAACAACAAAAGTTTATCAAAAATTGTGGAGCCATTTTTTTAATTGAAAGCTTCATGTAACGTACCGCATAATTAAAATATCGGATTCAAATTTCAGCGGCCGCGACATCAGCCAGAACGATTAGGGAATATCAATTTTGGAGAAAATCAGCCGAACGGTTTATGTGCTAGCGATGTACACAGGCAGACAGACATTTTGCCGTCAATCGTTATTTCGGTACGAAGGAAGCGCAAAACATGGATTCTGGCGTCACCACGCGTTAGAGGAATTTTTTTCTATATTTAGCAATTGGATTTATCCCGGTTTTTACTACCAGGGCCCGGCAAGAGTTTTTGTGTCGAAAATTCCCCGTTTCCAGACTCACGACTACAATACTTTCTCTTCTTACGTTATTAAGTGCGAGGAAGTAAAAACGACTACGAAACCCATTGTAACAAGAAGTACAGGCTCTCGGCGTACTAGCTATGTCGTACAAATATTGTCAGTACCGTTTCTCTTCGGGTAAAGTCGAAATCCGCAATGACAGAAAATTTGTATCTCACACAACCACAAACTACTTGACGACAAACTTTCACTGCTACCAATACTGACACAGAAAGAAATAAAATTGCGGGAGCCGACGTCACCTTAACGTATATTTGTATTGTAAACTTATAAAAATGAAGAATCACATGAGATACTACCTTTATTATTAAACATTATTTTTCTAGAATTACAGTTCCTACTTCTCTTTAAAGTATTTACAAATAATTATTTAAGATTTCGATCCACATTTACAAGCAGTTATTGTAATTTATAGATGAAATAAATGTCTGAGCATTTTACTACCATCTGAAATGAACATGCTACTTTAAGTAGCTCCCAGAGAAAATCCAAAGGTGTTAAATGATGAAACGTCGCAGGCTGATTTATTGTTTTCTCCCAAGCCCAATCCAATAATTTGGATACTCATGAATTTCAAATCCATAATGACCGGACGCCTCATCATTGCAGCCACATTAGCTGCTGCTAGAATGAGAAGCGTCGGATGTCGCTTGCGTAGGTGCCGCTACAACGCGAGCTCTTCCTCAATGCTCACCGAGTACCAAGAACATATCACTATAATTTTCCACAGAGAAACATTCCATACTTGATGGAACCCAAATGTCATTCTTGCTTGTTAATGTGCACAGATTCCTGCTTAGTCATCATGAAAAGACATTTCCCCCATGTGCTTAGTCTATTAGTGGTGATGTGTCGGTGCACTGAGTTCTTTCAATGTTAGTTGATTCCGAAGATAAGCAGATGCATTGAAATATGACACAAGCGAGTTAACACCTCCCTGTTTCCTATTTCTTCCTAACCTGTCACAACATCAATGTTTCTTCCCACATATCAATATGGAAATTTAAGAGACAGCAGTGCATTCATGAAAGTTTCATTCCTCTGAAAAACTACTTGGAATTATTGCTAAAGCCACGTGACCTTGCGACAAAGCCTCACGACAGAGCAGCGCGACATTCGAAGTGGTTATTTAGGAATAAATACTGAAGAACAGCCCGTTAAAATAACAATGGGACATGGTTCCAAGAAATACTTGTCTATATTTTCGTAACGAAGCGATTTCTTAAGAAAATGTAAAGACAAAAAATATTGTTTTGAATACATAGTGTATGATGTCCTTTTTTCGCCTGGTCTGGGACACTCTGTAGTTATGGATACGTGTATTGGCTATATATCCCCTCTTGATGTTTTACTAAAACCACTGTTTCATAAAACAAGAGGCAAAGCAATGGTAGAAATCCTCGCATAATACAGTGAGGCTTGCTCAGTGAAATTGCCTACTAATCGTACAATTCTTTTCTGTGACCTATAAATATGGCAGCTGTAGGTTGTGATTCCCCGGAATAGTATGCCCTACCGCAGGCGGGAATGAACATTCCCGAAGTATATACGAGCATTCTTTAAGAAAATAATGGTTTTTTCCGTACATTTTGATGTTCTAAATCTATGTTGGCAATTTGAAAATGCTTCGTATTTATTGAGAAAGACGTACGTAGAGTTTTTGTTTGAGCTTCGTATGTAAAAAGCTAATATTTTTGGAAAATATTGACAATATGGAAATTGGCCAATAATTTTGAATTTCATTTTTGTTGCATTTTTGGAATAGCAGTTTAATCTTAGCTGTTTTTGAAAATATCTGGAAACATCTCGGTGCATAAGAATGCATTACAGTTTGTGTGATTTAACAGGTGTAAAATGGCAAGCGCACAAGTCTTTAACAACCAATCCGGAAATTCATCGAAACCGATCGAATAAAATATATTCAAAAACAGACGTTTACTACAAAATTTGCGCCTGTTCTTGAGTTTTGTGACTTTAGGTCCTTCGTGTGGCCAACCGCAATTAACGAAAAATATTGATGAAAGAGTCAGGCCACTGTTGTCGAATTGCTCACTCTTCTGTCATCACCATTTAAACCATCATTCTCTACAAGGATTTTAATTGTAGTAGATGAATGATGTTTGGAAATAAGGAATTGGTTTTACATGATATTGTAATCCGGCGTCTTGTCCGAGTATTACTTTTCCAAGAAATCCTTAATATTCTTTTTAAAGAAGAAAGCACGTATTAAATTAAATAAAAGCGTCAAAAAAATGAAATATATTTCTCATATGTATCAACACTATCACCATTGTAAATCGTGTTCTATGATTCTTGCAGTAAGCATTCTATGAAAAGTTTTATTTTGCTTTTAGTAAACAATCAATGAATATGTGTAGGTGTTGTTTTTCTTGTATTTATAATAATTTGTACATTGTGGTTACTATATCTTAATTATTTCGTTTCAATGACATTACTAGTAGTAGTTTTGTTGATTATCATTCGATTGTTTGCGTTTTTTGAATTAAGTGTGATTTTGAAGGTACATTTATTGTATTATCTACATTGAAAGAAATAATTAAATCGAGAAATGGCACTTTTTAGGAAATGTTGGCCCAAAGAGCGATATTAAAATCTCTGCATACCACATTGGATTAAAAAAAGCAGTTGCTGACTTTGTTTAGAATTGTCTCTAGATTTTCTAAGAACGCAGTGTAATCTATAACTCGTCATAAAAAAATGAACAAAAAATATTTCAAAAGCATTTTCAACTGAATACACATTTAATTCTGTCAAAGTGGTGGAGTCTAAATCATTTCTAACGTTCGTGGATGAACTTCCGTATCCAGGAAAGTGAAGTACGTTCATTTCGAGGTAACCAATGTTCTGTAAAGCGAAGGACATCTATTTGATTTATTTAGTGATTAATTAATTAAAGATTTTGCGGTGATTCCTTCCCCACTGGATGGTGAGATCCGGTACCGTCCTTCACGTCAACTTGCTGGAAATTTTCTCCTCCATTATTATTTTCTCCCCCAGCGGGGCACCATTCCAACCGGAACGAGCTTTAGCCCTCGACTGGTCTCCCGACGAGTCTCAATTCAATTCAATTCGGCTTTATTTTACGTGACGAGACTCAGGCTATCAGGCCTGCTCCTGAGTCTGGTTACGCATATTTCGCAACGCTATTTTCACTGTCTAGCGGAGAAAGAAGGTGTCACGTCGGCGACGAAACGGGCGATTTAGATTTAGCTCAAAGGCTTCTTTCAGTTGATTGATGGTTAGGGATTCCGGGCGCGTCAAATGCCAGTTTATTAGTCCGTACGTGTAGTGCGTGTGTTTCCTCGGGAGGTGGCGGTGGTCTTCCCCCACTGTATGGCGAGATCCGGCGCCGACCTACCGTCGGCTAGCTAGGTTTTCCCCAAACACGTATCTCCCACCGGCGGGGCACCAGGACAAGCTCAAAGCTCCGGACAGGTCTTCTGGCATGTGTGGTAATGTAGTGCATTTTAGTGCAACTGTGTAAGGGGTGAGAATAGGACAAGGAAGTGGTAGGAAAGATCGCGCACGGTCCGTGGCCCGTTTGTTAGGGTATTGCTCCCGCATTCACCTGGTGTTGATCGGAGAAACCACGGAAAACTACCGATCAGAGCAACCGGCCACTAGCATTCTCCTCCAGACAGCGACTGAATTCGACCTAGCTGACAAGCTAGTGTCGAAAATTCTGCCACCGTCGGGGTACGAACCCAGCCCTCCCGGTCAGAGGGACTGCAGTGACATCAGTTGATGCCCTGAGCCATCTCTCCCGGTGCTTCTTTCTGGCTTGAGGACCTTTACACGCAGTTAACCTACAACATGGAACAGCCGGCTTCACTTACCTTCCGAAGGAAGGCATACAAAGAATCTTTTCGACCTTAAAAATCCACGGCTTCGATTGATTTTGAACCAGCAAACTTGGGAATAGCAGTCCGATACTCCGGAAGTGTTATTACTACTACTACCCTGTGTAGTAGTGTATGTGTAGTGTATGGTAGTGTTGTGCATATTAGTGTAAGAGTGTATGTATATTGGGAGCGGATAAAACAAGAAAGAGGAAGGAAAGATCGCGCGCGGGCCGTGGCCTATTTTTAAAGTATTGTTCCGGCATTCGCTTGGTATTGATTGGAGAAACCACGGAAAACTAACGATCAGAGCAGACGGCCACTACAAGCGATTGAATTCCACCTTGCTATATAGCAAGCATAAAAAATTCCGCTACCTTCGGGCTCGAACCCCAGGACCTCCCGATCAAAGGCACTGCAGAGTCAGCGGCAATGCTGATCCTGAGCTAAACTCAGCCAGTGCCCGCGAATCGAACCTGTAAAGTCACGAACAATAGACAGGCAAGCTTCCGGTTGCGATATCGTCTGACATTTGTATTACAACACAAATTTTAATTGCTTTAGAGCGCATGCATACGATTTATTTTCCATCTAAGCTAATACCACCACGTCCCGGCACATTATAACTGACCACATATGCTTACTATATCCAAACAAGAGACTTATACTTTATTCTCGACTTCTTCTCTATTAAATGTTTAATGCTTCTCATGCAAACACATTTGTACGTCACTTCAGTACTCTGAAATTAAATCGGGCTCTTGACAAATGTCATCACAGACAGCCAGATACGTTCGCTCACACACATTCTCGGAAAGGAGAATGCTCAAGGACTCTTTAGTTCTATGATATTGAGATGCTTGAAGAAAATATTAGCTAAAATTTTGAAACATTTGTTTTTATAAATATAAAGTAATACGATCATTCTATAGAAAACAAATAGCCTGCGTCCGTCTCTCCGTCCGTTTGTACATTACTGACCTATTTTATTTCTGGACTCTTACTCCCCAAATTTCAACTTTATTCCAATGTTTTAGGTACCAACGAGTAATATACTTCATTTTGAGCCTCAATTGGCCTAATTTTACGTTAGGACCTTCTAAGACCTATTTTTCTTGATAGAACAAAAAAACCTATTACGGTTATTACAAAAAAAATTAGTTCATTTATTTTTATAAAAATGTTTAATGTAATTAAAAACTGCGCCTTCAGTTTATATCATTTTACGCTATTGCTGAATGAGGCACATCAAATTCGGGACAGCGGCACATAAAAATTCTGAAAATATGTGATGTTTGCATGTCTCAACAATAAGTTAAAACGTTATGTGAACATTTAATAGTGCTATTGGGTTTAGTTGACTCACCCTGGGGCGACTCGCTTTGTTCTTCCAGCTGTCATGCTAAATTACTTTTAAATATAAAGATTCCGGCCACCGCGACAATACCGATCATTGTCGAGAGATACCTGCTTTGATATAAACGGAAAATACGATATCAGAACGCGATAATAGTACGTATTCTTTAATATTTCATAATACAGAATGAGTCATGTAACTTTAGTACCTCCTGTAATTTTTCAACGGTTGACATTATTGCAAAGCGGTTTTCACGGAAGTGCTTGAAAGAATGGAGTAATTTATGTATGTATGCGCTTCCATTTCAACATTTCTGTTTTACGAGATATTGCGATAACTTTGTTTTTATGCAAATGGAACTAAACGTGTTTTTACTTTCTCGTAAACATACGTATATACAAGAGTAATATACGAGAAAGGTATGTAATGCTGTGGAAAATCGATTTCGAGATTTCAACAAAAATACACGTTTTGGGGTTCCCTGATACCAAATAAATTGTGTTTTTTTTTCAAAACGTCCGTCCGTCTGTCCGTTTTGAATTGTAATCGTGCGCCTTAAACGGCAAATTTTCGTAGTTATTAATAGGAGAAAGTATTTGCTATTATAGATCCACTATTTTTCAATAATATATGACGTCCGCGGGACTGTCTAAGCGTCTAGCACCTAAAACGTTCACAAGCTTTGGATGAATATTCCCGGATCGATCTGGCTGAACTCGCGACTCTGGGAATTTGAAATGGATATTTTAATTTTTTGTGTGTATGAGTCTTTACATAAACCCCAAGAACAATTTCAAAATATTCTCAAAATGGCTCCATTTTTACTTTCTCGTATACACACGTATATACGGAAGTAATTTACAAAATATAGAGAAAGGTAGGTAATACTGCGAAAAATCGATTTCGAGATTTCAACAAAAACACACGTCTTGGAGTCCCCTGATACCAAAAAAAATGTGTTTTTTTTAAAACGTCCGTCCGTCTGTCCGTTTCTGTGCGTCTGTCCGTCCGTCTGTCTGTCTGTCTGTCTGTCTGTCCGTCTGTCAGTCTGCCGTAAGTGAACAAATCTAGCGCCTAAACCACACGTATGATCATTTCCAAGTTGAAGAATCCCCTGCCCATCTGACTCTAGATGAAGCTTTGAAATTTTGAAAAAAACATTCTTTAAAATTTTGGGGTACTTTACATGAAGACTCTCGGACATTTTAAAAATTTTCTCAACAACGACTTCAAATATTCTCTTTACATTTCTTGTAAGAATAGAGTAAAATACACTTATAAAGGTGGCATATGACCCAATTTCACGGTTAACTATGAATTTTGTAAAATTGCCAAACTTTCAATTTTTTGGTAAGTCTTCCTACAACTATAAAATTGAAGGCACATATTTTTCCTTCATATGAAATTTGTTACCCATAAATAGTTCTTTCATGAAGGGCATTGAGGTGATTTTGAAAATTTTAGTAGTTTTGTGCAATAGAGCAATTTTTGCAATTTTAAAAAATTACAAAAGCATGATTTTCTCAGAAACGGCACCAAATTTTTTCTTTAAATTTTTGGTACTGTTAGGACCCAACCAACCCTATATAATGACATAAACGTCATATTGCTCTACACTTTTGTTTTTTTTTTTCAAAAATTACAAAAATGTAATTTTTTTGACTTGTCTATCACGTCGATAATCTTAACCTTAGAGGCGATTTCACCACGATATTGTATTTATGAGTACATGTGCTTTATACAATTTTAAATAAAGTTTTTCGAAAATTCAACAGTTTTCTGTAAAAATAAGCTCAAAATTCCGCATTTTCAGAAACGCTCCAACGCCAATTTCTCAAAAATGGCTCCAAATTTTTTCCTAACATTTTTGGTAGGAATAATACCAAATGTACTCTATCCGATACACACGTCAAATTGCTCTATTCTTTTGTTACGAAAACGTAATTTTTTGACTTGTCTCTAACGTCGGTGATATTTACATTACATGCGATTTCTTCACATTATTAGATTTATGAGTACATGTGCTTTTAATAATGTCAAATATAGTTTCTCGAAAACTCAACAGCTTTGTGTAAAATGAGCTAATAGTTCCGAGTTTTCAGAAACTCTCAAACGCCATTTTCTCAAAAATGGCTCCAAATTTTTTCTTCACATTTTCCAATGGATAGTGCTAATTGCTCTGTTTAATATGACGTAAAGTTCACTTTGATCAATCCTTTTGTTTTTTCAAAATTACACAATTTTAATATTTTTGAAATATCTCTCACGCCGTTAAAATACACATTTCTATCGATTAGTATACATTTTTATGTTTGTGAGTGTCATGGATTTTTCCATATCTTCAGGGTACAATGAATATAAGAGAAAGTTGAAGTTTTTAAAGAATGTAAATAACAAGTTACTGACCTTAACGACACAATATATGTTAGTAACTTGTCATAATATAAACTGTACAATTATAATGATACACTAGCAGAACCCAGTATACGTTGTCCTGCCCTCTTTCTCCCTTCCTCTCTCTTTTCACTCTAACATGTTCCCTATTTTTTTCCATCCCTCTTCCCCCTCTCATTTCTCACTTCTGTCCTTTTCCCGTTCAATATGCCTCCTTTTATATCACTTTTCCCTATCTCTTTTTCTCTCTTTTTGCCTCTAGTTTTTCTCAATTTTCTCAAAAACGGCTCCAATTTTTTCTTCCAATATCTTGTTAGAATAGAGCATAATACACTTATAAAGGTGGCATAGGTCCAATTTTCGCTGTTAAATAGGATTTTCAAAAATTGCAAAAGTTTGAATTTTTCGGATTTTCCCACAACTATAAAATTGAAGACAAATTTTTCCTTCAAATGAAATTTGTTGCCTCTAAATAGTTATTTAATTATGGTTAGATTTTTTTGAACATTTTAGTGGTTTACGTGCAGTACTGCGTTCAATTGTAAAAATAACAAAAACAAGATTTTTCAAAAACGGCTCCAGAATTATTCTTTAAATTTTTCGTACGGGTAGAATCAAATATACCCTATACGATGATATAAACGCCATACAACTCTATTCTTTTATTTTTTCAAAAATACAAAAACCTAATTTTTTGGCTTGCTTCTCGCGTCGGCAATATTTACGTTAGAGGAAATTTCTTCACATTACTGTACTTATTATAGCTACATGTGCTTTAATTAATGTCATAAATTTTCTCGACAACTCAACAGTTATCTGATAAAATGAGCTCAAAATTTCGCATTTTCAGAAACGTTCACTCACCTTTTTCTCAAAAATGGCTCCAAATTTTTTCTTCAATTTTTTCTAACGGACTTTTTTCTAATCGCACGGTTGAAAAAGACGAAAAGTTCATTTTTGTGTATTCTTTTGCTTTTTCAAAAAGTACACAAACTTATCTCTCACGCCGTTAATATGTACAATTCCATCGATTTGTATATGTTATTGCATTTGTGAGTGACTGCTTCAAATGACTTCAAATGAAGTTCTTCGAAAACTCAATAGATTCCTGTGAAAAGGAGTGTGCAAACCTGTGAAAATTTCGCATTTCCAGTAATGGTTAATCGCAATTTTCTTAAAAATGGCTCAAAATTTTTCAATGAAAACTTCTATTTTGGACGAGGTTTTACTCTTCTTTAATATTCTTGAAGTAATATTACGGCTCTACTACTAGAAAACCGAAAAATTGAGAAAATTCCAACCAAATGTACTTTGGGCGAGGATTGATGGCAGCTGGCATGTTTGGGGGTACTTTAAATGAAAGTTTGAAAACTTTAGATTCCTGCATAAAAGAGCTACCAATTCTCATTTACAGTTACGCTTAAACGCCATTTTCTTAAATCGGCTCTAAATTTTTGAATGAAAATCGCCATTTAGGACGAGGTTTTACTGTTCCAGTATATTCTTTAAGTAATATTTCGGCCTACTATTAGGAAACCAAAAAGTTTAGAAAATTTTTAAAAAAACGTACTTTTGGCGGCGATAGACGGCAGCTGGCAAGAGGATGGGACACCGTAAACCCGGTACACACCAAGGAAATTAGAAAACAATACTACGAGAAAGTATGTGCTATTCTGTAGCAACTCTAGTTATTTATATAGACTAGCACTCGATATATTTTTTACATGTTTCTAATATATATTTTATATTTTCGTAAATGTTTAGTTTTTATACGCCATTTTGCCTTCACACAAGAAAGAAAACTAGAATTGTGTACTATAACATGTGTACTATAATCCTAAATACAGTCAATAGGACGTTTTGTTTACTGATTTTAAATAGTGACACAATTAGGAAGAAAAACATTCTGTATTTTATTACAGACACACCAGCTGTCAAAGTAAATTTTTTTATTAAATTTACTCAAAAAATGATCGAAATGAAATTACTCAAAAAATGCTTATCTAACATATACAAATATGTGTATCATTGGATTTGTCTTTTTACGCTCGACATGATAACTTGAAAAATACGTATAGTTTCATTAAAAAAACTTTTTATCTCAATATCTCGTAAAATACAAGCGAAAAAAGAAAATGAATACATGTATCAATTAGCCCCATTCCCTCATGTACTTGTATGAAAACTGCATTGCAATAACTTCGACCGTTCAAAAACTGCAGGAGGTGCCAGATACGTAACTCACTCTGTATTTTGGACTATCTTTTACATTTTTTTAAAATATGAGCCATTTTCGCGTAATTTTCGGTGAAATCGTGACAATTTAAAAATAATGCCAAGATGTTTTCAAAATCAGCTTCAAAATTGTTGTTTACATTTTTTACACGAATTTAGAAAACTTTGCTTATTAACACGGGCTAGTTCCTCTTTTCAACAAAGCCTAATGGAATTGCAAAGGATATATTTTGATATCCTCCTAGAACTACATTATTAAAGATGGATATTTCTTTCTGAAAGGCTCCTACAGACCGGCGCGAAAGATTCGCAGCGGACGCGGCGCGAATAGTTTCACACTAGACGCGGCGGCAAAATTCGCGGGTCCATTCACACCGAAGCGTCAATTATGAGTCAGCGTTTGGTGACGGTTTTCATCCGGCAAAGAAGAGGTGATTGCTTCTATTCATGCAGGGAATAGAAATGCGAAGTTACTCCTAGTACGTTTTCTGAGTACATGCGATACGGTATACCTTTCCTACTTTATTTATAATTTTAGCTCAAATTGTTAATATCTCTTTAGTACATGTACAGCTCCGTGATTTTGATCTAGAAAGGAAAAAGTACGGAGGATTTCATACATTGATTCCACAAAGTATGAAAAACGCTTTTAACTTCCAGTATGACCAGTGGCTGCTTAGATGAAATTTTGAATATGATCGCAGAAGACATAAGGAACTCTAGCACTTAACAAACAACAAGCTATCTCGCTTGAAAAAATCCTGTAATTGCATATATATATAAATATATATATATATATATATATATATATATATATATATATATATATATATATATATATATATATATATTAGTTCCTTGGCCCTTATTTTATAGGGGTGGACTTTTTTTCGTTATTTTAGCCGCACACCCTTTACTCTTCTTCCTTTTACCATAATTTTGAAATATACCATATTTATATATTTATTATATATATTTATATATATGTATATTTACTCACTTAAATTTAATTTATAATTTTGCTACAGTTATCAAATACAATTATTAAATGGCATTATTGAACAGGTGTGTGGAAAAATTGTTTTAATAGTTTATTTTCACCTATATTTTCTTTTAAGAGTAGCTTTCTTGCTGTCAGGGTGTTGTTTTCTGTGGTTTTCCACACACTGGTGTATAAATTATTTTTGCTAATTATTTTTGCCCATTAAAATCCTGCATCAATTTCATCCCTCTACATCATTAACAACTTTGAGATTCCGGAACCTTTCTTGTGCTTTTAAATAAAAATCATCCCAAAATCCCAGAGATTTGGGCTATGATTCAGAAAGTCTATATCAACATCCAATTCGTTAATAAATGTAAACTTCTACGGGAAATGAAATCCTCTATTGTTTTTTCTGAAAAAAAATACAACAATAATATTTTAATATTATATCCAAATTTCGAAAGACTTAATTTGCAAATATTTATTAGAACACACTGTTAAACATTTTATAAATTATAAATTTGACGGTCTTATAAAATAAAAGAAAAATGTTTATTTAAATTATTATAAATAAATAAAAATAATGTTATTAATATTAAGATCTTACCTAAGAGGAGGGAGTTTCATTAGGATGAATGGTACATCTTTCAATGAAAATACTTTCTCGTTTCAAATTTATGATGCGTTACGATGTGATTTCAAATCTATGATGTGTTTTTGGATGTAATACTAACAGTTTTATCAAAAATTGCTAAAATACTTGTCTCTTCATTTAATACCATAGACGGTTGCAATTTTTTTAAGCGTGTGACGAAATTCTCTTATTTATTTTTTCAAATTTTTTCAATTTTTTTAAACATTAAATCTTTAAATGGAACTCTCACTGCTGATCAACTTGCCATCCAGGCATTAACATACACTGTCAGAAGAAACAAAAAATATTTTTCAGAATGTTCTCTTCACACACTTTTAAATCCAATTGCTCTCGAAACAAAAACATTTTTAAGAAATAAATTGCTTTTGCCATCCATCAAGCATGGTTCAATGCCCCTGGTGGCCTAATTTTGATAGTTTAGTCCGAGTTCTATCCAATAAAAAACTATACATAATTCAACAAACTCTGGATAATCGTGCTTCAGTTTTTCATTTTTGAGTGCATTATAAATATAATTCACATTACTCAGAATTTCGCTTTCACCAAAAATTTAGTTCAAGTATTTATATCCATCTAGGTAATTTTCTTTTTCCGAATTATTCCATTTTTTCTCTGATTTTTTCTTGTTTAGAAAACAACACCTGGACCACCTAACATTCGAGGTAATTCATGTTCGAAAACATTTCGTATCACTAATTCATATATGTGGTGACGATATGGAAAATATATCATCCTTGGTTCTGCAAACTGCTCTAGAAATGTCATTGCACCGTTGAAACGACCAGAGTTAGAACTGGTTGTGTCAGAACAAAGAATTTGAACCTTATCTTCTAATTCCCAATCTTTTAGAACATTCCAGGCAGCCATAGCTTGCTCCTTTCCGGAAGAATTTTCTAATTTAGGCACTCCAAGCAGCTATTCTTGACCAATATACAAAACAATGACAGGTATCCTTTCCGTTTTTAAATCTATCACGTGTATAGCAGGTAGCAATTTACAATCCCAATGAATAGACTCATAACTAGGTTGGTTTTCTTTTAATAATTAGTTAATCTTAGTAGCCTTCTTCTCACGAAAATCTCCCCGATATCTTTGGATCGTATTTCGATTGATTGCTAGTTTATCTACGTAATATCCAAAAGACTCAGTGGCGGTTTCGAAAATAAAAAAGGTATTTTTCTCGCTAATGTGGCATCGATCGAGCACTGCCGTCAATATTTCATTTAAAAATCATTTCCTGCCACTTTTTCTCAAAGTATCAACATTTCTCATTCCTAAACTTATCTATTTAGTTTTTCTTCAAGAGAAGTCTGGTTAATGTCTGATGAAGGCCCAGATTGACCAGAAATATCTTCAATATCTGACGAATTTTCGGAAGAAACTACACAAATATCAGTAACATCAGAAGTAAATTGAGCCTTAGCCCATCTGTTCTCATTTCCCCTAAATCTCAATAATGCCCTTTCTTCACTCTTTGCATAGCTTCATATCGACTCCCCAAATATATCCCCTTTGCCCCTACTCTCTTTCTCTATGTAAGAATATTCTTCAATTTTTATAATTTCTAAAGCATTCGATTGAGCAATATCAAATAAGTTATTTAAATCTGAAATAAACTGACGTTCATGTTCTTTCTGCGTGTCGGACGAATGATTGGATTTTTTTAAGATTGCGCCAGTGAGAGTACATCTTTATAATTTTTCTACACAATGAGGAGTTGCTCTTGTAGGAATTCTGGTCTTCTCCCAAAAAATGAGGCATTCTCACACCACTAAATCTGCACTTTCACGCAGGAGCAGTTTTATCTCACGTAAATTATAAAATAGCACAGATAGTACTTGCCGGTTTGATGGATCCTTACTTCCTGTTATTTGGTGACACTCACTGCCAATTAAATGTTTCGATCGCCACGTCTCAAATTAGAAGCCATAATTACACTCGCAGTTCACTCGGATAGCGTCTAGACCTGACCGTGGCCCTCGCAGGGCGGAGCGCAATGTGAATATAGCACACGCCGGCGTACTTCCCACTTCAGCGGCGATGAGGCACGGGTTACCAACCTCTGATTAAGCAAATGATGTCCTTGCAATTCTTCCTTCCAATAAAAGGGGAAAAAGTGGGGAGGTGCGATCTGAAATTCAAATATCAAAAAATAAGGGCCACCCTAATGTGTGTGTATATATATATATATATATATATATATATATATATATATATATATATATATATATATATATTGCGACGTCACGGGATTATACAAACCCGTAACGCCACCATAAGCCACGAGAAAATACCAGAACACAGAGAAATAAAGTACGCAGCGGAGCGATGGTCCGAGAAAGCGACATCTACCCGCAGGTTCTCGCACTCCGATGTCCGTGGTTACGGATCATGTTTTTCTTGAGAGGGCGCGAAGGAGGAGAAAATTCACCTCTCCAGTAATTTCCCCAGGCGGAGTCACATAAATACCGCGACGCGCTTCGGGAGAGCTCTCTTTCAATTTCGACAGCGGCGACGACTCAAGCTAATTCTTCGGCGATAGTAATTGGTTAGTGCAGGAGTATATTTTTACTTGCTTAGTTAAAGCTGATTTGAGAAACGCGGTAATAAGTGATAGAATTCAGAAGTGAAGTGCATGTACAGTGTTAGCACTAACATTACGCAAGAAAGCAAGCGATGTGATTGCTTTAAATCTGAAATAGTTTCATAATTGAAATAAATTCGCGCAGAAGGACTCTAAACGAAATCCAGCATTTAATTTTGCACGCCACGATCACGCACGCTCAAAGTGTGGTATGTCGGCCGAGTGCTAGAAGCATTCAATTCAATAACGCTAGTTATTCGAAGCTGGAAGCGCGAACGACGGGTACGCGGCACGCAGGACGACTCCAGTGAAGACTCAAGCGTAGGCGAGAAGGACTTGGACCAATTACGTGGATGGTGGAATCCGGAGAGATCGAGAGAAAGGTCTGGAATTTGGACGAGGAGCGGAATCCTGAGATCGAAAGAAGTGGTGTAACCGTGGAACATCAAACCAGTCAAGCGACGCGGCGAGGACGGCGAGCGACCGAAAACACAAAGGTTAATTGATGGCGAGCGGGAAGGCGATGTCGAGGTAAAGAACTCGCAACTTCTATGCAGCAATTTGTTGGGAAATCGTGTAGCTTTAAATACCAAGCGAAGCGCCCTAAAATAGGTGAAAGTTCCAAATAATTACTGGGAGATATATTCCGAACGTATGAGTGGCAGTTTAGATTTCATTCGCTGTACGCACTAGTAAATTCGTTTGAATGCCATACCTTGTACAACTTTTCTAGAGTGAATATGATATTTCATGTAGTGTAAAAGTGATCTTGTTTGAAAGTTGAGCTTTTATTGTATTATGTCAGGGATGATTAGTTGCTATAATTTTGTAAAGGGTACGATTTAAGTAACGTGTGTGTCACGTTTATTTTTGTGTTTGAGTTCACAGCATTGTAATAAATGTGCAGCTTAAGGCTGACACCTGTGAACAGTCTATGAGAGAATAATTGTAGAGAATCACTTAAAGGGCCGTGCACGGAGAAAACTTAAGAATAACAAAAGTTAAATGAGGTATACGAAATAATTCAGAAAGAGGTAGAAGCACAAGAATTGTAAATAGTACTTATTGAAGTATTAAGGCAGTCGAGGTGACGCCTATACATTTTTTTTTGTGGTTGTGTTCTTTTCTTTTTGTTTCTGTTTTCTTTGCAGTGACCGTCTACGCAAAGTGCATACTTTATTGTATATTTGTGCCACTGTGTAATTTGTTGACTCACTGAATATATGCTCATTTTACCAGAATTTTACCTAATTCATTGTGTCAAGGGTTCAGACCTTTCTCATACCCGAAAGATCCTCCTTCCTGAGAATTCAAAGCTCGCTTCACGAGCATTCATTGTTTCACGCTTTATCGCCACCGGCTGGAAGGTAGTAGGTGGGTGTGTTACAATATATATATATATATATATATATATATATATATATATATATATATATATATATATATATATATATATATATAGTGACGTAACGGTATGCTCGAACGGCGACGTGGCGTCCGCCGGGCGGAGGGCCGTACTTCAAGGTTTGCAAGATGGTTTGATACCTCCTGTAACGGAAGTCGGGGACCGGGGGGGCGGAGTTCTTGCCCTGGCTGCTCCCACGCTTCCCGAAATGGAAACCAACAACACAGAAATAATATTCCTAGAACAATTCTGAGGATTATAAACAGCTTTTAAAAAAAAACGAAAATCAAATTATTTAATTTGAACAAATAACTCAGTCATTTGGAATGAACATCATTATCCTTCCATATGATCTGTACAACAATTATGCGCATCTGCACCAAACACTTCAGAATTGTACATTATTTAACACAATTCGCTTATTTCCAATAAAAATTTACATCCAAATTTGATCAACACACAACAACAGAAATGTAAGCAATTAAATGTAAGCAATGAAATAAACATTCTGCGCCATTTTTACAAAAATTGTAAGGAAAAAGAAGATTCAAAATTGACAAAGCTTTTCATTGCTTTTGTTAAATACTCAAGACACTTTGTAGTATCATTCCCCAAACACTTAAACGATAATACTAGTTCATTGCCATACAAGTAATCGTTGCAACATTATGCCTTCCTTACCCTGCAGGGTCACAAAGCAATCCTGTCAAATGATGATAGTACATTCCATGAAATCACATCATACAAATTACAATCAGAAGAAATTCATGGATACGCATTTTGCTGAAACATTATAACATTAGAAATAGCTGTGTAACTCTCCTTCCACTCCGCTATTTATATCACAATCTGTGATATTGGACGTCAAATGCTGATACTACATGCCATGAAATCACATCATACAAATTACAATCAAAAGAAATTCATGGATACACTTTTGCTGAAACGTTATAACATTAGAAATAGCTGTGTAACTGTCCTTCCACTCCGCTATTTATATCACAATATGTGATATTGGACAAACTCCAATAAAAATTGCACTACGAGAAACTGCAGAATCTCATCTCTCACTGCCTTCACTCCACTCCTACCGTTCACATCCAACTGGTTCGCGACACCTCTGGTCGACCCCAACCCTACTTCACTCCCCTCCTTCCTTACTCCCCACTTTCTTCCCTTTCACTACCCCTCCGCTACGGCCGATACTGCCTCCTGGGGGGGAGGAGAAAACCACGAACTGCGCCCTCCCATACCAACAACAGTGGCGACAGCCCACAACTGGGCTCGGCGTCACAATATATATATATATATATATATATATATATATATATATATATATATATATATATATTCACCACCATCTTCATTCATACTTTCCTTCTTTCATAGTTAACTTACGATGGCGCTTCCGCGTAGAGCAACACAGTTTTGTGGTGGGGGAGTATTTCCGAACGCAATCTTTCAAAGAATGCCGGGCAGCTTTCAGAGAAAAATGGAATGTACTTTTAACTTCCCCGAAAACATTAAGGAAACTTCAGCAGCAATGTAATCTTTCTTATGAAAGTGCACTCTGTGCCACAACAAAATTGAAAATGCACGCGTTCAAATTGCGGACATCTCAGGAGCGATCGGTCTGCTCGCATGAATTATTGTAATTGGCTACGTCGATTCGTTAGCGAAGGTCTTGAGGAACTTGATAACGTATTTTTTGTGATGAGGCTTGGTTTCATCTGGATGGATGTGTTAACCTGCAAAACAGTAGACTTTGGGGTACTGAGAAACCACAGGAAACAGAAGAGAGACCACTGCATTAAAAAAAATTGGAGTATGGTGTGCGATTTCTCGTCGCAGAATGATTGGTTCGTTATTTTTCAAAGAAACGGTGACGGCGGATACATATCAGAATATACAGAGAAATTTTGTATCCCTTCTAGAAAAGGATGAGGTAAATTGTTGGTTTCAGCAGGATGGGGCGATATAATATACTGCCTAGTCGACAATGCAATTTCTGAAAGAGTATTTTGGAAACTGAATAATATCTCGAGGTTTGTGGCCCCCTCGTTCGCCTGATTTGTCACCACCAGATTTTTATCTTTGGGGATGCATCAGAAGTAAAGTTTATGCAAACGAACCTGCTAATGTCGAAGAGCTCCAAAGAGACATCGAAGAAGCGATTCGAATGATTGATGAACAAACTTTACATCGGGTTGCAGCAAATGTTGTGAAGCGAGTTAATGCTCGTTTGTTAGCAAATGGAGGGCATTTTGAACATTTTTTGTGAGGTTTGTTTCTGACACCAATGTACAATTCATAATTTCCTTTTCATCATTCATAATAAATAATTTCCTTTTCTCCTTTACCGATTACCTAACTACCTTTATTATTTTTGTTGCAGAGAATTCCAAAACCTTTATGTTAAGGTTAAATAAGGTGGATGACGGGCAAGGCTGTGATGTATCATTAAGTAGTGACTATCTTTCACTGATAATTTCACCAGTGATTATTAGTCACTGACTACTGAGCCCGCTCTTTCAAAACTACTTTCATTTTAAAAGTAACATTATTTGAATAAAAATAATAATAATAATTATTATTAATAACAACACTAATAATAATAATAATAATAATAATAATAATAATAATAATAATAATAATAATAATAATAATAATAATAATAATAATAATAATAATAATAATAATAAATTTGTTCTGCGGATTTGGAATTAATATTTTTTAATACATATCTAAAATAGCAAGTATAAAACATCTATACATTTCTAGAGCACATTTGTTGTCACCAAAACACAGTGCTCGCGCAGCGAAAACTAGAGAAAGTTCGGGATGTTCTTTCAACTTCCCCGAAAAAAATATTAAGGAAGCTCCAGGAGCAGTGTAATTTCTCGTATGGAAGTGCACATTGTGCCACAAAAAATTGAAAATGTGCTCATTCAAACAGCGAACTACTTACAGCTTAAGGTTCCCGATCGGGCTGCTCGCATGAATTACTGTAATTGGCTACAGCGAATTGTTAGCGAAAGTCTTGATGCATTTCATAATGTGTTTTTTCAGTGATGAGGCTTGACTTCATCTGGATGGATATGTTAACTAGCAAAACAGTAGCCTCGAGGGGTACCGAGAGACCATAGGAAACAGTAAAGAGACCATTGCATTAAAAAAATGATTGGGGTGTGGTGTGCCATTTATCGACGCAGATTAACGGTTGATACTTATCAGAATAAATTGAAACATTAATTTTCATTATATTTGAATATTTTTAAAGTAACCTTATTCAATAATAATAATAATAGTAGTAGTAGTAATAATAATAATAATAATAATAATAATAATAATAATAATAATAATAATAATAATAATAATAATAATAATAAATATTTGTTCTGCGAATCTGAATTTGTAATTTATTAATATTTATTTAAAACAAGAGTATAAAACATGTACATTTCTGGAGCATATGTTCTGGAGCGTATGTATCTTGTTATGAAACTAAAACAAGCAAAGTTTACTATTAAATATACCTCAATGTATATTTTACATGGCAAGTTTATTTCACTTTTAGACAATATACGAAGGAGTCGTCGTTCTTGACAATTCAATTTTCATTCGAAGCCAAACAAGCAGGCGCGTGCCTTTCTCTTTGAACTCGTCGTTCAGCTGCTCTCCTCCTCAGTGTGGTGTTAGTGGGAGAGGGGATTAAGCGTACTTCCCGACAGTTTACTTGCTTGAAACCACCAGCTGCTCTCCGACCCGCTCAAACAAGGTTGCCAGTGCATTTCATTCTGCCTGCTGTGGGTTGCGTTGCGTTTTATACTTATACATACATACATACATACATATATACGAGTGTGTGTGTGTGTGTGTGTGTGTGTATATATATATATATATATATATATATATATATATATATATATATATATATATATATATATTATGATTTCGATGCATGAACAACATTGGCACCAATAAAACTGTTTTTAATAAAACGAGTTTAGGGTTGCCACAAACCCCATATTTCGGCCTTTGTCACTACTTTTTAGAAAATAGTGAATAAATATTATTTAATGTCATTTTTATCGACGTATTTTTGGCTGGAGTGATGCCCACGTTACCCACAACAATTTTATGATCATCAAAGTGTACTTATTTGACTCGAACAGTGTTCACATTAGCTCGAATATGGCCAATTTTACGTTAAACCCATAGAAATTGACACTTTTCAAATGGCCATAGCTCCGTAAATTTTTATCCAAAATATTTTTAATTTAGATAAGATTAAAACTTAAAATCTCTACTTTAAGAACTTTTCTTCGCACAATTTAACTATATCACTGCAGTCGGTTAAAAATGCGCCACGCGCCATCACTATTAACGAGTCAGAATTGTACCGCATCGATGTACCGCCGAAGAAAGGAAGAAAGAAAAGAAGGAAGCAAAGAAGGAATAAAGGAACGAAGGAAAGAAGAAAAGAAGGAAAAGGGGGAAGGGAGGAAGAAGTAGGGAGAAAGATGAAGAAGGAAAAAGAAAAAAGGAAGAAGAAGGAAAGGAAGAAGATAAAATAAGAAAAAGAAAAAAGAAAATAAAGAAAAAAGAAAGAAAGAAAAAATACTTTTCCTATATAAGAGACACACAAAACGTATTATATTTTATTTTCTGTCAAATTATTGAAACGATGTTCTGCAGCATTACCCAACTGCTGCAGGAGAAAGTAAAAAAAACAAAACAAACAAACCTTCTGAAGAAAGATTATTTCCTTGTCTAACCATTCTCAATCACAAAATCTTCTTGTAAAATTTCCGATCTTACCGCATTTCGTTTTTGTATAATTGCTAATTTATTTGCCTTCCCTTTATAGACTTCCTGGCTTTCTCGACGAAGGAGAGCGAGCCAGTGGCATCATTGGAATGTCCGTCGGTTTGAAACTCGCGCTCGGAAGAAACATCGTTACATGTTTCTTGGAGACAATGTTGCAATTTCTTTCACAATCGTTTTTCAAATAACGCTACGAGAATGAACATGTATTTGTTGCTTGATGTAAGATGCTTTCTGCAAAAGGCTACAGAAAAAGAAAGCAAGATTATTACAAATAAATATCTTTAGAAAAAATATATTATAGAATTAATCGAAATAGTAACTTTATATAATATAGTTTATCTGTTCCATTTACATCACGATTCGTTTTGTAGAGTAGTTCAATAAAAACGTGTATTATCCTGATGTGTTTTACATTAGGCCGACTACGCATTGGGAAGACAATGAAGAAGTTATCGTTTTCCTATATTTTTATGTCATATTAGTAATTATTTATTTAATTCAGATATAACGAATAGGCGTTCATAGATGTAAAACCATTACGTTGTCTTCCTCCACACTGCTCGGTTTTGAATAGTCTGTAGTAGGGTAGTTCATGATTATGATCGACGTAGAATGTTTTATTCGACGCGGCGTAATTTTCATAAATCGCCAGAACTAGACGAATTCGAGTTGTAGACTACGTAAGCCCATGGTGGAAATAATTTGCACCATGCGTAAGCCCTGATACCGACATTCAACATTCCTGCGTGCTACGGAGAGAAATACCGATTTTCATCATTTAGTAAATAATATTAATAAGAGAAGAAGGACCTAGAGAATATTTGGGAAGTGTAAAGATATTATTTCTGTTTGTTGTTTTTTTTAGGATAACGAAATGTTAGAAGAAATAACTAGCGATTTTCAGGACATTGTGGTAAGTAGGGTCACATGACAGTAGTAAATTTGAATGCATACATGTACTGGATTTGGATTCATAGTGATGATAAAAATTTTGCAGGAAAGCAAGAAGAGGAAAAGAGATGATGGCCGTATAGCAAATAAATTTGTAAGTGTGGCAGAACAAACGAAGTTATTTGAGACCCAGCTACGATACCATTTACGTTAGTACCCATTTTAATTTTTCTTTTCTTTGAATAATAATGGTTTGCGGTAGAGACACAGTGGTTCATTATGTTCCATTCTAACTGACTATTTATAGATAAATAATGAAGAAATTTAATTGATTAATTAATAAAATCATCCATTGTACCTTCCCCCAATAAGTAGAGTTCCTTTCTTCTTTTTTTGTAACTATGGACTTCATTGATTTTGTATCAGTTAAATTTGCCGAGTCCTGAGTTAAATTAATAATCCTTTCTTGATCAGTAAATTGTTTTGATATTTGTTTTTGTCATATCCACTCTTTAGAGGGAATACACATGTTTTGGATCACTTCTTTACTATTTTCAATTTTTTAAACCAAAATTTTCATCGGACTCTTACATGTGTGCCTTGGTACCTAGAAATTTATGATGATTCAGATTTTAGCTCCCCTAACAATTTTAGTATGCAATCACATGATATGATGTATTTTTATACAGATTCTGTGAAAGTCTTAGCAGTACAAGACACAATTTCTTAAGATCCCCTTGATACAGTGGATTTTCTCCAAACAAACATTGTCAATTTTCCACTTTTTTTCCACCAAGTTTTCATAATTAAAAAGTTTTCATAAGTAAAAATCAAGTTTTCAATTTAAAAAAATTTAAAATACAAAAAAAACCTATCAAATACTTCTGGTAGTAGTACTATTTTCTGGACATCAGAATTGTTCATCATTATCACAAACACTCAAGTAGAGACAATCCAAGATAATCTGGTTTACTGTCCTGGTTTTAACTTTCAAATAATGATCTCAACATTTTGGAACTTTGAACTGAGCCCAAATTTTGAGCACGCAGTTCAGATCATCACAGAAAATAATGAGGAACTTTGTAGTGGTGGTGAGGATATATTTTATTCCTTCTAGACTTACACTGCATCAAGCAAGATTTTTTCAGGATAGCATCATTATTTAATTTTTAACAATAGTAATTAAATAACAATAATAATAATTAACTTAAAAAAATGACATTAGTGATCAATAGGAGAGTTTCATACTGTAGTAATTATTACGTTGTATTTCAAAAATGTATCTTCCTATATAACTTATAGTTATAAATTACATTAACATACAGTAATCATTAAATTAGCTAACAGTAAGAGTTCAAACTTAGATAAATCAATTTGTAACAGCTCACAATAATCATTACGTTAATAACAATGCTTTTGATGTATATAGCTCAAATATATAGAGTTCAAATAATACAATATGAGGCTATAATTATTAGTTCTTGCAATGGTACAAAGGTAATCAATGACTGAATCTCAATAACTATTGCTTGTACATTTCAGAAAATCATTTAGTTTATATGTTCATGCAGCAATAAGATGGTGTTTAAGGAGGAAGGAGCAAGAAGTGTGGGAGAGCATATCCACAGGGGCCCCTTATTTCAAACAAGAGGTCTCTTCCCCCCTCCTGCCCAAATCCGTAAATAGAATTCATTTCTCCATGTAACAGAAATAACTTATAGCAGTTAATTTTAATTAGAAATATATACATATTTTCTTTTGAATGAAATAGGCCCCCAATAAGTCAGAGCCTGGGGGAAATTGCCACACATCCCCCTCCTGGACATCACTGAGACCCTGGGCCTAGTGTCTGTTACCTTGAATATAATAGTTATAAAAATCTTTGTTACCCACCAATTATTGGTAATAATTTTTTTAAACTTGTATTTGTAATTGTAAACGTTAAGTGCTACAACAGTCAGTATTTCATAGTTTCATACAGTTGTCTTTACATGACTGTATTGGTTTAATTTTTAATATGTTTCTGAGACATTTTTGTAGAGCCATTATTAAAACTTGTGTGAAAATTATGTATTCATAATATCCCTATGAATATAGACCAATTTTTGGATAATCAGTTTAAGAAATTGGTGAGCCGCAAGTTAGGTAGATGAGAAGACAACTCCAACCCTTGTATTTGAAAGCTATAATCAGTTTGTTTTGTTTTTAAAGCAAAGAAATTTAAGAATGAAGAACACAGCTTCTGTTTCAATAATATTGAATTCTTTCTTTTGGTTTAGGAAGCAAAAGTCCAATCTCTAAATTCAGTGCAACAATTCCTGAGTCACCTGTACTACTGACTGAAACTCGTGTCAGGTCTGTAAAATTTCCATCAACTGAAGAGGGAGAGCAAAAAGAAATGTAGGAAATAATATTGTACAATCACATGACAAATTACATTGTGTTGACACAAATATAAATAAAATTTCATAATGTTCTAAACATGTTTTCTATAGGTCAAAATTAAAAGTAATGCCAGTAAATTCAAAAATACATGAACCTCTTCAATTAGGAAAGAATGTTCACAGATCTCCTTTAGTTGGAAAACCATTTGAATTGACCGAGTATAAAAGGAAGGCAAGTAAAGAATTTTCTGTATAAAATATACATTTGTTTGATATGTGAAGAAAACCTGAAGTAAATTTTATATTTTATTTCGATGTTTGTAATATTTTATGCAGGTAGTTCATGATTCATCCTCACCATTCCAATTTGTTGCAAACACTTCAACTACTGAAGCACTGCAAAATCACTGTGATACATCTGATAAGTCGTTTATTCCTTTAGCTGCTAAAGAACCACATTCTCCATCATATGTGACACACTTTCAAAGTAAAATTCAAACTTCCAAGGTAAGAACAATGAATTAATATTTTAAGGGTTAGGCCTATTGGCCGGTTCCTTCTTCCCAGTATTCCCGTAGTTGCATCCAAGGTGTTTCTGGTCTTCCCAACATTTTCTTGGTCTGCCTGGGTCTCTTGGTTTGTATTTAAGTATATTTTTTTGGGAGGTGTTCTGTCTTCATTCTTTTTGTATGATCTTGCCACTTCTTTTGGTATTTCTCTATTTCTAACATTATATTCTGTATTTTGAGTTTTCTTCGAATTTCTTCATTTCTTATTTTGTCTCTTCTTGATATTTTTAGGATTGATCTAAGGTACCTTATTTGGGCAGCTTCAATTCTTTTCTTGTCCCTTTGTTTCAGTTTCCATATTTCACTGCCATACAGTAGAGTGGGTTTTGCAGTGATATTGTGTAGTCAGATCTTTGTCTCAGTGTTCATATTTTGAAACTGTTTTCTGATGCATTCTTTTATTTTGTTATATTTTACAAGTTTTGATTCTAAATCTTCCGCTATTAATGATATTTTGTTTCCCAAATATATGAAGGTTGCAACTTGTCTATGACTATTATTGTCTACGACTTTTGACTCTGCTGTATTCTTTGCCTTTAAAACTTATGGATTTTGTCTTCGTGAGTGATATCTTCATTTTGTATTCATTTGTTACTTTATTTAATTTATGAACTGCTCTTTGCAAGTCGTCTTCTAATGTTGCTAGTATTATTTGGTTGTCTGTGTATTGTACTGTGTATTGTTCTGTTCCTGTCTTATTGTTATACCGCCTTCTGTTTCCTTCTTCCAAGTTCTGATCATGTGATTCATGCACAAATTAAAGAGTACTGAATATAATGTACATCCTTATCATAATCCTCTGTTTGTTTTGATTTCTTCTGAAATGCTGCCATCTGTACTTGGTATTTTGATTTTTGAGTCTTCATGTAGGTTCTTTATGGCTTCTATTAGGTGGTCATCTATTTCCCCCTCTTTGAGGATTTTTCATAGTAGTCTTCTTTCTATCCTTTCGTATACCTTCTTGTAGTCTATGAAGAGCATGTATGTTTGTAGGTTTTGTTCACTTCTTCTTTTAATATTTGCTCTAGTGTAAATATTGCATCTTTAGTTCCTCTCCCTTGTCAAAATCCACATTGTTCCTCTTCAATTATGTTTTCGCTACATTCTATTAGTTGGTTCTTTAGGATGCTTGCATAGATCCTGTATGCTATAACTTGCATTGTGATTCCTCTGTAGTTCTCACATTTGTTTTTTGGCCCTTTTTGTGGATGTTTATTACCAGTCCGGTTTTCCATTCTATTGGGGTTGTCAATTCTGTCCATATTTTGTTCAATGCTTCCACTAGTTCTTCTTCCAGTAGTGATCCTCCATCTCAGTAGTTCCATATTGATGTTGTCATTTCCTGATTTTTTCCATTATTAACACCTTTTTCATTTCCTCCATTTTAATGCTTCTTATTGTATTATTCTGTCTCTCTTCCGGATCTGAAACTGGGTATGTCATTTTTTCTCTTGTGTTTGCTTCTTGTCCTGTTTCTTCTTCTTGTTCTGTCTCTTCTTCCTCTTCCTGGTTCCACCATACTGTTTGTAATGTTTTGTCCTTTCTTCTTGAGATATTATGTTCATGTGTTGTTGTTTTTCCCCATTTTTAGTTTTTTTGAGAATTTTGAACCCTCTTCTTTGTGTTCCTGTTATGTCCCTCGCCAGCATTTTTGTGAATTTTTCCCAGTCTGCTCTTCTAGTTTTTTTTGTTATTCTTCTTATTTGTGCTCTTAGTTTCTTATATTTTATTTGGCTCTCAGTGCTCCTTGTTTGTAGATATATTCTATATGCTTTCTTTTTTTCTGATATTAATTTTTCCATTCACTCCAGGTACGTACCCATTTTCTGTTCTTCCTTTGCTTATAACCCAGTGCTTCGTCTCCTGCAGCCTTTATTATCTGTTTCAGGCTTCAGTCTTTCCCATTTTCCATGTGGGTTCCTTCCCTTTTCATTTTGTCCCCAATTCTTTATTTTATTTTGGATTCTTCCCTGATACAGTGTTCTTATATTTTGTTCTTCCAAAAGCTGTATTTTAAAGTGATTCTTGAGTACTTTTGTCCTTTTTTGTGCTTTTGATTTTTTGTTGTACAACTATTTTGCTTTCTAGTAGGTAGTGGTCACTATCAATCTCACTTCCTCTGTATACTCTTTGTTCCAACAAAAAGAGTTTGGCTGCTTCACAAGGGCTAGTCCAATCCCTGTGAAGTGACCTAAACCCTACCCCTATCCTTATTCCTTCCCAATTCTGGCCGCTGGGTAGGAGGCTGAGGTCAGGAGCGCGTGGTGGGAGGCACGTACACAGAGATGCTACCTTGGCAGTCCTCTTGACAACTGACTGCGACGAGACGTGATGGACATAAATATACTGTAACAGAGGATTACTCCAAATATTGAAAATAAAAAGTAATGAGGATTACTCCAAAGAGCACTCAACACCCAACAAGGGGTTAGGAGACGCATTGCATTGTGAGTTGACGCAACAAATGTTTAAAAAATATATATATATATAGTTTCTTTGTTCCAACAAAAAGAGTTTGGCTGCTTCACAAGGGCTAGTCCAATCCCTGTGAAGTGACCTAAACCCTACCCCTATCCTTATTCCTTCCCAATTCTGGCTGCTGGGTAGGAGGCTTGTCAATACTTGTAAGCACATATATACTCTTAGGTCCTTCATTATTAGTCTTGGGTTCTGTTTGATAATTACTTAGTCTATGATTGATTTGGTTCCTCTTCCTTCCCATGTGTATTTGTGACTATCCTTGTGTTTGAACCACGTGTTAGTTATAATCTGATCATTATATAACCAGAGGTCTATCAAGGTTTTTCCTTTCTGGTTTCTTCTCATTTCTCCTTCCAGGCCTATGTTTGGTTTTATTTCTACATTACCCACTCTTGTGTTAAACTCTCCAGCTTTTATCAGCATATCTTTCTGATTTACTTGGACTGCTGATGAAAATAAAATTATCATGTTCCTCCTTAGGACACAGGTGATAAACTAATTGGGCTTGAAAAATCTCCAAACACTAACATTAACATCAATAAAACTCAGCCTAACCCATTCAGTTTTCAGCAAAGGGACAAATTGATGATGACAAAGAAAAATGAAAAAATGAAAAAGGTAAGTCCAAGAAAGGTGTAAAGAAATAGAAATAGCTTTCTAAAATAGACAATTCTGTATATTTAAAAAAAATATAAGTTTTGTGTCAATAGATAGATAGATAGATATTTATTAAAGTTCGCTTTGAGCTAATGCTCGGTGGCAAACATGATTACTAGATTTACAATAATAATGATGTAACCGATGATGATGATGATGATGATGATTAAAGTCTCAGTATTATTAATGATGATCTAGATGGAATTTAGTACATTTTGAAATTTCACTACATGGTCTCCTCTGCTTTTATAATCTGGTTTCTGTAATCTTTTACTGGTCTGCCCATGCTGCCCATGCTGGCCCCTTTGTATGTCTTGTACATTACGCATAAATGCACCCATCCCCTTCTCTTAGATAAGGGTTCCCATTCATCTCGTCCATCAACGCGCCCATAATTTACAAACTTTCCGGCCATTTTTTGAATTTTATCTAACGCCTCGATGTGCCTTTTTCTGTACAGGTTCCAATAGACTGCTCCGTATTCTAAAATAGGATGAACAAGTGTAGTATATGCTCAGGATAGGGCTTTTGAACTACTGTTTTTTAGAATACACACTTTTTTAGGAATGTATCATAGCTTGCTAGGAAGAAGGCAATGTATCTTCACTATTTAATGTTTCTTTGAGATTCATTGTCATAATACGATACTGTTCACTTATTTGAAAACAATACTTGTAAGCACTGAAACAGTATTGTAGTAGTATTAATTAGTTTAATATTATATTTAATTTGAAAACAAGTTATAGAACCATTTGAATTGATGGTATAAAATGAAAGAAGGTAAATATTATTCTGATATGTTATACCAATGTTGTTTTCATTGATAAGACATACTTTATTAGATTGATGCTCTTGCAGTATTTCTGAGTGTCCCACACCAATTAATTCTTGATGGATTAGAATATTACTTACCTTCGTTTGTGGATATTCATAGCCCTAAAGTTAAGATAATGATTATTATGAAATATATGTTGAAAAATATTGATTTCCATTTCAATAAATTCCTACAAAGAAAAGGTTCTTTGTATGTGTGATTTCTTTTTTCACATCAGAAAACTGTTAAAAACTGTGTGTTGTACTATGGAGAGATTCTGTGCAGGTTTCCTTAAATTCTGGGATCCCCACCCTAACCTGTCTGCAAGTTGAATTAAGAATTTAGGTGAAAACAAATGTTCTGTGCAAGAATTGATAAGAAAATATTAGCTCCCATGTAATAAAAACTACTTGCAATGGCAAAACAGCTGCAGATTTTGGCTATTATCTTTCACCGTGCCCTCCTGAAGGAATCGATTTGCTGCAGTGAGAACACTGGGCACATTAATTTGAATAACTGTATTCCCCACTGATCTGAAGGAATTGTGCACAGATAGTGAAGTTTCATTTATGTTCAGAAGCAAAACATGGGGCTATCTCAGCATTCACTCATAGAATCAGGGAAACTGGACAAAAAACCTGATCAATAAAAACTCTGATTAGTGATGTTGAATGAGTTCTTTGTTTTCTGAAATTGTGATGCCTAGAGAACAGTTTCATTTAGTGTTAGATCAGTATTGTATATAAAGAATGTGAATGACATCCTCACTATAATCCACAAGGATTGTATTGCTGATATGCTGCATCAGCAGGATTCATACTGTTCTGAGATACAATTTACTTATGAGTTGGTCCTAATCAGTAACAAACATTTTGCACTTTGCATTAGAATTTATTAATGACGAAATAGGGCAAAATGGCAAGAACATGTAAAAAGAATGCAACCAAGTAGACTTCCAAAGATGGTAATAAACTTCAGACCAAGAGGAAATAAAGACCGGCAGAAGGAGGAAATGTTGGGAGGACCAGGAACACCTTAACTAGGGTAGGATAATACGGGAAACAAGGAACAGGCCATGGAACCTAAATCTTAATACATTGATGATGATGATGATGATGATGATGATGATGATGATGATGATGATGATGAAGCAGTAACTAACATGAACAAAATTGCTACTGCTGCAACTTGGAACTTTTGAACTAAACACTTGACACTTCACAACTTTGGAGTTGTTAGTGGATAAAGTAGTTAAACTTTCAGACTTAAAATACTATCATTCCAATCTTATAGGAGTTAATTAATTATTATTTGCAAATAATTACCCTGTCAATTTTGTAGAGACTTATATCAAGAAAAGACTATGCATGTATAACTTGCATCCATTTGAAACTGTGGAGATCAACGGTGATGTCAAAACCATTGTGATACCATTTATTACAACAATTTGTTACAAGTTTAAAGAAGGAGCTTGTCTTAGTAACAGTTCACAAAAATGCTATTTTTACTACCTCCTTCCCTGAATACAGTCACTTACTTCTGATATTTTTGTGTCAGATTTGTTGAGAAATGAAGAGCATTAATATAAGAATTATTTAATAAAAAAGCTCATATGATCAAAGAGAGAGATCTGAAACAATTTTTATCTTCTTTGACTAAATAATTAATTGGTTTAAAATTCTAGATTCTGCAAGAAGAAAAGAAAGCAAGGATTTTTCATGCAAAGTCTGTTCCTGTTTGGGTGAAGTTGCATGCCAAAGATTCCTGCAATCAAAAGAAATCTCTGTCTTCTACTACACTTTCAAATGTAAACAAAACAATTAATATTTCTCCTTATTCTTCTTTCATTAAAATATTTTGTTTTAACCTCATTCACAAATTTGTATTCCTCTTCCAGGATGATGAAAAGAAAACTACCTTCAAAGCTTATGCTGCTACAGAACAGCAAAAGAAAACCATAGTCCCAAAACTGCCTACAGTCCCTGAAAATATCATCCTACACACTGAACTTCGAGCCCAATCTTGGAAAGAATTTGACAAACATCTGGAACAAAAGGATAGAGAGATCGAGATTGAATTACAAAGGGTAAGGACAAAAGTTTGTAAAGTTTGTTTGCAAAGTTTTTCATTTACTTTTAGGTCAAAGTTATAATCTCATTACCATATTTTAGAGAAAGGAGATAGCAGAGAAAAAACAAGAAGAGGAAGTTGCACTTCTCCGCCGGCAAACTGTTCATAAACCTCAACCAATTGGAAAATGCAAATCAGTCTGAAGGATCAAAACATGCTATGATTTCACAAGTTTCTCCAAGATTGTACCAAAATGAAATCCAATGAGTAAATTATGAATGTCTTATAATTTGGCAAATTTTAATATTTTATTGTTGTATTTTAATTATTTTTATTGAAAAAAAATGATAAATTATAATATTATTTTTTCTCCATACTGATAAAAGTGTCTAGTTTAAATTATGATAGCTATTGTTTTGGAAAGTTGAAAATATTTAATTCATTACAAAATATGAAGTGGAAACTAATAAAAATCAAAATCAAAATAAAGGTGTGTGGGGGAGGGGAGGGGACTCATGCCAACAAGTGGTTAAATTTTGAAGTTGCTTTCACATAAGTGTTGCATGCTCAAAGGATCTAGATTATAAATTAATTTTCCATCTGGCTGCTAGGCTATTTTCTAGAATAATTTTTCAAAGATTTTATTTTGTGTCATTGGCAATTCTAGAAACAAGCTATTAAGACAGGTAGTTGATTTATTGTAGTTTGTAGGATTGCTTTTGCAAAAATTAATTTCAGAAATAAGTATTTCAAATGAAAAGGGATTTTAATTTGTGCATAATTTTCTTAAATTTTTATTACATTTGTAAGGATGAGCCTACTGATGTATAAATAAATTAGTATAACTAAATATAGAATTGTTGTGTACTTTATGTATTTTCTGAAAAAAACAAATAATAAAAGCTTCCTTTCTTTTACTTTTCCTTTGTGCAAATGCTATCTTCAGTAGTGTTTCTAAAGAATAGTCTGGATCAATGATCTTTCTTGCATCAGAATGTTTGTTCATTTAGTTGCATGAAAAAAAACATTGATTTATTTCTGAAAATATTAGGAATGCTCATTCAGCTTTTAAAGAAAACCAACAGCAAAAATGAAATTGGTTTGGTGGCTAGAAATTATAAATGGAAGTAGCACAACTTTTAATGGGAGGGCTTTCTTATAAGTGCTTTTTGAAAATCACATAAAGTTGAGGCGAGATGTGGTATAGGTCTATATCACAGCTCGTCGATATACAGATTGGTGCTGAATAAAATTTGATCATTAGGAAAGGTAGCAACCTAGTCAAGTTGTTTCTTTGGAGTAAATTTATAAAAATGCTTAAATTTTTGAAATTTTATTTATGAGTGTTAATCTTCTTGGAACTTTTACTTGAAGCTTCATGTTTTTACAATAATTATTTTTCAGGAATTTTTAGTTGTCTAGGCAACAAATCCTTTTTTAAGTACAAATGTTTTCTAGCACGTGTATAAGAGATAAGAAAATATAGTGTGCAAGTTGTCATGTGCCTTAATATTTTTATTGTGCTGTATAACCAGAGCTCACACATAACCCTCCCACTGTGTGATGAATATATGTGCTGCAGCATGGTTCTGCAGCTTAACCTTTGTATGAATGCAGTAAAGCAACATTATAAAGAAGTTGCATAAATTATTTTTTTTTGTATAACAGCATTATAAATTTATAAGGGAATCAAAGTTAATTTTTGGAAACAACTTTATTGTGGTATTATAGGAATTTGACATTGTGCAAAAAAACAATGATTCAATTTATCTCTACCACTCCATGATTCTCTTGCTAAGATTGGCTGAATGTGTGATTATCCAATTCGTGCCATAAACAGCATACACATCATAATCTGTACCACCAGATGTTATTTTATGAATGATTTTCTTGCAACAAAATAAGTCATTCATAACGCTGGAATTAAAAAATCTGTTTTACTTTTATTATTTTTGGCTTGAGGGATGCCAAGAGACTGTTTAGGGAGGCAAGGCCTTTTTTGGTTCTCGAAGGTGAGGAATGCCAATAACTTTGTAGGTTTCATTGAACCAAAGTATGACTGCTGCTGAGGAACCCAATTGTCACCTTTCTTTATTAAAAATTATTATAGTTTTAAGATATATATTTGTGTTAATGGGCATTTTTTCTTGACTACTAAGGAAATTTCTCCATTGAAGAAATGTATTTTGACTGCAGAGGTTCATAACAAAGCTAACATCTTGTCAAACCTCAGATTACCAGTTGCAATTCCTCAGAAATCCCATTAATATTCTCTGCAGTATTGCTGACTTGGAGCTCCTAGGGTTCATGAGCTGACAGTGACAGATTTTTCACTCTGCTTCATAGCTGGATAAAAATGAATTGCTAATTGGTTAAGAATTCTAATGACCGGCTGCTCTGATAATTTTCCATGGTTTCCCCAATAAATATCAGGGGAATGTGGCAGCAGTATCTCAATAAATACGCCACATTGCAATCTTTCTTTCCCTTGTCCTTGTCTTCTCTCCTCCCATTATGCACAGACACACATTTACATGCACGACACTACCACACATGTCAGAAAATCTGTCAGGAGCTTAGAACTGGTCCTGGATGGAGCAATACTTTGCTGGGGAAGGTGGATAGAGGTGAGGGAAACCCTGCAAGCTGAGTGTGGAGTACTATGTTAGCCAAGAAATTGTCATGATGTCATGTGAAATAAGTTGTCAGGGGAGAGAAATAAGAAAAGGATAGTTAAAAATGCAGAGAAAACGAGAAACAGGTTGAAAAGGAATATGATGTGTGGAACTGCAATTTCAATAAATTTAAATAAATAAGATGTTACAATGATTATGAATTATTAAATGAACACCAAAAGAAAGTGAGTGGTGAGCAGCATAATAAAACAAGATAAGTATCATAGAAATTTTGTAATATCAAGGTCGGCATCTGATCAAGTTCTAGTGGGGGAAAAACACTATTGCCTCCTAGGATATTACATGCATTTCATTTACAGGTCTTATGACCATAGTAGTGGGCATGCCTAGAAACACTAAATAATCAATGAAACCCATGTGAATTGTATAAATCATGATAGTTTGCTTCATCTGAAACATTCATGATCTATGAATTGTAGGTTTCATTCAAGTTTTGATATCCGAAATACACCAATTAACTTTTCTAACAATTTGTTCCTAGTTTGTGTTGTGCCATTTTAAGTGTCTTTGCTGGCTATTTTAAAATTTTATTCTGTCTTGGTACACAACTAAAGGTGTGTTTTATAGTTGAGTACCTGAATCGTGCTCCAAAATGGGAATTGGTTTCCAGATTGGTAATATCAGTTCATAATTTTCTTTTTTCCTTAATTTTATCTCTGTTGTAAAAGATGTTAGAAATAAATGTGCAACTCAAAGGTAAGCAAATTTATTCATCTGTCTCAGCTTTTATCAGTAGGCATTGCATTATTAACAGTTTAACAATTTAGAGTTCACATATTTCAGAGGGCTTGTTTGGAATTCATAAAGTCTTAAGTATTGTAAAATCATTTTGCATCAGCACATTATCTTCACCCCTAGTAAGTTCAGGATCTTCCACTCAATTTACCACTCGCCTTTATACCTGGGAACTTCTTTCCTGAAATTGAAAACAAAATTGAGACAGAGTAAAGCAATAATACAAAGTTACTAAATTCCTAAAAGCTGTTATGCTATTTGAAATGGTATGAAGATATAAATAAAATATACTCTGTTCACTCTTCCAGGTGAACACGGGACTGAGTCAAAGGGTTCAAAGTCTTCAAAAACTAAAATAGACACTCTTCACTTTCCCCAGCAATGTTTACTGGTTGACATTTAATCCTTCTACCAAAAAATGGCACTAGAATCTAAAACAGGCCTGGGATGGGCTTAAAATATTTTTCCCATGTACCTTTCAGTTTATATTTAAAGAAATATTAATTTAGAGAAATTATGTTAATCACAAATTGGCAATATCAGTTCATAATTTTCTTTTCTCTTTATTATTATTATTATTGTTATTGTTATTGTTATTGTTATTGTTATTATTATTATTATTAACAGTTTAACAATTTAGGGCCAGTTTCACCACCTTCAATTATGTGTTTAACTTCGTTTATCTTGGAGTTTAATCGCGTTTAAAGTTCTCGCGAGTTTCACCACGTGATTTAAACACGATTACTGGAAGTTAAACTCACGTGGAGTTAAACGTCCGAGATCGGCCATTTAAGCGCAGATAATTGCAATTATCAGCTATCCATCCTCGTTTTGACACATTATGGTCTCGTTGTACTATAATAAAATGTTTAAAGACTGTCAAATGCAAAATGCTGAATGACAACGATTTTGAGCAAAACCTGATATTTGGAACATTCGTGGGCCTAGATGATTGCTAGACCTGGTCATTTTGATGAATGAAGGTCCATGGTGTTTGAGGTTATTTAAACGCAATATAGTAATACAGTAGCAGATGGTTCATGTTTCTTGATCGATAGAATATAGTGTTAATTATTTGTTTGTCCGTATTTCGGAAAATGTATTTATATCATATAAGTATATCATACAGTGCATAAAATCAAAAAGCAATGTTATAAAAACAAGTCAATTTTATTTACACATATACATTATAAACAATTACACTAAAATGACAATCAGAGTTTGAGAAAACTATTATAAACAAATGATACTTGCAACAAATAACAATGGAGCTAAATACAGATGCTGATTGATAACCAAAAGTAATTTATGGCTCTTCTATGATGGTATGTCACAACACCCAAACCATGTCTACAATTAGCAGTGTTCAAAAGAAAAGGAAATTGACCAAGCATGTTCTATTTGAAACAAAATATACCTCTGGTAACAGTCTATTCCAAAGGTGTATAAACAATACTCAGTTCTGGTTAACAAAAAAAAAAAAAAAAAAATGAATCTATGGTGATGATTATTGCAGAGAATGTTAGCCAACTCATTGCTTGTAGCACTCATAAATATTGTTACTATGTTCATCTACACATATATCAGAGCAGCAAATATGAAAAGCATAAGTACAAGTATAAAATAATTAAAAATAAACAAAGAAAACTGAGATAATGTATAAGAACGTTAATAAAATGTACCTACATACATATACAAAAATACTTGCAAATCGTGTTCTACATATACAAATTGCAATATACACAACCCAGGAATATTGGATTCTTGAGTGAAAAGATAAAATAAAGTATAAACTAATACAACAGTTGTTACTAATCATGTACTTACATTTATGTCAATCAGAATATAGCTATAGAAGAAAGAGAAGAAAAAAAAAAAACATTTTAAGTTGTGTTGACAATATCAATTTTGTTACAATGCCTTGAAATAAAAATATGGATGAGTGTAACAAGAAATGAGGTGGCTAACATTGCATATAGCAACTATAATCATAGCTTCAATATTAATTTTTTGTTAACCTTGTCTGAACATTGTTTTATCTTTCATTGTAATTGGAGGTTTCACCTTTACAATTGTCTATGTTAGCAGAAATATGTTACATAGTAAATGCTTGACTAGCTTCCTTTTCTTTTCAACATCCAGCTAATCGTAAATACGGTGAGGGGTGAGGTGATGCCACAATAATAGGCCACACACTACATCTGCTTTCCAATCAACATGTGTATTTACCTCCATTATATGTTGTTTGGAATGTATTCTCAATTTATTTTTTAAATTCTAAGTTTTAATTTTGAGTCACTTGAAATGTATAGTATATGTAAGTAAAATTATGTTCATGTTTGTTTTTAATGCTTTCTGGTCTTATGAATCTACTATATCCCTCAAATAAGTTTTCAAAAACAACTGCAAACAAATAATTCAAACTTGCCAAAGTCCCATGAAGAAGCTGCTTTCATTATTAGATTTATGGTCAAGAACTGTTTTTTAAAACATTATTTCTCTGATGGGAGAAATATGGACTGAGAAGCAGCAGCTTGAATTTCTTTTTTTTTTTTAATTCAAAATAATATTTAACTTATTTCTTTCAACTTGTTACAAACCCCTCTATTAATCGTCATAATCAAGTTGCTTTGTCAAGAATTCGATCAAACCATTCTAAATTATCTCATACATTTTTAATTGAAAATGTTCCATAACCTACTTGTACCATCTGCAATAGAATTCTATCAATAGAGCACATCCTTCTGGCATGCCCCAAATACATCGAAGACAGAAAAAAATGTCTAGGAAATGAAAATTTCAATGAAATTTTATCATCGCCAAGTTTCCAAGAAAAAGTTTAACAATTTTGTAAAACTATCGATATTTTCTCAGAATTGTAATTGTATTACTGTACTAGTCATTCATGACCTATGCAGTGTAGGCGAATTAAAATAAAAATAATTTTAAAAAAATATTTGTTTAACAAAAAACATTTTATAAATAGTTCATATGAGACACAAATAGAATATTCCACTTGTTGGAAATAAAAATAGGAAATTATTATTTTGAGTTCAAATATTAATATTGATTTATGTTTATATTATTATGTTAATATTAATATTTATATTAGCAAATGCTGTATTTTTTCTTTTATACATTACAGATATAATTTAACAAAAAATTCAGTTGTTATTACATTACAATATTTTATTTCTACAAGTTAGCAGCTGAGAGGACCACGGAGGTCAAAATATATCATTATTAACACGAAACATAGATTAACACCTATGTTCATTAACACCTATATTCATCCATGCCAGAAGTCTGTATGAACTTCATGGTTTCTAACCTCTTTTCTCAGAATTTTATACAATTTTGAGCTTGCAAAGAGTATATGACAGAAAATTTTAGGCCCACAAAGCTCCGCGGCCAGGACCAACCTCAGGGTTTTAGCATGAAAACTCGTTTAACTTAATCGAGTTTATATATTCAGTGGTGAAACAGATGCACATATAAACGTGATTATATTGCGAGTTTAATTTTAATCGTGTTTACTTTAAACACGGTTAGCGTGATACTTGAACGAGTTTGGTGAAACCAGCCCTTAGTGTTCATATATTTCAGAGTGCATGTTTGGAAACCATAAAGTCTTCTGTATAGTATAAAATCATTTTACATTACCATGTTTGTTTCACCCCTAGTAAGTTCTGGCTTTTCCACTCAATGCTCTTACGGCTGGCAGATTCTTTCCTGGAGAAAAAATTGAGATACAAGAATCATTAGTGTTTTTTTCTTCAAAATTGTTTGCTCGTGATAATTTCTTATAAATTCATAAATCACATATTATAAACTTTAAATCGATGATACAAAGCTCTAAGCTAAAATGCAATTTTAAACATTCTAAGCAGAGGCATGCACAGCCTAATACAAGAGAGGATGGGGAGAGCAGGGAACCTCATTTCTGGGCCCTCTTTTCCCTTAAACACTTTTATTTATGAATGACATATTTTACTAGTGAATAATAAAACATAGAAGGATAAAGAAATTATAACTGATGAAATGATACAACTAATAAGCATATTTGATTTCATGTTGAACCATTTACAGAGTTGCCAGATGACTTTTAGAGCTTCTTTCCCAAGTATCATATAACAGCTCCCCAAATTGTCAGATTGAAAAAGGAGAAAATCAGGGATTACATATTTTTATGGAAATATGATTTATTATGCAAGGCTATGGGGTCCGTTTCAAAATTTTACCAAGGCTCCCCTTTGTGCACATCTATGATTCTAATATTTATTTATCAACTGATTGGGGTACTACTACAAAATAAAAATTAAATATTAACATACCAAGAAGAAGGTAAACGCCAGCTCTGCCAGAGCTGACATGACTGAATTTGTTTAGAGTGCCCCATTTCCTGCAGAAAGAGATGGTTTCTTCACCGACAACTAAACTAGTTGCTCCATTTTCAGTAGCAGTAATTATAGCTTGCATTATACCAACAGTTCCATCTCCAAATGCTTCATTTTCAATAAAACCTACTGGCCTGAAATGTATATGTATTTTTAAAATTGCTGAATATTGTTATATTTATTATTCAGAATGGTCCTTAATTGATTATATTTCCTGAGTGTGCATGCATAAACATCAAATTTCATGAACAGGGAATGGATTTCTATGTAAATACATATTTACTAAATAAGCTCAAATCGATACTAATTTGCATTATCTTTGTTTCACAATGTGTAGGATTGAAAAATGATTTTTATTTTCCATATTTTGTATATAAAGTATATTTTATTTTCCATATAAATATACTTTTATTCTCCACATTTTGGGTTTTGGTACATATTTGAATAAAAGTCCATATATTTCCCATATTTCTTATAAAATCAGTCTGTGTAGCATATTATGCTTAACAGTGAAATTTCATTAAATATTAAAAATGCATCTCGACAAAAAGAGCTTAAAAAATATCAGTAATTCTTAAAACATTAGTTTTTTTTTGAAAATTAGGGAGAATTGACAAGGGGAAAGCTTGTTAAGAAACAGTTAATGTTTTAATTTATGGGAAGAATAGATCCACTAACCGGCTTTGTATCTGAATGTCCTGCGATGGGAAGGGGGTGGGTGAGGAGGCGATGAATTATTGGATTTGGTTGACAGATGACCTTGAGATCTCGATGGTTGTGAGAAACGCACCTCGTTTCAGTACCCTTTCTCCTTCCCTCTGAGGGTGCCACCCGGGAATCACATAACGTCACAGAGATTTGGACATCAGAATTCAACCCTTACAGTTCCTCATTGTCAGTTACAATCCAGTCAGAACACTGGTTTTAGTTATATTAATCTCTCTATTAAGCTAGCAAAAAATGCCCAAAGTAGCACAATGATCCAGTACATCCTACGAGGGGCATTCAATTAAGAGACAAATTGGTCTGGGGAAATCGACTATTATTTTTACAAAACAGGACTTTTTTGACTTTTTAATATAATCCCCACCAACATTTATGCACCCACCAGCTTTTTTATAATGGCAGCAAAGAACTCTTTATCTTGGTGTTTGAACCAATTTCCCACAATTTTTTTGCCAACATCATTATCCTGGAACTTCTTCCGGTGTAATGCTTCCTTCAGTGGACCAAACAAATGGATATCAGATGTTACTGAATGAGAAATGTAAGGGGGATGAGGCAGTACCTCCCAACCCATTTTGTTGATGGTTTCATGGGTTTGTTGAGCAGTATGAGGACATATGTTGTTTTGATGGAGAATCACGCCTCTTCTCTGAGATCCACTCCCAATTTTTCTCTTATGACTGACTTCACTTTGTTCAAAAGCATATCCGAGCGGTATTGGCTGTTTGTTGTATGCTGTTCTTTGAGATAACACAAAAAACGCACCTACAGCGTCCCCAAACACAGTCAATATGACTTCTCCTGCTGATGCGGCCAGAATGGTGTTTGTCAATCACTGAGTCTCCACCACTTTTGAACTGCCCACTTGTAAAAATTATCTTGGTTATTACAACTTTCCCCATACACTTTAGTCATTCTAGAGTATATAATAGCTAGTTTTCCACTTTCAGCAGGTACAAAATGAATCCCAGAACATGTTCAACCTATGTGGAATTTTCAAGTAGACTTGCGTTTGTTCTTTGAAGTCATGAGCACAACAACAGTGATCCTCCAGATGGTCAGGACTCATCCCAGTGATGCCAAGTTAAAGTTCTAAAATTACCAAAACTTGTCCTTCCCACTATTTTCTCTCTAAACCAATTTGTCTCTTTAATTACTGAATGACCTACGTATTTTACTTTGGAGCTGAAAGCAAGCATTCAGTTCAATTCATGAACATGAAGCATTGGTTGAAGTTATTTCAATATTATGGAGAATATATAATAATGATTTAAAATAGCCAATCAACAAACATTTTATTTCTGGCAATTAAGGAAATAATGATAGAGAACTATGTTGTTACCACCAGTCAAGCCCATGGCAATCCAAATTTAATTCACCAATTCTCTTCATGAAACATAGCATGTAAATCTGCAATTTTTTTCACAACTTTGTTCTGAAAACCAGCCTAATATATCAATTTTAGACAGATTTCTGAATAAAAGAGAATTCTTTATGCCTATTCTTTTGGTTATGAAGAATTAATCTGTTAAGAAGAGCCATATGTAATTTCTTTTAACAAAACCAGAACTGAAATTTCAAAAACTAAATTTATCTTATTTAGCTTAGTATTTAAAAATGATATGATGATATTAGTATTAAGTAGTAATTAATACAAAATAGTATTAATTGAACTAAATGCACTCTGGTCGTGTTCTTACTTTCTCTAATAGTCGATACAAAGCAATTCTTGTCTTGCATCGACCCCTTTTAAAAGAACGGTTTGCTTCATTGAACTTTTTTTCCTATAAAATGAACCATACTACAATCTTATCACAAATATTTGAATATAAATGACTTAAAGATGACAGAGAATACAAACAAAAGTTTTGAAAAAATGGTTTATTAGCATAATTATGTTTAATTATTTTTTGTACTATTATTATTTGTAATTTTGCAAATATAAACAAGTTTATAGCAACAAATTCACACTATCTATTTGTATAAAAGTTTGACTTTAATAATACGAATGATGTGATATTTGAAAAGGGGAAGTGAATTTGTAACTTATGGATGGTGCCTGGTGTGTGCCATCAGTGGTCTGATGATTCAATGTATTCAGCTGTGGACCTGAAATTGACACCTTGATAATCACCCACTACCTGTAAAATTTCATCAACCCGTAGGGGCTCAATACTGATCCTGTTGTGATGAGAGTTAGAATAAATCATTTTATGTGTCTCTGATACCAAAAAAGGTTTCTTAAATCATTCAGTTGTTCGTCTGTGAACAACACTAGTGCTTAAGCACCACAAAGGATTTGGACCAAAGTGGTCATTCCTCAGTTGATCTGGGCGATGTCATGGTTCATTGAAATAAATATTAAAATTTTGGAGAGTGCTAGGCAAAAAGTTCCTAGGAAATGTCCAAATTTTCTCCAAATTTTTTGTTCGAAATGAGCAATATTTGCTTGATAATATGGCATAGTTCTGATTTTTATTAAAACCTTTGGAAATTTTGAAAATTACAAATGTTTGAAACATTTTTGATACCTCCTACAACATTCTTTCTTAGTGCAATCTATTTGTAAATTATCTTTAAACTATATCAGGTACACTTTTCTAAATTACACAAACACACCCACACCCAAAAAAAAAAGGTTATGAGATCCAATGTCTTGTCACATGTTTCCCTATGTATTTCAAAGTACTGAATCAGAATCTGAAGGCAGAATTGCGCCACCTCCCTCCAATTTTTTTAATAGTTAAAAACCATTGTGATATTGTATTTTTTGTTTTCAGGGCTTGATCAGACCCAAAGATTTGACACATGTTTCTCTATGAATGTCAATGCGCTGAGTCTGAATCTGAAGCCAGAATTGCAGCACCACCCTCCATTCTTTATTTCCCTACTCCCCACTCCTAAGCTTGCAAGCTCATTGACTTGTCCCGTCTTTCTTTCCGAATATTGTTTCCTGCCTAGTTTCCAACTGTGTTCACTGTTTTCTACCTTAGTTTTCAAACAATAATTTTTCAAGATTATATATAAAAATTAAATTAAAAATTCAATTTTTGTAAACAAAAGTGAAATTGGTGAGTTTTGTCAGAAAAAGTGAGGATAGTATGAAAATAGTCAAAAAAAAAAAAGTGAAAAAAATGAGTCACTGTGAGGCCTGCAAGGTGTTAGAGAATCACTGCAATATTAAGAACTGCTTGTAGCAAGAACCCATAACAAAGAGGAATGACTCTTGTCCTGTGACCCAAAGTGCCCAATTTCAAATCACAGTCCAATGTTTTTATATATTGTTTTCTTTCTTTCCTTCTCCTTTTTCCCATTATTCTTTTCCTCCTTACTGGGAGTGGTGGCTTAGTACATCAACTGATGTCACTGCAGTGCCTCTGAGGTCCTAGGTTCGAGTCCCAATGACAGCAGGATAATTGACACTAGCTTTTCAGCTAAATTGAATTTATTCACTGTCTGGAGGAGAATTCTAGTGGTCGGCTGTGCTGATCAGTAGTTTTCCTGTGGTTTCTCCGATCAATACCAGGTGAATGCCAGAGCAGTACCCTACCTAACAAATGGGCTATGGACCGCGCATAATCTTTCCTTCCTCTTCCTTGTCCTATCCTCACCACTTACACTAACATGCACTACACTACCACACATGCCAGGAGACCTGTTGGAGACTTCGAACTTTTCCCAGCTGGGGCAGTGCCTCCCCCGGTGGGAGATACCTGTTTAAGGAAAACCCCGCTAGTCAACAGTAGGTCAGCATCGCATCTTGCCATCCAGTGGGGGAAGATCACCGCCACCTCCCAATGAAAAACCATGCACTACACTTATGGGACTAATGACCTTGGTAGTTCATGTACCCGGAATCCCTAACAATCAATCAATCAATCCACCTCCTCCTCCTCTTTCTCCTTCTACTTCTCCTCCTTTCCCTCATTTTCTTTCTTTTCTTTCCTTTTCTCTCTTTCTTTCTCTTTCTCTCTTTCTCTTTCTCCCTTTCTCCATCTTCTTCTTCCTCCTCCTCTTCTAATTTAATTTTTTGTATGAACAGAGCACAGTACACAATACACTGAATTGAATGGATCGAGGTTATTTTCTTTTAAAATTTTCAAAACAATTAAAAATGTGTATTTTTACTTTCTTGCTTTCCTTCGTAAGAAGGCAAAGTATTGTTATCGTACGCTGGAAATCAGTGATTTTTCAAAAGGAAAACTCTCGTTAGTGGGCTCTGGTAACAAAAAGTGGATATATCTTGTTCCTACACGTAATAAATTACTTCCTCTAACATGCTGCATAATCAGAAAATGTATTTTTGTGGGTCCTTAATACCAAAAAATCGATTGACAGTACAACTAGTTGTCCACTCATCTGTCTGAGGTCAATGCTAACACCTGAACCATTCAGCCAATTTTCTTCAAAATTCAATATTCCCCAGTCAGTTAAAAGGAACTTGAGATCCTGTGAAGTTGAAAAGATATTTTAATTTTGAGGGTTACTTTATATCTCAACATTTTCAAAAATTACTCCAAATGTTTCATTCAACTTTTTTCTTAGATAACAAAAAAATTATTTAAAAAATGGCATGAGCCTCATTATTTTGAAATTCTTGAGTTTTCAAAAATTGCAAACTATCAAACATTTTTCAGCATCTTCCTACAATGACGATATTGAAGATAGAGATTTTTTTTCCCTTAATGAAATCTTGTTCAAGTACAGGTCTTGAAATGCGGTCAATACAATTTTTCAAAAACATGAGTAGTTTTCAGGTAATTTTGCATGAAATATAGGCAATTTTTAAACACTTATTTTCTCAAAACTGGCTCCAACTTTTTTCTTTATACTTTCTCCTCGTATGAACCAAATGATGGTAAAAAAGGGTGCTGTCCCATTTTTTATGTGACCTCTGTATTTTTGAAAATTACAAAAAAATGATAATGCAAAACTACAAATCTGAATGTAGGGATTTTTGTTTCAAAATCTGTTCTAAAACATCAATCTTTAAAAATGATCAAGTGTAATTTTTTTGCGAAAGTAGTAATTTTCACATAATATCTGCATGAATTAAATGCAATTTATAAAGAAAACGTTTTCTCAAAACCGACTCCAAATTGAATTGTTTAGAATTAAAAGATCACATGGTGACACAACCTCATTTTTCAGAAGACAAAGAAAACTATCGTCAGTCACTAAGGAACAAATTACTTATAGTAACTGCACAATATGAAACTATAAGTATCATTGTATGAACTTTAAATTATAGAAATTCTAAAAATACAACTCAAATAAATTTGAAAAAATGTTAATGGACATGTTATGTTTCAATTCTAAACATTGAGGAAGTGAAGTTGTAAGTTTTTCCAAGTTACAACAAGTTTAGGAAAACACTACTGGCTTTCAAGGTTTTTAATAAAATACTGTCCCAATTCATGTCAATTCTATATTAAGAGAAAAAATTGAATTAAGGAATATACTGTAACTTAACTAAATACATTTTGTAACATACAGTACCTCCAAAAAATAAAACATTTTTAACATATCAAGTTAATCTTCATCTACTTCAGTAGTATCCCATTATGGTATTGAGTTATACAATTTGTTATGATCATGTGATATATACTATAGTAATTTAAATAAGTCAGGAATTTTTTACTTATTTATTGCATTCATAGACCAATAGGGTAAGTTTTTTTGTTCGAGAGTTCAGTCGATTTTAGTGACTTAATACATTTTTAAAGTTTCAAGGCGTATAATATTTGCCCATTAATAAACTCTTCAGCAACCTCAGAGTCATTTGAAAATATTCAAATGAAGTGAACTGAGAAATTTAAAATTTATTTTTTGTTGTTTAGGCACACTTTCCCGTACATATCTACAGAAGTACATATTTTTTATAATAATTCTGCCATTGTCTTGAAATCATAAACAATATCATTATTTGTTAATACATTTTCTTTAATGTTACCTTTCCCACAGGAGGTAATCGTTTTTGCATAATCTTCTGAAATGTAAATATGGTCCTGCTTTTTATTACTTTGCTTAATGACCTGAAATGGCAGTCACATAGTAAATAGCTGTGTCCCTGAATTAAAAACAACTGCTGTATTTTTTAAAACCCTTTCATTACTCTTAATGAAAAAAGAAATCATTAATGATCGTTGTTCTCGCCAACACAACCATCAGAAAATATGTACAACTGCATAGCAGTATCAGGAATATTATTCCTAATAAAATCAAGAATGAAACTAACAACTTCATTAGATCCTTTTTCCATAAAACTTCCTGACAGTGCTGTGTTAACGCATGGGCCTGGGCCTGGGCCTGGGCCCAGGGCCCCCAATGTTCAAGAGCCCATGATAGTTCTTAAAAAAAAATAAAAATTTAATACTCAATTATTTAAAAAAAATTTAAAAAAAGATTAAAAACCTTTAAGAGAATGATATATGATTAAACTGAACACAGGAAATTGGCATAATGGATTGATGTGTCACGCATCATTGGATAATATTTATAATCTGGAATGTTGCTGGTTGATACATTTCAATTTTATATCGTACAATTCAATAAAAAATTAAAACTATTTAATTTGTAGTCTTCTTCAACGTAATTATAAATCTGTTATTCTTACATACACTTATATGTTTAAAATTTTTCTTTGAATAATATTAAATTGAAACACTAAGAAGTACTTTCAAAATATTTTTAAAAAGAATACAAAATACAATGTGAATTGATAGGATTTTCTTTATATTTCAGCATAGAAGTAGGGGGGGAAGTGAAAGTAATCGGGGGGATCGGTGAGAGTAACAATAGGGGTTCCCAAATTAACCTAGACTGAAGGGGTCCCAATGCTGTGAAAATGGCCCTGCTTCATGGTACCGAAAAATTTGATATTTTCCACTTTTCAAGATGTGAATAACAGAACAATTTGCCCAGAGATGTCTATAGTAAAATACTTTTTGGTCGGCCTGGTGGCTGAGATCGCTAAGGCAGTAGTGTCGTAGTGATCTCGGACCAAAGGGTTGCGGGTTCGAGTCCCGCTTCGGACATGGTTGTATTTGTGTTCATCCTTTCACCCCTTATCATCCATCATCATCATCATAACTTCACCTCATCCCCCAGGGCTAACAACCCTGGCATGTAACAATGGAATCTGTATTAAATTGCAGATTCCCCCTATAGAAAATAACTTGCACCTACCCCGATATTCAAGTCTGAGCCCTGGAGGGATGCATGTATCATGTGGCCCAATGATGGCCGATTCGAAGAAAAAACAAACAAAAAAACATAACTTTTTGCACTGGTTGTGGCGATGGTAAATTTGGCATGAAATCGATGACCATGCCACATGCTAATTCATTCTTTTTAAATTCATTTTCTATTTGTTTCAGTTTAGAATAAAATTTTTTCACTCTTTTTGTAAAACTTTGTCAGTTACACCTGCTCTTTTCACAATTTTGCCAAGATGGAGATGGAGATTTAACTCTTCACATTTCGAACATACATCTACCTGCGGTGATTAGAATTGTAACAGCATAGGTCCTGGACATGTGCTGTTTCAATTCTAAAAAAAAATCAGTCACCATTAATGCACATAGAGTACATTGGGACATATGATATTTCTTCACAAAATAGACTTGCATACAAGCTATACATTGATATAAAAAATGAAAAAAAAAGACAAAAAGTCAACACGTGATGTTTTGATTCCAATCGATCAATTTGTTCTTTACATTTTTTCCATAGATAGAGCAAAGGACACTGCAAAAAATGGCACAGGTCTCATTTTCGTAGAACTCTCTAAATTTTGGAAAACTGCACAACTTAGAAACAATGCCAGCAAGTATGTGCTTTCTATTAAATCTGAGCCCAAATCTCTTTGGTATCAATGTACAACACAACTTAGATCTATCTTCATTTAATAATTCAACTTTTTGTGGTAAAATAGAGGATAGAGATTCTGGAGCTCAAGAAAATTTGCACAGATAGTATTAGTGTTGAAAACAAATATAAGTTTGTTGGTGAATTGATAAAAAGTGATAACAATTTTAGAAAATGAAATAAAAACTAATAAAAATGTTAGGAAATAAAGAAAAAGAAGGGGGAGAATAAATGCACACTCAATGTAACTAAGCTTAATTTTATAGAAATGTGGAAAACGTACCTCCAAAATAAATAAAAGAAAATTATTTTAAAATACATGCACTGATAAAGGTCTAATACACAAATATACAAGAACTTCATACCCATGCCACAATATGGTTTTTGCTCCTGATATGATGTGACTAAAATGATACATTGACATTGGGGCAATGTCTAAACCCATATTTCCCTCAGGTATTCCATCATCAACCATACACAGCTTTAGAGGAGTGCCTTTTTCATAGCAATTCCCAGTTATAAAGTCATTAGGTAAATGCAGTGTTACTTCATTGTTCTCAGCTCTTCTCATTAATTTCCTGACATAGTTTGAATTCAGTTGAGAGTACAAAGAATCTCCAATCTGGAAACAAAAGTTGGACATTTGTTTTACCATTTAACAAAGTAATATTACAGATTAATATTAGAAAATCCATTTCTCACTTACTTTCATATTTCTGCTTTCTTTAAGAAAGGTAAAAGGTAGACCTCCAACTACTATTATCTCATCAACTACATTCAACAAATTATTTAAGATTTTTAATTTGGTACTAAATTTGTCTCCACCAATTATTGCAACAAATGGCCTAGGGAAAAATTGTTAATGCATGAATGAAGGACACAAAATTATTCAAAAAATATTAGCTGACAAATTTTAACTAATTTAATATATAAACATTGTAACTATTGTAATAATATTCATAGTTAACATTATAATTAATAAACTAATAAATATTATATCTATAGTAATGTTATTAATGATAAATAATCATGGACATATCTCGGTTTTTCAACTGAATATTATTTTTTCAAGCAGAATATAATATTTCAAAATGTTAATATTTTCCTAAACTGGTAAAAATGTTTTCTAGGTTTTGTTTCAATGAAAGAAAAAAATACACATTTGCTGTTTTGTTTTGCTCTATATTGGCACTTCAGACCAAGAGAAGACAAATGTTCTGCTTTCTTCTACATAGAAATGTGCATGAACTCTCTTAATTCTATTTAATTTTGTTACTTGTGTATAATAGTGTACTGAATGCAAAACATCAATGTTGAAATTTTCATAGAAATACATATTTTGAGGTTTCCTAATATGAAAAGTAATTTTTTCAAAAATGTACGTCTATCAGACATTGACAGATGGATATCTGTTTATGTATTATTCCATCTGAGGACAACACTAATGCCTAAACCATAATTTTTTATCCATACTTTTTATTTTCTCAAAACTGACTCCAATAAAAATCTTCAAGATATCTTTTAAAATCTCTGGAATTTAGGGAAATCTCTTGCATCTCTCTACTTTTATAAAAGTCTCTGGAATTTAGAAAATTATAGTAGTTCAAATTTTTCTTGGACTTGAACTGAAACAAGAATTTTTTCTTAATAAAATCTGTTTTTTAAAATTAGACCTTTAAATCATTTCATCGGGTGACATCGGACACACGAGGTGATTTGCACAGTATCTACGTTTTCAACGCAAATCTCTGTATAAGTTTCATTTTCAAAAGTAGTAATATTTGACATCAAAGAGAACTCAATAATTATTCACAAGACAATTAAATTAATTAATTTAGTCCTATTGTTTAGACTTGTAAGTGATATGAGATTGGTGCAAGTGTCAAATAAAACCATCTCAAACATTTGTTTCTTTCTTTACAAGAATATTCTTACTCTGGATTTTGAAGCCTTTATAATTACTGTGGTGTATTTTTATGACATGTCTGTTGTTTATGTGTTATAAATAATATGCTCTTTTAAAAACTGCAGCAAAATTTGTCACATTATTCACAGCTATACGATGGACGAAAACCATAAGAAATGAAAACAACACACAGATAATTGTTGTAATTAATGAACTAGATCAATCGAAATAGGCATTCTTGTTGAAGGTTAAGATGTGTTAAAAAGAAATCCTGGTGCTTCCAATATGACCGTGACATTTGCAACAATGAAACTAATATTGTCTGACAAAAATATATTGAGACTGGACGCAAAATTAATGCCTTTTTATTTATAGGTTAGGTTCTTTGTTTTTTAATAATGTAGAACATATTCACGATGCATTAGAATGTAATGTAGAGCTCGACATATTGAAGCTGAGGTATGATTGAGAAGTAAGATCAAGTATTACAAACAGAAGCGCTTCACATCCCCAGGAAAAATTAACACTTTCTAGAGTAGTAAACAATGAATGATTTATTTTTATTTCATTTGAAAGTAATTTAAACACCTGTTATTTTTAATATACATAAGGAGTGTGTTGCAAGTGTTTGGTTACTTAGTTTTGTTGTTATTTTCCTTCTCCAAGACAAGCAATTTAAATAACTCCATGATGAAGGGATTAAAGACAATAATTCACTGCAACGAGACGAAACAAAAAGACAAAATAATAATGGATAATTACCGCAAAGCACATAACGCTCAATGCCCCCAGAAGGGCTAAAGAGATGTGTTGCATAAAAGATACAACGGGAAAAAATAGACTTGTACTGTTCAACAATGTAAGTACATTCTGCTTCACATTTTTGAAGAAACTCATCATTGTACTGTTCAAACAACTTTTATCCATTGGTGTAAGATATGGACTCTTGTTTCTTAATTATCTTTAACAATAAGTATATGCTGATAACTTGAACATTTCAAAGCTGTTTAATCCGGAGACATTTTCTATAAATTCAACAGTGTGGTGAGACTTCAGACTTGGTGAGAATGTACAAGAAGCATCTTGGAGTGCCAGTTAGGCAAAACTATGATTCTGAAAATATAAGAAGGACTGAGAAAATATTAAGGCCAGTCTTTTATCATATAGAAATGCTTCTGAAAGATAAGAAATTTCAAAGTCAACCCTATAAGACAACGTGAAAAAGTCATCCACAGGTAATGGGTGGATAGCCTGTCTTCAGTAGTGAAGAAGAAAAAATTCTAATAGACGAGATTATCATAGCTGCTTAAAAGGGGTTTCCTCTGGTACTGGTAGATATAAGATACATAGTAAAATGTTTCTTGATAGATCTGGCAAGAGAGAGAAATAGTTCATAAATATCTGTCTGATGTGGAGCGAGCTGCATCATTTCTAAGAAGGCTCTCGCAGACTTTTGTGTTTGTCTTAGTGAAAACATTAAGAGAGATCAGGCTGAGATAATTCAGATAGTCATTAAAGACTACTTTCCAACATTGAAGCAACTTTGGATGGTGTTCCTCTGGATAATATTTTGAATTTCAATGAAATGACTTTCACTGATCATCCAAGGAACAATTTCAAAGATTATACATATTTGTGAAAAGAAGAGTAAAGCATGTTGAACGCATCATAAGACTCAACAAAAAGCATGTGTCCCAGTAATGATGGCTGCTTCAGATAGTGGAGAACTTTCCACCATATGTTCTGTACAAAATATACTCCAATTTAAACAGAGTAGCACTTCAAGGTCACAAGCTGGATGGAGAGGGGGGGACACTATCATATAATCAGGAGCTTCATTATGACAAACTTTTGGTATTGATACTATAGACTGGATGACAATATCCCCCTCTCTCCTTTCCAACTGTGACCTTGAAGTGCCACTATTTTTAAATTAGAGTATTGAACATACGTGGACCACATGGCAAGGAGGTACTTCTGGTGCCAACTACAATTGGAACAAAAGTGGGTGGTTTGACCTACCAGTATTTGAAGACTGGTTCGAGAGAATAGCTTTGCCACATTAAAAAAAAATAGGTTGGTCAGAAAGTAATCATTGGAGACAACGTTAGCAGTCACATTTCACTGTGAGTAGTACCGCTCTGTGAAAAACATAACATCAGCTTTGCGCTATTAACTTTTAATAGCGTATTTGCTCCAGCCCTTGGATGTCAGCTTCTTTAAATCATTGAAGATTGCATGACATAATGTCTTGTATTACTGGAAAAATTCACAAGAGGGGCCATATCTAAGGATGCTTTTCCTTCCTTACTAAATGAAACTTTGGAAAATATTGCGGCAAACAAATCGCAAAACAGTATCAGTGGTTTTCGATCAACGGGACTCGTTCCTTTCAATCCTGACCATGTTCTCAAAAAAATTCTCAGATTCAGAGAAATCGCCTGATACTGCCAAAGATAATGGAAGTTCAAATTTTGAGGAAATTTTGATCTACAGATATAAAAGTACCAAATTATTTTTCACAAAATAAATATGAGTCCTCCTTGTTAGACACAAGAACTTTCAAGTACTTACCAGTGAAGTAAGTGGCAGAGACCAAGAAGATTCAGAAATTTTGAAGTTGGAGGAAACCTTTTTAATTTCCAACTATGAATGTAAGAAATAACACTTGTATCCGAAAATTTGTAGGAAAAGCTGTGAATGTTGTTACATAGAATGTGAGTATTAAGTATCTTCATCAAAAACAGTACCTTCATCATGCAGTAAAAACAATTATTGTTTCCAATTGTTCTGGATGAACATACAATTTTAAAAGATCAATATCAAAGTTGTTACCAACTCCAAAAGAAGAAAATGAGAAATTTATATTTGTTAGGGATGTTTGGTAAGCATACATTTTTTGAAATGCTGAATTTTGATAATTGAAGTTTTTTCATTGTCTCAATTTTTACTATTTTTAAAACATTCTTAATTGTCCAAAATAACATCATAGGTTGAAATACATCATTTAGTAATGACATATTAAATGTGTTCAAAGTCGCCCCAGTAGATGGGGTGACATTGGATAGAATTATTTTTTTTCTACAAAATTTGATTCTCACTAAAAGTAACAAAGAAGAATTATATTATTATCATAAAATACTAAAGATCTCAATATTACAAACCAAGGCAAAAAATAATTAGTCACAAGAAATATTTTTAACAATGTCTGTAAAAAGAGTCCAATGTCACCCTAATTGATAATGTTTACAATTCTTTTCAAAACACCAGTCCTTTTTGTGACATTTTGAGAGAATTTTCTGAGACGTCAGAATCAATTGAACGTTGGAAATACATTTCAAGTGCCATCCAGCTGTAGATTTAAATGGCTCAGTTGGTAAAGTGCAGGCCCAAACAACTCAAGATCTTGCTATTTGAATCCTGATCTGTGAAAAACTTTTTTTTTTCCCTTTGAACATTTTTCCAAATAGAGAGAACAAGACACTAAATTCAATTGTAGAAGTGCTATTTTCAATGAAACTTTTGAATTATCAAAAAGTAAAGATACAAATTTTTTGAGTCTCACAGAGGTCATTTCACTATAAGTTTTTCAAGAGAAGGGCGAAGTTTTAATAGAATAGAACAGTGGGTGTAAGAGGGTTCATTTGGGGAAAAATCCCTGCCCACATGCACTTCAGACAACTAGAAAAGTAAGTGCTGTGTTGTTGTGATTACCAGAACCGGGAGAGAAGGCTCATAGTATCAACTGATGTCACTGCAATACCTCTGACTGGGAGGTCCTAGTTTCAAGTCCTGACAGTGGCAGAAATTTTGACACTAGCCAGATAGCTATGTCAAGTTGTCACTTTCTGAAGGAGAATTCTAATAGCCAGCTGCAATGATTGGTAGTGTTCTGTGGTTTCTCTTGTTAATACCAGGCGAATGCCGGAGCAGTACACTAACAAACGGGCCATGGACCGCACATGATCTCTCCCTCCCATTCCTTGACCCATAGGTGGGATTCGAGGGGGGGGGGGGAACTGTTCCCCCCAATATTGGGGCAAGTTTTTTACAAACGTTTCATTTCGTCGATCTTCAATTTTTCTGTATCTTGAAAAGAAATTTAATAATAACTAAGCGAACAACAATTTTACTAAGCTGAGCTAATAAGATAATTAATAAATTAATGAACTTCAGTTCTATACTGTAAAATGTGTGGGATAATGTTCAGCGTTACTGTGAATATCCCCTATTAATAAATCATCTTTCAATTATATTTCCTTTAAGCTTTTATTTTGAAAATTAACAGTTTCATGCCTAAAATCACGAGTCATAACACTCAAATTAATCTATATTATGATTAAATAAATTCTTTCCATTATAAATTTCCTAGCGTTCTTAAATATTTCAATGCCAAAAAACAGGTGCTTCTCACGAACTGTTTGGTGGGTCCGCGGTGCGATAAAAATCATGTGTTTTTTCAAGTGTTCCTTGTAATGTACGAAAGCTTAGTCGGCAAACTGAAAACTTTAGGCATTATCCACGTAGAGAAACAATTTTCTTTAATAGATCTTCAAAAAAAAATTTTTTTCTAGGCAGCGAAATGTATGGATTCGAAAAAGGCACCAACTGACTAACTTTTCTGTGATCTGGCAGTTGTAGGGTGGAAAATACAGTGTTAGAGACCAAAAGCTGAGTGTTTACAATTTTTGAAAAAGTGAGAAAGTGAAAATATATGAATGATGTTGTGTAAAACGGTTTATTATTTTATATAATGTATGTTTTTCCATTATAATGTAAGATACAATGTAACTAATGCACGATATTTGTTTGATGTCAAGTGTACACCAAGAAAAACTCAAAACTGTTATCTCAACTGATTATTTTTTGTTATATTCAATTTTATTATAATAATTTTTTTTCTGTTATTATAAATGCAAATTTTGTTGTTTTAATCATAATGTCGGTTCCGTTATTATAACAAAAAAGTTTCATTTTTTGGACAACTGAACAATTTTCATAACAAATTTATAATAAATAGTAAAATAAATGCACAGAACTCTTGCAGCTATTTTCAAAGTGTATTTGAAGTCAATATGATTTACAGACGGGGAAATGGTAAAAATTGTTTTTATTTTTTTTAACTACAGTTCAGCAATCAAAACTAGAGGTGCAACAGAATGGCACAGACTTTCTCGTACTAGTTTGTTTTTTAATTTCTTTGATATGGGCAAACTTTTCAATCTTGCCTTATCCTCTTGCCAGCTGCCAACAATCACGGCCCAAAGTTAATTTTTTCCAAAATTTTCACAATTTCTGTTTCCTGATGGTAAAACCAAAATATTGCTTTAAGAATATTAAAGAAGAGTAAAATCTCGTCCTATAAAGAATATTTTGTAAAAGTTGGAGCCATTTTTAAGAAAATGGCGTTTAAGCTTTACTGCAAATGAGAAATTTGAAACTTTTTCACAGAAATCTTTTGAGATTTCGAAAAACTTCATTGGAAGTCATTTGTAGCTCTTCCACTCACACATGCAATAATGGACACAAATCACTTGAAATAATCATATTAAAGGCGTGAGTGATATTACAAAAAATTACGTATGTGAAATTTTTGAAAAAATAAAAGAATATAGCAAAATGACTTTTGTGTTATCTTAAACAGTGCAATTAGCACTATCCGTACAAAATGTTTGAAGAAAAAATTAACAATTTTTTAGAAAATGGCATTTGAACCTTTCTTAAAATGCAAAATTTTGAGTTCATTTTCACAGAAAAGTTTTGAGTTTTCAGAAACTTTATCTGGCATTATTTAAAGTGCATTTATTCATAAAAGCAATAATGTGAATAAAACGCTGCTAATGCAAATATTATCGACGTGACAGACAAGTAAAAAAAGTTGTAATTTTAGAAAGAAAGAAAAAAAAAATACAGCAATATGTTATTTATTTCACCTCATAGAGTACATGTAACACTATCCCTAACAAAAGTTTAAAGAAAACATTGGGAGCCTTTTTAAGAAAATCTTGTTTTCTACAAAAATTTGCGCATATTGCACGCAATATTGCACGAAAACTACCGGTATTTTCAAAAAATGTACTTGATCTTAATGAAAGAACTAATTAAGGACAACAAATTTCATTTGAAGTCATCTTCATTTATGTAGTTGTAAGAAGTTGTTGAAAAAAATTGAAACTTTTGCAATTATCGAATATTCAGTGTTAACAGTGAAAATGAGACCTATGCTACCTTTTTAATCGTATTTCACTCTATTCTCACAAGAAATTTAAAGAAAAAATTTCGAGGCATTTTTGAGAAAATTTTCGAAATGTCCCTGGGGCTTCATGTAAAGTACCGCCAAAATTTTTGAAATTTTTCAAAAGCATAGAGCTTCAACTAAGACCAGCTTTAATTTGGGTCTTCAATTTGTCTTTAATCAGTTTCTTCAATTTGGGAAAAATCCTACTCACGGTTTAGGCGCTAGTGTTGTTCACATACACCAGACTGAGGGACGTTTTGCTGTCAATTGCCTTTTCGGTATCAAGGACTGAACACATGGATTCTGGGTATACTACATGTTAGCGGTTTTCCCCCTCTAAATTTATCAACTGGATTTATCCACTTTTATTATCTTTTATTATCCAATTTTTCGTTATCAGGGCTCGACAACAAGAGTTTTCCTACTGAAAATTCGTCGTTTTTTTTGCGCAGCATTACATAATTTTCTGGGTACTGTGTAAGAGGTAGCGTGGAAGTATAGGTTTTGAGAGGAACTTTTGAGACTTTTTCAAGCCTGTTTCAGGGTTCTAGTATCGTGAAAATTATTGTTTTTTTTTTGTTTTTTTTCTTTTCGCTTGAATTTGGCTCTGAGAAAATATGAAACTAGTAGAACTACAGAATACACAGACTTTCTCGTAGTGAATTTTACTAATAGCTTTGGGTTGGACTGGCTTCATGGTCTTGCCCCATTCTCTTACCACCTGCCATCTATCACCGCCCAAAGTACATTTATTTTGGACATTTTTTCTATTTTTTGGTTTCCTAATTGTAGAACCGAAATATTACTTTAGGAATATTAAAAGAAGAATAAAACCTCATTACCAATGGCAATTTTCATTGAAAAATTTGGACCCGTTTTTAAGAAAATGGTGTTTCGGCGTTACTGTAGATGCGAAATTTGAAGCTCCTTTTCACAGAGAAATTTCGAGTTTTCGAAAAACTTCATTTAAAGACATTTGAGGTGCTTTAACTCACTAATGCAATAGTGTTTACAAACACTGGAAATGTGTGTATTAACGGTGTGAGAGATATTTTAAAAAATGGAAAAAATAAAAATAAATGTGTTTAAGTTTTGAAAAAAACAACAAAAGAATACCCTAAAATTATCTCTATATCATTAAAAACAGTGCAGTTAGCACAACCCATTTGAAAACTTTGAAGAACAAATTTGGAGAATTTGGGGAATTTGGAGAATTTGGAGAATTTGGGAAAATTTAAAAGAAGCAATTTTTGAGAAAATGCTGTTTGTGCGTTTCTGTAAATGGTGGAATTTTGGGCTCATTTTAACAGAACATTTGAGTTTTCGAGAAAATTTATATGACATTATTTAAAGCACATGAACTCATAAATACAATAATATGAACAAATTTCTGCTAATGTAAATATTAATGATGCAAGACACATTGCCAAAAAATAGTTTTGTAATTTAAAAAAACAATAAATATGGCAATAAGGTGGTTATATCATCTTACAGAGAGCATTTAGAACAATCCCTACCAAAAGTTCAAAGAAAAGAATTGCAGCTGTTTTTGGAGAAATCTTTTAAAATTGCAAAATGCATGCAATATTGCACAAAAACGACTAAAATTTTCAAAAATGTGTACTTGACCTTAATGAGAGAACTAATCATGGACAAAAAATTTCATTGGAAGGAAACATCTCTATCTTCAATTTTGTAGTTGAAGGTAGAAGCTGAAAAAAATTCAAAATTTTGCAATTTTCGAAAATTCAGAGTTAAAATGAAATTCATAATCCATGAAAACCGGACCTATATCACCTTTACAAGTGTTTTTTACTCTATTTTTGCAAGAAATTTAAAGAAAGCATTTGGAACCGTTTTTGAGAAAATTTAGAAAATATCCGAGGGGCTTCATGGAAAGTACCCCCAAATTTTGAAGAAAGTTTTTCAAAATTGCAGCGCCTCAAGTCGAGCCAGATATACTGGGGAATATCAATTTTGGAAAAAAAATCCTACTATGGTTGAGGTGATAGTGGTGTTCACAGATGGACTGATGTTTAAAAAAACTACATTTTTTTGGTATCAGGGGACCCCAAAACATGCATTTTCATTGAAATCTTAAAATCGTTGTTCTGCAGCATTAGGTAAATTTCTCTATATTGCGTATGTTACTCCGTATGTACATACGTATATAACAAAGTAAGAATGTTTTTCTAATAGTATAAATTTCATATTTTTTGTGTATTTTTCAAATTTTTTCAATCAGATAAAATTGTGTTATATTAATGAAAAAAATTAAAATAAAAAACATGTGTCTGACTGTAGATGGGTATGGGTGGTGCGACAGGAGCCAAGAAACCTTTTTATGTTAATTTATAATGAAACTATTCATATGGAATTTGGTTTGGGGGAACTTTTTACTATCGTATGCAGGGGACCATTTGCCTCCCCCCCAATAAAAGATTTGAAATCCCGCCTCTGCCTTCACTTATCCTACTCTTTACACACACACACTTACAAGCACTACACTACCACACATGCCAGGAGACCGGTTGGGAGTTTGGAAATGAACAATGATTTATTAATAACGTGGGTATTTTACGTAGAAATAATAATAAATAACTCTTTTTCTCTTCTTTAAATTAAAAAAACATGCCTGTCCTAGTTACAAAACCAATCTTCAATCTTAATTCTAATTCTTAATTTACAAAAGTAATTCTTGTTTTAAAACTTGACTTTCCATGGTTTTTCCTGCAGAATTTTTATTTTCAGAAATACTCTTAAAAGGTTAAACCAATAACATGTTAAGGTTATATTGTATGTCAATATTTTATCTTAGTTGAAAACCTTACCTCCTAGGACTGATCATTGCTTTATGAAAATGTTTAAGCTCTTTTTGCATTTCAAGTCCAGCCACTCTAGCTTCAAAGAAATGTCCCATCAATGAACTATGAGTAAGGTAACAGAAACGAAAAGCATCATTGACGTAAACATCTCCATATCTCCTTAATGTTCGACGGAATTTCATTATCATATCCCTAGAAGCTTTGACCTGTTTTATTGAAAGAAAAAGTAAATTTTATGTTCAAATGTACTTAACAATTCAGTAATAATAATAGAAAGATACAAAGTAATGTATATGAATAAAATACCAACTTTCATATCCTTAGTACATTCAATTTCTTCAATGTAAAACTGTATATTTTCAAGTAACAAAATACTTCCCTTTGGAGGATAAATACATTTGCGGTTGACATCAAGAAAATGGAGGTCCCCTAAGAAGTGTACTTTCCTGCAAAAGAAAAAACAATTACATGCAATTTAAACAGCACAAACTAGATTTCCTTGCCTTAAAAAATTAAATTTAAATATAGTCATGAAGCATTGGGCTGGAACTTCAATCAGGATGTGTGCTAGTCCTCTGAATCTGTTTTCCCTCCATTTGTCTGATTTCTCTGCCTTGCAACATAAAGCTGAGTGAAATTGTACGAGTGCTTCTGAGCAAATTGTAGTAAAATGTTTTAGATATGATTGTGTTCTAAAATAAGAATTTGTTTACTTGTTTTCAATGGTGTAATCTGATCCAGTCCTTCTACACAATCAAAAACATGATTTCTACTGTATTATTTTCATTGATATTATGCTTTAATACTTTTTAAATAAAAATTATTCATAGTTTAAAAATAGATTTTCATCATAATGCATTTTCGAGAAATTTGCATTCCAAATTCAAATTTAGAAAATTACTTTTAGAAAAAACATTTTCTAATGATTTTAAAAGTATTTTCCGATATGTGGATCTATAGAAAATTTTCAATCTTTAAAAAAATTAGATTTAAATATTGTTGAATATCTTAAGATTTTCCTACGAAATAGTAATAAAGATACTGATTACATTATTATTTTATATTTTTTTTTATCTAAAATGAAGTGATATCTAGTAAAACTATTTGGGAATTTTGATATATGATACCAGATTTGAAGTGAAAATGTGAAAATTGAAAATGGCAGATCTAATGACAAGACTGGGACAATAAGAGGCATGAAGCCCAGAGCATTTAAGCACCTACAGAGACAATACATATACAATGCACCACATAAAACCCTCCAATTGTTTTTCTTATCAAACTCTTTTGAAAGAGTTCATATTTGGGTGCATCATACATCTTTCACATCTGTAATTGCATTATGGACCACTATTAATTGACACATAGACTCATCTCGACATAAATACTCAGAGAAATTGAACTCTTGCAAGACAACAGATGGGATATATCACAGGATATTTTGAAGAGTGATCCTCAACATTGCCATCACATGAACTGCCACCACAGTGAACTGTAATACCCTAATTGTATTAATAGCACATTAAATAATATTTGGAGAATTAAATCAGAGCATTTCAATTACTTTAAACAAGGACTCCAAGTACTTTAGGTCACACAGAATGGAATCTTGGATGACAGTATGTAGCTCATCACAAGTATGTAGATTTTTTCTGGGTGCCTAGATGCTCTTAAATTATTCCATCTTGGATTTTTTATCAGAAAACAAAAATTATATTTTCAAATATTATTTATTCTAGAAAACAATGAAATATTTTACAGATATAATGCGAAAATGTATGTGCGGTTGTAACACCACTAGTTTCAACATTTGTATTATGCATGGCAATCAAAACAAATCATACAATATTTTCAATTATGTTTAAATTAAGTATGAGAAAAAAGATCATACTGTGCAGCATTAGAGTATCACCTTCCATTTAATTAAAAGCACGAAGGTAGCTACTGCAATTCAGCTTTTTTGTCCAAATTTTTCTAACAGTGAAAGAAAGGATTTGATGACGATTTGCCAGAAAAATGATGAAAACAAACATTCCATGAAAATTCAGATATTTTGTTTACATCACAAACTTTCTGCCCAAGTACATAAATAAGGATGTGAAAAATGTATAGTGCCTTTTTAAATGCTTATTTTACACTTTTAAATGCCTTTAGTTTACATTTTTAAATGCCTATTTTGCCTGCCTATTTCAACTGTTTTTTGTTCCTATAAATCCACAGCTAAGTTATAATCATTGTTCAAAATGTATAACTTTAATTATCTTGGGGCACTTACCATCTTACCTGGTTAAATGTTACTTTTCCTTTGGCAGTGTGTAGAAGGTCTTACTAGAGTAAGGTTAAAGAACATTTTTCAACATAAAAACTACTTTCAAATTAAATGAATACACTAAAATATATTTATCATAGATGGTAATGCTGTAGAATTCATTATCAATATATGCTATCTGCCATGTTTTTTCTTAATTTTTTTAAAAAATTCATTGCATCTTTTATGCAACATGTCTGTTTAGCACTCTTCAGTCATTGCGTTTAGGTACACTGGAGTAATCTCCAATTAACTTATTTGTTGTTTATCTCATATCGCAATCAATCAATGCCTTTTATCCCTTTGGCCAAGGGTTTGGCACTGTTAGTAACCAGGGTTCCTAGACCGTCACCCATCTGGAAATTTGTGGTGGCTCAAATTGCCTAACTTCTGTGACTTCACACAGCATAGTTAAGCAATTTGGCTAATGATGCTTGCGAATAGGGCAAATATTGATAGACACACTTTCATTAAGAATTTTAATTAGATACACAATAAATTACACAATGATTATCTGATGAATTTAGATGCAACATCAATAGCTTCTTTACCTACAAAACTCAAATGAAATAGGTCTACACAGATCTTAACAAATTGTTGTACTTATATTCATTATATTATAAACATTGTCTATTATAAACATGTTTTATTAAAATTTTATGTGAATTGTATGTCTGTCCATTTTTGACCTATTCAGTTTAATGAATGATATATGGAAAAAAAATTGAAGAAACTGAAATATCATGTTCATGAATTGTTTCTTCTGTAGCTTTAAAAAAAATTTAAGAGAGAAACATATATTTTTTATTTTTTCTTTGCCCCCAATAAATCAATTGCCTCAAACTATTAATATCAGTTTAATTGTGGTTTACATCTTGTTTTTGAATTTAAAAATTGAATTTAAAAATATTTCTATTCACTTAGATTTAAATTAAGTACCATCTATAAAGCAATGTTTCTAGTATAATTTAGAATGATGTAATAGTTAACTCACCGGTTTTCTGGAGCAAGAAGCTTGTTTAACTCATCAGCAATAGGTTTCAGAGAAAATCTTTCATCTTTTGCACCATCAGCATCCCCAACATGGGAAATAAGAAGAACAGAGCGACATTGATGATCCAGAGCATATCTGATAGTGTGCAAGGCATTTACAAGACATTCATTATTGAGCACTTTTCCTCCCAAAATTGGTGTGTCTAAATCAGCCCTGAAAATCAGAAATTGTCATCAATTAATAGCAAGATATTGTAAAAGTGTTATCAATATATTTAACACTCTACTAGTTGAGGAAGCCTTTATAATTATTCAAATTACAAAAACACAACAACAAAAAAACAAACACAAAACAGTTGTGAAACTATAGAGACAATTTGGATGGGATCAACTTCATGAAATTGAGTTCACTGTAATGATATTTTATAATTTTCTATGTAAGAAGGCAATGTAAATGACAGACAAGATAAAGTAAATAATTTAAGATCACAAAATTTTGTTTTTATTAACCAGAGAACTTTAGGAATAGACAAATGTGTTATAAGTTTACTTTCGTACTAATACTTGGTCAATTGCTTGAAACAACTGTTTGATAAATCATACAAAGTCTCTTTTCTAATTATTTACTTGTGTCAGTATTCATTTAACTTTGGTTGGATTTTTAGTTTGTTGTCATAGTCTAATAAGTCACTAATATGTGAAGCTAATTGTAATATTCTTTCCAAATATGAAATTTATTGAATAAATATATACCTTTGGTTTGAAATGATTCTTAGAACATTGATGTTCTTAAACTGAAATGGAGGACATTTTTTCTTTCTTATTCTACAATTATATTAGATGTGGAGTGACACTTTTTAGATTTAGACCTAGTAATAAGTAGGGGGCGGATTTTAATGAAATGTCAGTTTTTTCTTTTCACTTTAGAACAATGCCGTTTAGTTTGGAAATTCATTTTATGTTATGACAAACGGAAATTACCAATTTTTATAGGTCATTATTTTGTATTTTTTGTCGATTTCAACTAAGTTATTTTTTACATTTCCCGTAATTTTTAATGCCTTTTTCGCTGATTTCATCGATTTTGAAGTCATTTTTAATGATACTGGCTTCAAATAATATTTACGAGATGCAACAAATATTCTTCGCAGAATTACTCAGTAGCCTATTTGATTTGTTCGCTCAGAATTTGTTTTGTAAGTATGTAATTCTTGTGACGTGTATTAGCGCCATGGCCGCTTCGGCCGATTTCGGGATAACTAAACACTTGAGATTTCCTGGTAAAGATCAGTCCAAACCAAAAGTTCGCAAGTTGAGTTCACTCGAACGAAAGGAAGAAACCTCGATTACTTTAGTAACGTATCCAACAGCTTGAGTTGATCATTCAGTCTGTTTTTTATCATATATTTTACGTAATTTTTCTTTGGTTATAGGGCATTTTTAAAGCATTTGAAGAACATTTTATTGATCATTTTCGGCGATGTTTTAGGTCATCAAAATCCCTCACCTAGTAATAAATAATATCTTCCTTACTGTATGTATGTTAATATGATCAAAGTTAAAAATATGTAACTTGTTTTAAAATTAACTACATACAGACTTCATTTTACTTTTATGGACTTCTTTAGAATAAGATAAAAAATCCATAAAATGAATTTTGTTTAATTTCGTAATGCGTTAATATTGAAAATCTGGGGCTGATCACTTTTACAGCTGGAATACTGCAAGTAATTGTAAATTCGTTTGGGTAATAACAAAAGATTTAATTTTTAAATATTAAGGGTCGTTACATTCATATATACATTACATTACATACTTTAGCTCAGGTCGTGTTTCATCAGCACATCAAGACTAATACAATTTAATATTTGAAAAAAAGAATATAACCGAAATAAAAAAAAGAATCTACCTTACAGTGAAAATGTTTATCATTTACATTTAGTAACGTACATCGTTTCAATATAAAATATTTGTTCAATCCTTCAGTACCAGTTTTCCCATAATGCACGTTTGTCAGCAATAATGCTATTTAATATCACAATAGAAAATATTCAACCCTCGCAACAATTTTAAACTTAGTACCAAATATTTTTATGCATACGGAGGTATAATGTAATGTATCGGAGATCGTAATCGTAATCGTAACAACCGTATTCACTTTTAATGCACCTTTTGTTAAAGCAAATTCTTTTGAGAAAATTGAATCACTTACCTGATTACTACACGCTTGTTTTTGACGTTAATGTCCGTAATGCATTTTCTTTTAAGATCCATGTTTAACATTTGTAATAAAATTTTAGCAAAATCACTATGAATTTTGATACAGATCAAGATACGAACCGAAGCAATCTGAAGCTTACCGCATCACATGAAATTTTGCGAATGTAACGTGTTTCAATTGTTGTTCTACTACGTCATTGTATTACGTATGCACGCACAGAACTTGCAATGTAAACATGAATACACTAGTTTAAGATAATAATGATGATTTCTTGGAATAACATTGAATTACTCCACTGCAAACGGAGTTTTTGACATTCAGTTCAAGCGTTACTTTGTTAAGCAATGAAATAGTACAACCTAACTCGCAATAGAAAATGACAAAATGGACAGGTTTAAGTTATTTAGACAAGCGAAATTACTTTTCATTGTATAGTATTTTATCTCTTGGTGCATTTTCAAACCCAAACTATTCCAGAGAGTCATAAATCAGAAACTTGTAGGGCTCAACGCTCAACCGCACGTACTTTCTTGTATGATTTCAGTATTTTGCAATTATCAAAAATTCAGAGTTCAACGAAAATGAAACATACGCCACTCTTGTAAGAGTTCCTTATTCCATCTGTGGGGGAAAAATTAAGAAAAAATGTTTCTTCCAAAAATTGCATTAACATCAAGAAGAAATTACGCGAAAACTTTTTCTTTTTATATGAAACGTGATCTTTTGCATATATTTACTTTTACATATATTTTTCGTAAAATTACACAAAAACTATTCATAGTGTCGAAAAATTGTACGTGACTACTTTATTTCGAGATTTGTCTGAAGAACAGTTTTCATTACGGAAAAGGCCCTGTATACAATATTGTAGTTGTAGGAAGACGTCCAAAAAAATTGTGAACTTTTGCAATTTTCGAAATATTAAAAATTTAAAAGAAAATGAGACCTGGGCCATTCTTTTACTTTTATGATATCTGAGGATAAAGTTTATTCCAAAGTATGGAGCCATTTTTGAGAAAATTGAGAAACTGTTATTGAGACTTCATGGAAAGTACGCTCAAAAATCAAAATATGCGTTTCAAACTCGCAGGGATTTGACTTCCTTTAAATCGATGGAGGAATATCAAAATGCGTGAGAATGATTTAAGCGCTAGCGTTGACCACTGATGGACAAACAGACGTTTTGCCGTGAATCGACTTTTCGGTATCAAGGATTCATAAATCATGGGTTCTGACTACACAACATGTTAGAGGAAATACTTTACTATTTATATGATCAGGATTTATCTGGTTTTTGTTACCAGGTTCCCGGCAATAATAACTGTTTACGAAGCAAAGCGAGACGTTAAAAGTCAATAAGCAATAAGATGATAAAGCAACACTCTTGACGTGCGCGTATAGCAATTTGCTTATCCACAAGACAGCGTCTTTGCTATTCTGAGCTCAACGACTTGTCATTTGCACTACATGAACCCCCTTAAAACCCAAGAAGTGTAACTCCATTTTCCGCATTAAAAAAAAAATTAAGTTGATTATAGTGTTCAGCAACGGGCATTCTTTTAAGAACACAAACGGTGTAGATGCACGAACCATTTCTTTTAGTAAGTACCGTTGTGGCATTAAAAATTAACAAGTGCAATATTTTCAACTGTTTTATTTTCATAAAGAAGCCTGTACATTAATATAATTTGCAACATCATTACCATCAATAGTAAGGCACTTATCATATTGTACAACCAGTTTATGAATTCCATCCAGAAATGTGCCGCTGATGTGCCAACTATACTGCACGGCCTTTTTGACTTCATAGTAATCACCACGTCGTTGATTTCGTAAACAATTTCACGAACAATACTCCTTGAAACGGGAGGAAACTCGTTAGATAAAGACGAAATCGTAAAGCGTCTGTTTTCTCGAGCTTTCACATCAACTTTCTGCACCAAGTCCTCAGTAATGACCAGTGGCGTAGCTTCAATTGGTTTCATCCCTTCCCCCAAAAAAGTTAAATATAAAAATATCTATTATGTTTATACATTATTTAATAAAAATTAAAGAATATTTGCACTTTATTTATAATATATTAAAATTAATAATTAATTAAATAAATAATTATATAATTCCAACTATAACATTTTCTTACTGGTGTCACCCCTAAAATGGTGACACACGGAGCGAATCGCTCCTTGTCTGTCCCCTTCTAACTACGCCACTAGTAATGACTGAATACCACCTACTCCGCTCTTTTATCATGAACATTAATACGGACATCTTTTAATGTTCTAACCCCTTTTCTTTCCATTCCATTGGTCAAAGCGTTTTCTCTATACACTTCAACAATCTGCTGGTAAATCTCGACAGCTTTCACGTTTTTGCATGCAGGAAACAAATCATAGCGCATATTTCACGGTCGGTGTATTTTCAATTTTAAAAGATATTTCGAATACACACAATGGACGAATGATTCCGTGATGGCGTCTGTGAATGAATAACAGATATAGATATTCGGCGCTCAAGTATGGAACGACGATAGCAGCGCTGAAGCGGACATTTAAAAACGGCACTTACTCCAATCTAGTGGTGCTACAACAGCACATACTTTCTCTCATTATTTTTATATTAAATACTGAATTTTCGAAAATTCAGAAAGTTCAATGAAGATGAGACCCGCGCCATTCTTTTAAGCATCCCTCCTTGGGGAAAAAATTGAAGCAAAAATTTGGAGCGATTTTTCATAAAATGTCTTTTTAATAAATTACATTAATTTCAAGCCCAAATTATGCGAAAACTACTCCGTTTTAAAAAATGTACTGAGGCGTACTGCGTCTCCCCGTCACCCCGTCCCCGAGGTCCATCTTTTGCGAGAGAGAGGGAGAGAGGGAAGGAGAGGGAGAGGGAGAGAGGGAGAGAGAGGGAGAGAGAGGGAGAGAGAGAGGGAGGGAGAGAGAGAAAAAAGCCTTTGTTGGAAATACTTTGTCTTTATTTATACGGTATATACAGAAATACGGTATGGCCTTTATTTATAAAAAATATTATATTAACACGCTGTATAACTATAAACTTACAATTTCTTAGATTCTGGTTTGATGAGCATTTTATGATGCTAAGTGATAAAATGAAGTATATTATATTTAGTCTAAGGAGTGAAGTTCATTTTAAGACTCCCTTAAAATTTCATGAAATTAGATGTATAAAAGCTATTTATACATAGCTGATTATTATGATTTCCTCGAATTAGATCACGTTTTTAATATTAAGTACTGAGGATTAGTTATTGATAGTCTACTGTCATACCGGGAGCGGTAGTTCAGTGCATCAACTGATGTCACTGCAGCGCCTCTGACCGGGAGGTCCTAAGTTCGAGTCCTGGCGGCGGCAGGATTTTCGATACTAACTTTTCAGCTAGGTCGAATTCAGTCGCTGTCTGGAGGAGAATTCTAGCGGCTGGCTGCTCTGATCAGTCGTTTTCCGTGGTTGATCGGAGAGATCAACACCAGGCGAATGCCGGAGCAGTACCTTACCAAACGGGCCACGGACCGCGCGCGATCTGTCCTTCCCATTCCTTGTCCTATCCTCTCCCCTTACACACACACTTACACTAACATGCTCTACACTACCACATATTCCGGGAGACCGGTCGGGAGCTTAGAGGTTGTCCCGGCTGGGGCGGTGCATCGCTGGTGGGAGAGTCTTGGTTAGGGGGAAACCCCACTAGCCGACGGTAGATCGGCGCCGGATCTCGCCATCCAGCGGGGGAAGATCACCGCCATCTCCCGAGAAAAAAACATGCACTACACTAACGGGACTAATGACCACAGTAGTTGACGCGCCCGGAAACACGAAAAAATCAATCAATCTACTGTCATGGAAGGAACATACAAAATAAATTAAAAAAGAGCAGAAGAACATACACGAACAATTCTTTTATCTCAATATTCTGCCATTACGACACACAACTTCAGAACATATGAAACTTCTTATGTTCCAAAATCAAATTAAGCAGTCTATCAAATATTTATTAGTAGTGTAGCACCAAGAATGTTAAATATTATGAGCAATGAAATAGGTGTTTTTACTACTCTCGGTCAGTTTTCGAAAAAAATAAGAAAATGGCTTTTTTTGCAAGACAACATTGGCGATTTTCTAGTGATAGGTAAAATGCATTGTTTGTTTCTTGTTCTTGAAAAAAATTGTATATCTATAAAATGTTATTTGATTACCCTTGAACAGCAATGTTATACTTTTTTCTTATACCAAGTTGGTTAGTATTATTGTGTACGTTTAGATCTGAATGTTTTTTTTTGATATGTTGTTGATGCGCAGAAGTGTTTGAAAACTTTGTTTTGTTATTCGTGTGAGCGAGCTGCGTTTCGCTGCTGACAATTTTGTTTTTGCGTATAAAGGTGATGGAGATCCCACACCGGGTTTTCTAGGGGATTCCTAATTATTTTGCCTATAATGTTTAAATGTAATGTTGTATGCAGTATGTTGTTGGCAAAATAAAGAATTTTTGACTTTGACTTAGATCTGACGGAGAGCCCGCTTCCCCTTTTGAGCAGTGCAGCTGCCCCGCGATGCCCTGCACCGCCCCTCTGACCCTTCCCGCCCACATGTCGCCGGAATTCTGCTAAACAATGCGATTTACGGTGTCACGCGTATTTGACCGCGAGCTCGGACATCCGCGAGCTTACGTCAAACTTTCTCACCGTCCCCTACGCCGTTGTGAGCATCTCCGCATGGCAGCTCTCCGTACGCGCGGCTAATAGCCGTGAAAATGCTACTAACATACAAAGAGCTGGCGTACTTCGGTCATTTGGGTCCAGTATCGATGCACGAAGAAAGAGCCGTATTCTCGATATGGTTCGATTCTAAATTTCTTTGGTCTGAGCTTGATTTTCAGTTTCCCCATTCTTCTTCCCAGCTGATATCTATCGCCGCACAAACTACATTTTTTCACATTTTTTCAATTTTTTTCGGCCACATGATGTTATAGAACATTTAGCAATATTCCTACCAAACGGTCATAGAAAAATTTGGAGTCTTTTTGATATTTTTTATACTGTAGATATTACACGCAATCTTCTGCAAAAACTACTAAATTTTTCAAAAAATATTCATGACCTTAATGAAAGAACTAATTTTGAAGAATAAATTTCTTTTGAAGAAAAACTATCTATCTTCAATTTTGTAACTGTAGGAAGACGCCCAAAAAAAATTAAATTTCAGCGACACGTGCCCGGAGGCACCACCCCTTCGGCTGCCCACGACCTACGACGACACACAGCCCGTCACGCCTTTCAGTACAGCAATAACACCCGTAAAAAATAGCCAAACAAAGAGCAAACTTCGAGCCCGAGATTCTGAGATAAGTTAGAGAAAGGAAGGTTCATTCGATCAATCTCACAAGAAGCTTCCAGAAGAGCTTGCCAGCGAGACACCGGCGTCAGCGAATCGGTGATTTCCACGCCGCTGCGAGTCCTCCGTCTGAAAATCATTACGTTCTGATTGGGAGAGAAGCAAACAGATGGTACGGGATCTTCGCATTGAGCGACACTTCATACTGGAGACTCAACTAACAGATTTCTCCGAAAACTGAATTTTTTTACTTCGAACAGTCGATTGACTTATAAAACTTTACTTCAAGACTGCCATGCGAGAGTAGATGTGACGCTGACACGATGAAAAATTAAAATATTATTACGTTCGGCGCTTCATCAATTACGCAACGTGCGAATGACAACAGATCTCACCAAACCAAAAGTCGCGAGTGAAATATTCAATTAACGACAAGCAATTGGCATAAAAAGTCGAGTTCATCTCGCGAGTTCTGTCGCCGCCCACTCCAGACATGAATGTGGCAAGCTTGCATCTCGGCGCCCCCGCATCCGATGCCGCCATGGTCTACAAATTCGTTATTCGACGAACAGGAAGCAACCGCCCGCCGAATCCCGAGTAGTGTGGATGAGTTGCTTGCTATTTGCCGAGTGACGAACATTCGGTGTTCGCCCTACCCACCGCGTGCCGGTCTTTTGGATACATCAAAGGGAGCGAACATTCGCCGAACACGTCAGCTGCTCGGAATTGGGCGAGCACTAGCTCGTTGCTCGGCGAATGCCGAATGTGTGGAGCCGTCTTTAAAGGGAGCCGCCCGCGTTGGCCCCCAAGGTGCCAGCCGCCCCAGCCGCCCCAGCCGCCCCAGCCGCCCCAGCCGCCCCAGTCGACCGCCTTCTCCAACACGAGGTTCCCGAACAGAACACATTAGCCGTCATGCAATGGCCTCCGCTGAGCATCATTTGCGCCAGAACGTGCGACTTCCCCACGTCCTGACGACAGCTGATTCACGAGACTTTTATTTATTTATTTATTTATTTATTTATTTATTTATTTATTTATTTATTTATTTATTTATTTATTTATTTATTTATTTATTTATTTATTTATTTATTTATTTATTTATTTATTTATTTATTTATTTATTTATTTATTTATTTATTTATTTATTTATTTATTTCTTTATTTAAAAACAGTTCAAACTGCGTATGACGTGCTATGGGGAAAAGTGAATTGTGTGCACATTTTCGAAATTCTGTGATCCCTACACTAAGTCATATACTACTTAAATAAAAAAAAACACCTCCCATGTAATAAAATCTATTTGCAAGAATAACTAAGCAATAAATTTTGGCTCTTATCCATGTTGTCCACTTTGACGTAAGTACAACTACTTCATTGTAACGAAAAACTGTGAGCGAGGAAAAGTAATTTGTTAAGTGCAGATTTGAAACGGTTGTTCAGTGTTTGCCGAATAAGGAATGTGTGGAGCCGCCTTTAGACCCGGGTGGCTTCGGATGCGGGGGCGCCGAGATGCAAGCTCGCCGCATTCACGTTTCCGGTGGACGGCGACAGAACTCGCGTGATAAACTCGAATTTTTTACACTGTTTGCATGTCGTTAGTTGGATATTTCCCTCGCCACTTTTGGTTCGGTGAGATCTGTTGTTGTTCGCACGTTACGTAATTGATGAAGCGCCGTACATAATAAAATTTTAAGTTTGCATCGTATCAGTGTCACACCTACTGTCGCATGACAGTCTTGTATTAAGTTTTACAAGTCAGTCGACTGTTCGAAGTAAAAAAAATTCAGTTTCGGAGAAGTCTGTAATTTGAGCCTTCAGTGTCAAATGTCGCTCCCTTTGAAGAGCTCTTTCCTCGTAGAACTCGTTACTTAAAGAGAAAAAGAAGAATTCTTTAATGCATGACCAGTTTCAATTACTCATTTCTTTGCTATATGTGTGTATCATTCATGTAGGTAGATGTTGAGAATGAAATGATGTGTATTGTGTCGTAGTAATTAATTATCTAGTAATAAATAAAGTGGAATAATCTGGAACCACGTTGTTCAAATAAATGCATTTCATTGCTCAATAATCAGAAAGCACGTCTAACTAAACGTGTTCCTACCAATTTAACCCAAATGGGGCTCCGCCCTGTGGAATTCTCTTAGCTCTATCGAGAGTGATCCCATCTAAAGATCTTCGGCTGCTGCCGGAGATCGGCTAAGCAGGTAAGTTGGTGGCCAGTGTCCACTGTTGCTTAGATTTAGCCTGGCGCCCAAACCCTGGCAGTGCGAACCGCAGAGACGGTCCGTTACAATACATGAACGTTTTTTAAGAGCAGATTTTTTAGAACACACTTTGTCTAAGGCAAAAATCTCTGTCTTCAATATTATAGTTGTAGGAAGACACCCCTAAAAAATTGCATTTTTTCAATTTTCGTTCAGATCGAACAAGAATATCAATTTTGCAGAAAATCGACCCAACGGTTTAGGCATCAGGGACGGACAGACAGACAGACTGACAGACAGATGCTTTGCCGCCAATGATACATTCGGTATCAATGACCCACAAAACATGGATTCTGGCTACACCATGAGTTCGAGCAAGTTATGTACTACACATAGCAACAGGATTTATCCACTTTTTCGTTACCAGGGCCTAGCGGTAAGAGTTTTTCTGCCCCAAATTCGCCGTTTTCCGGCGCACGAAACTTTCTCTTCTTACGAAGTAAATGCGAGAAAGTAAAACTAGTGGTGCTACAGAACGGCACAGATATTCTCGATATGGTTCGATTCTAAATTTCTTTGGTCTGAGCTAGATTTTCAGTTTCCCCATTCTTCTTCCCAGCTGATATCTATCGCCGCACAAACTACATTTTTTCACATTTTTTCAATTTTTTTCGGCCACATAATGTTGTAGAACATTTAGCAATATTCCTACCAAACGGTCATAGAAAAATTTGGAGTCTTTTTGATATTTTTTATACTGTAGATATTACACGCAATCTTCTGCAAAAACTACTAAACTTTTCAAAAAAATATTCATGACCTCAATGAAAGAACTAATTTTGAAGAATAAATTTCTTTTGAAGAAAAACTATCTATCTTCAATTTTGTAACTGTAGGAAGACGCCGAAAAAAATTAAATTTTAGCAATTTTCTAAATTTTAGAGTTAAAAGTGAAAATAGGACCTACGTCATACTTATAAGCGTATTTTTGCTTCATTCTTACAAAAAATAAAAAACTAATGGTGTTACAAGAGCACATGCTATCTCGCATTATTTCTAAGTGCTCCGTTATATTATACTACTACGTAAACATGTGTTTTCTACAACAAAAATCATTAGATAATAAACATGTCGACAGTGAATATACTTATTTATTTTATTTATTTATTTTGTGTCAAAAAACAGTTAAAACTGCGTATGACGTGCTGAATATACTGATTTCAACAAGGCATTTGATTCCATTAATCACAGTATTTTAGTTTCTAAATTGAAATCATTTGATGTGGTTGGTAACTTGCCACAATAGTTTGACGGTTACTTCAAGAATCGTGTAGAATAAGTGAAATACAAAAACTAAATCTCTGAGGAGATTATTACCAGGTGTATTACAAGGGTCTCACCTTGGTCTATTGCTATTTACTTACGGTCTAATACGTCTTTATAAAAGACTTTCAGAGATAACAGGAAATGTTGAATGTCTTCTCTTTACAGATGACCTGAAAGGTTTTAAATGTGTAATGGTTGATCATGATGTTGCTTGAATAAGTTTTATCAATGGAGTGCTATTCCATTAAATTCTAATAAAAGTAGAGTGATTTCATGTTCGAGAAGTAAAAACCCAAACCTTATCGATTATAAATTCAGTGGATCAACTCTTGAACGCATCGAAAAAATTGAAGACTTGGGTGTAATTTTTGATGTGAAAATAAGCTTACATGAACATCGAGAATATATAATCAGTAAAGCTACTCAACAATTAGATTTCATTAGAAGAACGTGTCATAATTCCAAATCGGTAACTTCATTTAAAGTTTTGTACGTATACGAATACCTTTCAAGAGGTTCAGGTTGAAATCTAACCTGATTTTTTCCTATAGAAAGATATACGCAATTTATATTTGCTAAGGAAAAATTAGCTGTCGTCGCGCACTGGAAGTTATTAAAAAAATAAGAATTTGGCCAGTTTTGACCATGCTGTTTTCGCTAACGCCATGGACAACCTTTGCTGCAACGACCGACTCACTGTTATTAGGATCTCTACTTACCAATATATATAATAAACACTTCACTAGACAGAAAACAGTAGTTCATTTTGGGGAACGTTGTATCCCGATGTACTAAATCTGCGGATTTATTCATTTTATTTGTTAATTACTAGGAACAAATCGCAATTAGTACACCAATCGATTATTTTATACGATTAATAAACACAATTAAATCGATTATATTTAGAGTGATTAATCTCTCTATAAATATTTAAGATTATAGAGTTCGATCATTTAAATTAAATTTTAATTTTTTAAACAAAAATATTATATTTAGATTTAATTTAAAAAATGCTACCATTTTGGCAAAAATCGAGTCTCATCGTAAGCACCCACTGACAATATACAAGATGAGTCACGTAACACTAGTACCTCCTATAATTTTTGAACGGTTGAAGTTATTGTTTTTTGTTTTGTTTTTTTGTTGTTTTTTTTAATTTGTTGCGTCTCCACCTTGACGCAACGCCTCTCCAAGCCCCGTTAAGGGGCGTTGAGCGCTTTAGCACTGGGGAGTAATCCTCCATTAAAGTGCTTTTTTACTTTTTTTTAAATCTTTGTCAAGTCTCGTCACGTCGCAGTCACTCATTGCCTTTTATCCCTTCGGCCAGGGGCTCGACGACATTAGGTCCCGGGGTTCCTGGCCGGTCACCCAACCACGAACCCGCGAGTCTCGAATGCGCTTAACCTTCGTGACTTCACGGAGCGTAGTAAACGCATTCGGCTAGCGCCGGCTAGCGCCGTCGCCGTATTGCAGTGCAGTTTCACGGAAGTGTATGAGGGAACGGGATAATTGATGTGTGTATTCGTTTCCATTTTATCACTTGCATTTTACGACATATTGAAGTTACAAGGTATTGAAGTTACCCTGAAGGTGATGATTATCTCATTGATTATAATAACATAATTCAACCGAGGCTTCCGAGTGGCTCAGAACCGTCTTGGCGAACGAAACTTTGAGTCACAGGTATAGTTGTTTTTGACATAATTCATCGAGTGATACCCTTATGGATAATTATCAAAATGATTGTTGTCTAGAGCGTACGACAAACTGAACTATCACGGTACATTGATGTGTCAAAAATAATGGAAGGTTGGCACACTGTGTTAACGATATTTGCATGCCGCGGGTACACTTTAATATCACATCGAGTTTCTGGTTCTCAATGTCGAAAAACTTGAGCCTAAATTAAAAGATTTGTGCCGAACGGCATTGCCGGCTTGTCAAGTGAGTGGGCAATGCCATTAGCTTAGTGTTTCACTGACCTGAATTGGAACTCGCACCCCTAGAAACGTTTGGTGCCTCGGCATATATTCTCTCACAATAAACAAGGCTGCACAAAACCCGCGAGAACGATGATTTGCGTCGTGAAAAGTGAGAAATTTTGTATTTTTTTTGCAACTTCCAGTGCGTGGCGGCAACTATAAAAAAAAGAGGTCAGATTTTGACCTGCTCCTGTTGAAAGGTCCCTTGTTACTAAAACTAATATTGATGTTTACTTTGGTTATATGCTCTCCATTGCCACAAGTACAAATACATAGCATAGAAAACAGTACAACGCCCATTTTTCAGAAGTGTTGCGCAACGTATGAACCTTCCTGCTACGTTCTTGGATCATAATTACAATGTAATTGCTTCAGAGATATAAATCTCATTACTGGAATGATTGAAAAGGTCAGTGGTATCATATTTATTATAAACTTGGAAATGGAGGATTAATTGTGAAACATTATTCAATGATTAAAAATTTAAGGTGGCAAAATCCTAGACAGAACCCGTTATTTGCAATTGACTTCCATAAAACTATGAATGCAGATGAAAATCCATTAGCCGCAACGTGTAAAATGATTGTTGTAAACGTGTAAAAATCTTCTTAACATATATATTGGATTTATGAAAATGCGTGATATACAGCATCGATAATTCACGAAGACTTATTATTATATAGAATATTGTGTGACTATTTACTACTTAATCCAATTTATTTACTATTATAAACGTTCCCATTTATGTCCTTTACGTTAAAAATAAATAAATAAATAAATAAATAAACACTGCATTTGAAGAACTACATATTTTTTATTACAGACTACAGCAAACTGCTTGCTTGGCTGCGTAAAAATAGTTTTATTGTACTGAATACCTGAATTTTGCATTGTAGATGGTTATGATATTTTTATACTGAAAGATAGGTTGCTGATTTCAATCAGAGAAGCAACGAAAACAGTTCAGAACCCCAACTGATCTATCTTCCCTTCCTGTTTCCAATAAACAATACTAACATTATTATATTGTGTTCTGAAAGCTGGAGATGACATAATTTAGGATACTTATTTCCCCTGATCTCTACTGTGTAAAAATTTACATTTTGATTTGTTCCTTCAATATTTCTTCCTTCTTCCAATTCCTTTTTTGGTGCCAAAAGATAAATTTTTCTTACGAAACATTTCTATAACCAGACTAAAATTTTTAATAAACGAAACTTTGGTGACTACAAAACAATTCCTCAAAACGATATCCAGAAATTCCAGTACGCTTTATAGCCGTACGTATGGATACTCGACCCAAATGCTGGCTGAACTTTAAGAGGAACACTCAGTAAATTGCTAATTGTTTCGTAAGTTATTAACTATGCAAACTGAATACGAACAAACTATCATTTCTTAAGGAGAAAATATCATTAATATTGATATTTCATTGAAGTAGTAAAACAAAAAGTTACGTGTCACTACTTAAATAAAAATTTGGGGTTTATGCCTAACTGATGCGACGACACTGTAAAGATCACATTCAAACAAACGGCCATTTTTCTTCGGCGCGAAGCAAAAAAATGAATTCCCTGATAGAAAATGCATACCAATATTTTTCGGGGTCTGAACAATGCCGGTAATACGATGCATCTCTTGGTGACGCCTTGCTTAGACAAAAAGTGTAAACATGTTTTGTTTTACTGCGAAAACATTGAACGTAGAGCGGGCGAGGTGCGGAATTAGGATATGTCCAAAAGGAGAGCACTCATAGGATTACTTGTGATATTTTCTGAAAAACCTCATTTTTATGATTTGCAAATTATCTTTTTTAATTTTCAAATATTTGATAACAATGTGACAATTTGTAAATCAATAAAATTCTAAATATTTGTAAAAGAATAAATTGCTTTATTCTTATTGAAACACGTTTGGAGAAGGCATATGTCCAAGGAGGACGCATGCCTCTCATTGGATCTGCCAATCTGCATTTAACATTACTGGCGATTGGAAATTCATCGGTGTATCTTGGTTGAGTATTAGATGTTCTGCGTCAAACCTGTGACTTCATTGAACTGATCTGATACAATTTAGCAATAATCAATCTGTGATTTCATCTGAGGGATCATATTTATTGAATAATGATAATAAATTATCATAATACAATTTTTATTTCAAGATTTTTTTACAGTAAATAAGAATGGAGACATCTGATTATATCGTACTTAAAAAGAAAGTTGACACTGAATTTACACGAAATATTATAATTTAACAGGTACATGAATTTACTAAGGTAACTTTTTGTGAACAATCAAGTCATTTGTGTTTGTCGTGGAAACATAAGGCACAGCATTTTCTGTCAAAGGCAAAGTTCATCACACTTTCTAAATGTTTCCACACTTTAAAATACTATGCATTACTTATATCAAATTAAAAATACTTGAGCATTTGGTTCATCTTCATATAATATTAAAAGTCATGCCGTCTTGTCACCCCATCTTCTTAATATCTTCCATCTGGAGAGTGGAATATATAAGTCTTGCTGATAAGATTTCAAAGTCAGATGACTATATGTGAACTAGGTAATGGGGCTATGCGGCAAAGACAAAAGGATGGGAAGTCTAAACATGTTGATTTGGAGGAGGAGTGCACACGGCGTGACCGTGGACGGGATGGAATGTACTAGTTCCAAGAGGCATACCGATTTGTGAACTCGGTGCATGTTGATTGATCACTAGCGATCGAGCGGCGGAACTATTTTGAAATGTGGGTGTATTTATTGTTGAACGAAAAGTAGAGAACATGTTCTGTGATTGTTGAATCTGGTGTGACGATGTTGTGGAATATTCTTGATGAGTCTGGTTTTCGCCAGGATCACACCGCGATGTCTTTGAATCAATGCTGTCGTTCTCGGTGCAATTGGAAGAAGGTAGGTTTCCGACCGAGCTAATGAGAAGACTAGACGGTATTAGGCGAAGTAAATCTGTTTGATCAGGAGTCTGTGAAGTGGCACCCATTGATGATGTCTTAATTGTTTGTGAACCCACTGAACTAAGCAAAGCTTGTGTACATGTTGAGACACTCCAGGTCACCTCACAATCTTTGGAACTTTGCGATTCATAACGAATTTGACTTTGTTGATGGGAAAAAGAATATTTTTGGAGTGAACGAGCTTGACTGTTTGAATTGGATTGGCCTTGTTCAGAAAAAAATGGTATAAGAGGACTAGAGTTAGATTTTGCCGCCTTCGAGTGACCTGGTAACGAAAAGGCTGGCTCCGTATTCACTAGTTTTGAGAGGACTTGGCATGAGCCGTCAGGGTGATGTGGGCAGGGTGTTAGGCGAATAGGGGTCGGGCGAATCGGATAAGGACGGTAGGAATGGGCTGATCTCAATCTAGAAGAACCTTGACGAGCTGGTACAGAGTAGAGTGGTACTTGCGAAGTTGGGGTTGCTATTTGATGATGAGAAAATTGTGTAGGTGGGTTGGTAAGGGTGAAGACTGAAGGTACAAAACCTTGGTTCAGACTTGCTGAGTAGTCCTCTGGAAATTTAGGTCCCAAACTACCTGGTTCAACCGAACGAGGAAGCTGCTGAAACACCTCGGGAGATGCTGAAGTAGAACCATGGAGAGGGGTTTGTGGACGACGTAAATAGTCTTCTTGATGACAAGCCGAAGGCTTTAATGCATGGTTAAATGCACTGGGGCGAGCCTCCAATGAGCGAAGTGCAGAATTCACGAAGTTTGTGCGAGCAGGATTTTGGCCTTGGTAATGACGATTGTTGGAGGCTGGACGAAAAATGCTGGGACGAATTGGATTGTAAGTTGGTAAGGGACAGTCGAGTCGTTCCGGTCTTTCAGGTTCCGGTAGAACTAATATAGGACCTGTTGAATTCTGGTCGCTTGATTTCCTGAGGAGTTGTTCTGGTTGTGGTTCAATATCAACATCTAAAGGTCTTCGATCTGCATTCAAGACGCTGTCCGATGAATGAGCCAGTGTGCCTTCCATTCGGTGCATGACGATTGTCCAAGTTTTGGTCTCGACGAGATGGAGCCTGCTTATTACCTCAGAATGAACCTAGAACAAAAAAAAGACCGATACATAGGAAAAAGGTCGATGTAACATTCTTGTATTGTAGAAAAGACGACATCGTTGCCACATAATAGTGTACATTTAATGTAGTTTGAATGATGATAATAATAATAATAATAATCCAGAACCAGGTAATTGCAACACGAAATTATCTCTAGCACATTATTAAAGACCCCGAAGTGCCTTCTGATAACTGCCGGGCTTGTGGTGTAGGCCAAGAAACGATCCAGCACATTACTACGGGTTGCAGTATGCTGGCCCCAACGGATTATAAACAGAGCACTATGGTAGCACGAATCATCCACGCCAAACTTGCAAGGAAATGTGGAACTGCTAGTGAATTTGATACACCCTACTACAAGTACCATCCACAAAATGTCATCGAGAATAACATCTATAAATTATACTGGGATCGAAGCGCATTGACCGACAGAACAGTTCGTCATAACAGGCCGGATGTAATACTCTGGGATAAATCTAAAAGAAAAGTATGGCTGATAGACATAGCAGTTTTAGATACCAGCAACCTCGACACAACACACAAAAAGAAAACTCAAAAGTACAGGGAACTTACACAAGTTATAAAGGAGCAGTGGCATGTATTGGAGGTGGAAATTGTGCCGATCGTCCTCTCAGCAACAGGTGTGATACCTACCGTCCTGAAGCATTCTCTGAAAAAACTGGGGATCGAGACGAACATTATCATCAATCTACAGAAAGCTGTGATCCTGAGCACGTGTTCTTTAGTCAGAAGATTTATGGGTTCCTAAATAAATTTGTGTTAAAGAATTATTTACCTTTTAATTTATAAACTAAGTGTTTAAATTTATGTTTGTAGAAATGTTTACCTTTTAAATAGTTCTTGAAATAAATATATTTTTGTTAAAAGTAATGTACTACGGAAATCATGCTTTGATAGAAATATCTGTATGACTCCTCAAACATATACCAGAAAGCTGTGAATAAATAAATAATAATAAATATTCAGATTAACAGGGGGATTTTCAAGGATATTCACTATCTCTCCTGCTGCTTTACATTAGCTAGATCCCACCATTTAGACTAGTCGCAAGTTGACCGTGTTAACAAGCTCTATGGTAATAAAAGACCAGTTAGACATACTTTACAAGGGTTTTCAGAAACTGTGTGCAAGGAACGAAACGACCTATCTCAAATGTTGGGTGTGGTAAATTAATTCAGCCAACTTTCATGAAATTTAAGCTTGACAAATGTGTAAAAGTCAACAAAAAGAGAGGGAAACTAGTACTGATAGAGAAAATACAATTTTATATGCACACTGTGATTCAAGATTTTGAGCCAGGCGAAACCTATATCTACAGGCATTGATGAATATGGCTTTATCTCGAACGACAAAATGAAGAAAATTTGAAATGAATATTTTAGACGATTAACACTCATTCTGCATTCCACATTGAATGCGACGAATAAAATTTCCGCAATAGATAGTTTGGTAAGGCCTGCTGCCTAGTGCAGTTTCGAGCTACTGTACTGCACTGGGCAATAACTATGGACCGGCAGAAAAAAACAAAACTGCTTGCAATGCATCACGTGGCCCATCCACACGCAAATGTACTACATTGACTTCATAAGTCACGCAAAAAAGGAGGGAGAGGACTCAGACACATTATAACCTCTTGGCACAATGAAATAGTTAGTTTGCGAAAGAATGTGGTCAGTTATCACGACGACCCACTTATGAGGCTGGTCATTAAACCTGTCCGCCAGAATGGGACCAGAGGTACTGTAATCACGGCAAGACACGCACAACACCTACACATAATTGCTGATACCACTTGATATGAATTGTGGGACACAAAAATGTTAAATCGTGATGAGGCTAAACAGCTCTTGGACAATATAAACTAGAGGCATTACAGAATGGCACAGACTTTTTCGTAGTAAAGTTTTCTAATTTCCTCGGTGTGGACTGGTACTGTACAGTCTTCCCTTCCGTCTTGCCTGCTGCCGTCTATCGCCGTCCAAAGCACATTTTTTTAAAAATCTTCTCAACTTTTCGGATTCCAAATAGTAGAATCGAAAAATTATTTTAATAATATTAAAGAAATCTAAAAACCTTGTCCTAAATAGCAATTTTCATTGAAAAATTTCTGGCCGTCTTTAAGAAAATGACGTTAAGCGTTACTGAAAAAGGCGAAATTTGAAGCTCTTTTTCACAATTATTGTTATTGTCAACAATTTTTATTATTGTTAATAATTGCCAACAATTCTTATCTATTGAGTTTTCGAAAAACTTCATTTGAAGTAATTTGAAGCACTCCTACTCACTAATGCAATATTGTATATGAATCGCTGGAAATGCACATATTAACGGCGTGAGAGATTTTTCAAAAAATTACATTTATGTAATTTTTGAAAAAACAAGAATACACCAAAATGAACTTTACGTTATATTAAACAGTGCCATCACCACTATCCGTTGGAAAATTTTGAAGAAAAAATTTGGAGCCATTTTTGAGAAAATGGCTTTTGAACGTTTCTGAAAATGCGAAATTTTGAGCTAATTTTTTCTGAAACTTTATTTGATATTATTTAAAGCGCATGTACTCATAAATATAATATACGCATAACGTAAAGAAATTGCATCTAATGTAAATATTAACGACGTGAGAGACAAGTAAAAAATTACATTTTTGTAATTTTTGAAAAAACAAAAGGATAGAGAAATATGGCGTTTATATAATCGTTTGGCACTAACTATTACAAAAATGTAAAGAAAAAAAATTGGATTCGTTTTGGAGAAAATCTTATTTTGTTATTTTTTATTAAATTGCAAATATCGCACCCACTATTGCACGAAAACGACTAAAATTTCCATAAAAATCTGCATGAGTTTAATATAAGAACTATTTATGGACAACAAATTTCATTTGAAGGAAAAAGCTGTCTTGAATTTTGTAGCTGTAGGAAGACATCGAAAACAATTCAAACTTTTGCAATTTCCGAAAATTCAGAGTTAACCGCGAAAATTGGACCTATGCCACCTTTATGTGTATTTTTCTTTATTCTTACAAGAAATTTAAAGAAAAAATTTGGAGCCGTTTTTGAGAAAATTTTGAAAATATCCGGGCGGGGGGGGGTGCTTGATGTAAAGTACCCCCACATTTTAAAGGTGATCTTTCAAAATCTCAAAGCTTCAACTAGAGTCAGATGGACTGGGGGTTCTTCAATTTGGTAGAGATCGTACGCATGGTTTAGGCGCTAGTAGTGTGCACAGACGCACGGACTCACAGACGGACAGACAGACGGAATGACGGACGTTTAAAAAAAACTTTTTCGGTATCAGGGGACCACAAAACGTGTATTTCCGTTGATATTTCGAAATCGATTTTCCTTAGCATTTTTAGGCAGGGGTAAAGAGACGCGCAAGGGGTAGCAAGGGGTAAAGCAAGCGGGGGGTAAAGAGAGCGGGTAAAGGGGTATACCTTAGCAAGGGGTAAAGAGACGCGCTGCGTCATCAACGACGCAACGAATATAAAAAATCATGTCTACTTTTATATGTTGCTCTGCCAGCAAGCGATCAGAACATCGTAACTAAGGAAGAGAAAACGTCTAAACAATAGCACACCAATGACCTAGATTTTAAAAAATCTATTTATTTTCTATATCGTTGCTATTTACAAATTTCGTAGAATCGTTCTTCTCTGGAATTCAAATTTAGTTCATCCTGTTTCCGGTAGTGTTGGTCTCGTGCTGTGATAGAAATTCTATACTGTGAGAATGAGACAGTGAAAAACATTCGCAAGAGGTTAAAAAACGTGTATGGAAATTATGCTGCTGATCGCAGTACAGTTAGTCGGTGGATTTCTAAATTGTCTGACAATTAGGATAAACGGATATTCAGGATCTCCCGTCCAGCGGCAGACCGTGTTCATGTTCTTTTGACAATACGCAACGCATTCAGAACCTCATTTTGGCTGACAAGCGTGTAAAGTGGGAAAAAAACCATCAAAGTGGGAATAGGAGAAGTGAGTGTTTGCCAAATGTTGAAAGAAGTAGTTGAAAAAGGTTTGTGGTAAGTTCCGAGAATGTTGACGAATTCACACGAAGAAACGCGGATGACCGTACGTAGAGAACTTTTCAAACAGTACGAGAATGATAGAGATGTCTTTCTTTCAAGCATCGTTACTGGAGATGAAACTTGTCACCATCATTTTGAACCAGAGACGAAGAGGCAATCTAGGGAGTGGCATGCAAATTCACCAAAGAAGGAGAAATTCAAGACTGCCCCTTCAGCAGGAAAAATTCTGGTTACTATGTTTTTCGATTCAGAAAGACTGTTGCTTGTGGACATAATTTCACATGAAACCACCATTCATTGAGATGCGTATGTAGGAACTCTAAAGAAGCTTCAAGCTCAATTGTGTCCTGTTTACCATATCGTCAAAAGTACGTGTTGTTGTTGCATGATAACGTCCGGTCACATATCAGTAAGAAAATCACCTCTGTGATCAGTAAACTTGGATAGATGACACTGAAACACCCACCTTATAGCCCTAATTTGTCACCGAGTGATCTTTTTTTTAAATTGAAGGAAACCTTTTGTACACGAGATTTGGAGATGACTCCCTCATGAATGGTCAGAAATGCTGCCCCAGACTTCTACCGTGCGGATATACATGAAGTTGAGAAGTGACATTTTATCCACAAAGATAAATTAACTTACAGTAAAAGTAGCATGGGCGTGGAAAATAAATTGAATGTTTAAAAAAATGTCGTGCATTAGTTTTGGAGTGACCCTCGTAATTGAATGAACATTTTTACATTAAATGTAAAAAAATTTAAGAACTAATGATAAATTTCGATGGCTCAGATGGCTTTCGATGCACACATATTGTATATCCACAAATTCCTAGTTTTGAGAAAACCAAGACTGAAAATGTATAAAGGAGCTGTTACTTACGGAGAGACAATGTTTGCTTTTTGGGGGAAAGGGTGATCGTTTTGTTATGGACATACAATATTTGTACAGGTGGTATATAAGAGCCAGATGTCTCCAAAAATGATATTAACTTCAAAATGACCATAAGTGGACATTCATTGTTTCTGTCCCAAGCTATCACTGTATTTAGCAGAATATTTTCATTTTCAGCAAGGTTGACTTAAAATATTTTGAGTTCTTTAGTTATGGCAAGGGTAAATATATTTTAAGAGTTTTCTGTATCTACGGTCCATTTGTTGGGATAGACAATATTTTTTATATTTATTATATTTTTAAGAACTACTTCTACATTCACTATGTTGCTTCGATTATACAAATGTTCTCTAAATCAACTGACCAGAAATAAACTGAACTAAAATGTTGATTATAGACAGGTATGGCTGTAAGAGAACGCTGCAATTTCTACGAGGCAATTAAGCACCGGTATCAATTTTTTCGTAAACATCATATAAGCGTTGAAAGACGAAAGTATTACTAAGGGGTCAGAATGGTCCTAATAATTAAAGCGCTAATTGACGAAATAGCAACTCCATATCTAAACGAAGACAGGAAAAAATAGGCGTTGGGATACATCACTGAGACTTCCCCCTCCCCAATGGTATGCGACTGTTAAATAGGAGACTTCCTACTGGAAGAGGTGGCTCAGGGCATCAACTGCTGTTACTGTAGATCCTGTGATCGGGAAGTCCTAGGGTTCGAGTCCCGACACTGGCAAGATTTTCGACACTAGTTACATAGCTAGAGTTCAATCGCTGTGTGGAGGATAATTCTACCGGCCGGTAGTTTTCCGTGGTTTCTCCAATCAACACCAGGCGAAAACCGGACCAGTACACTACGGACTGCGCGCGACCTTTCCTTCCTCTTCCTTGTTCTATCCTCACCCTTACTTACTCGCTTACTAGCCAAAGACTTACATTCACTACACTAACACATATGCCGGGTGACCGGTTGGGAGCTTTGAGCTTCTCACGGTTGGGCCTGTCCCGCTGTTGGGGGATGCCTCATTGGAGAAAATCCCGCTAACCGTTGAGAAGGTTGACGTAGGATGTCACGTAGGATGTTCATTTAGGGGAGGAAGATTACCGCCACCTTCAGAGGAAAAATATGCACTACATTTACGAGACTAACGACTTTAGCTGTTGTAGCGCCAGGAATTACTAATTAATCAATTAATAGAAGAGTTCGGATTTCGAGGCTCAGCAGATATGGGACGAGAAAAAACTCGTACCAATAGTTATTGGAACTCTCTGCTACCATGGTTTGATCCTTATAAAATGTACCGGTCTCATTTTCATTGACCTTTCTGCATTTTCAAAAAATGCAAAAGTAATCAACAATGCAAGAAAGTATGTGATGTTGTAGTGCCACTGGGTTTTTTATTACTTATCAGTTTTTTGCACTCTGAGTAAGATTAATTTGTTTAACAAAAGATTTACATGCTGGATTACCCTCCAGGTGTATCGAATAATTCCATACCACTTCTTGACAAAAATACTCCTTTACTACTGGTATTCATAATTCAACTTAATATCAACTATATGAGTCAGGAAAAAGCGTTACTAAGAGTTCAAGAGATCGTGTACATATTGTACTTCTCCCCAGTGTGCCAGAGAGTTTTTGGCGGTTTTTCTCATTTTAAAAATAAAGTTGTGAGTCATTGTATTGTATTTCGATGGGCCTGGGGCTCAGCGCCGTTAGTATCGGGGTTTTCAGACTATCACCTATCCAGGGACCCGCGGTATCTCAAGCTGTTTAATTTCGTGACTTCACAGATCTTGGTTAAGAAGTTCGGCTACCGGCGCAGGGTGATAGGAACTTCAGGAATGGATTTTCCGAATAGAGGGAAGAAAGATCATTAAATTTGGGTCCGAAAATACTTAATAATCAGAACTTGTATTAATGTCAGTGCCCCGCTTGATCGCTGTACTAAAATTCCACACCTTGGTTATATTTGTTACATGACAATTATGTTGCGAATAAAATTGATGTGGACGTGAATACTTCCTAACACCCGCAAATGCTTTCCAGGAGTCTCAATTAGTAGTCATATCTATGAAGTACGCTCTGCGTAGTAATTTTTCGAATTGACGTGTGTCAATAGATCTTTCAGTACTCTATTGTTCACTGCATTTTATTGTGTATAATCGAACTGGTGTGCATTATCTGTAATATTAGGTGGACGATAATAGTTGAAGAGCGTGTTATTCGCTTCAGGAATGACATCTATTTCGTACATTTGTTAATTGAAAGAATCCTTTGCCGTTTTGATGTGGAGTTTTACACATCCATGAAATACCGGGTACACAATTCATTAGAATATTTGGTAGTTGTGTATCATATGTGCACTACATGTGATAGTTCCTTAGGCTGTGAGTACCACTCCAGGATGTTCCGAACGTATTTGGCACTCGCCGGGAAGACGATTCAGGTAGGTAGAAATAATTGTGAACTTTTCTTGAGAGATGGGAAAGAACTAGATTAAACTAATTCGTCTGATAACTGTGTAATTAAGGATTTCTGGGCCCAAATAGCATTGAAATTTCTTTTTACTTACTGCATGAAAAATACAAGACGTTGTTACACAGAGATTTCTTACACCTGTATATTGGTTCAATGTTTGACTCCAATCATTCATAGTTTTCGAATACTGATGTCATATTATAGAATATTGAGTCCAGCCTACCTATCCAAAACTATTGTCAACTTTGGGACTGAGCCCTTGTTACCAAAATCGTATTATTGGAATGTATTTAGATTTGTAGCACCAAACATACTCTCTTGAAGTGCTATTAGAAAACACCAAGTTCCGAAAATTACGCTCGCAGCGAAAGTATTGTAAACAAATAGAGTATTTTATTACATGGGCTTATACAACATATATCGAATGCCAAACACCGCATTTCGATACCTCAAACGTAACAAAATGAATTTACGTTGCTACTTTTGAATCACATTGTAATGAGAACATATCTGACAGGGATGATCTGTTTAGCTTAAAATGACTTCGGCTATCTAAAATGTGTGGTTCTCTCAATAAAGCCGATATACTCGAGACATTTTTCTTGCAGTCTGGACTGCATGGCATGTTTCCTGCATAAAAATTTGAGTATGTTCGCAATTTTTCATGCAGAAAACTTACTGTATGACTTACGCGCCTCTAGCCTCAGAATCGTTTACTAACGGATTTACTACCCGACGCGACGGTAATCGGCCATTTCGACTTTGTGGTTAGGTGTAACATCGTAGGTTTGTATGACGTGATAGTGATAAGCAACCCCTTCCCGATTCCTGCCTTCCTATTTTTCTTTTCTATGCTCCTCATGGCTCATTAATACTTAATAAAGATCACACAGCCTAACGCACGCATAGAGATTTCGCCACTGAAAGTACTCGGACGGCACAATTCAGTTGTAACCCTGTAGACCCCCCTAGCGGCGTCTTGTGGTAATTCATGCAGAAGACGTACAGGTCGTGTACGAGCGACTTTTAGCTTTTATAATTCGGTTGATCTCGGGTTTACGGTGCACCTCGACCTTCCCTGTCACGCCCCAATTCCATTGTACTATTCAGTTCAATACTACTGTATGTATCGTTCACTTCTAATTCTTGTGTCGTGAACGATAGTCAATAATTCATCATTTACACGGAACGTTTAAACACTAGTATTAGAAAATTCCTTTTGGTAGAAATGTAGTATGTGATCCGTTTTGTTCACGCGTGCAGAATTGTGACGCTTCGCTACGCGTACACCCAAGTTGAGGACGAGGCTCAAAGTTTCGGCCCTCGCGATAACATAAAACATCCTTGAGGCTGGACAACACATAATTACCAACGCATTTAATACGACTAATCTTTGAAAATCATTGGGGTGTATATGTTCTTTATGTTCTCCACTTATGCGCGAATAAATTTATTTTAAATAAGAAAATTTATTTTAAACGCTCACTTTTAAGAGAATTTCTCTTAAAATGTTTCTCAAAATAATATAAACGATTCCTGGGTGGCGAACGATAACATTCTTGCGCACAGATTGGAAGCGAATCGGATCATGACAAGGCACAGCAATCGAGGAAGTCTAGGCTAAGGTGCACCGTAAACCCGGGAGCAGCCTATAATTCTAGTTTGAGGTCATAAAGATTCTGTACAGAAACTGTATGAGAATATGCACGAAAACTGTAACCTATAATAAATTTTGGAATTTACGCGTACTTCACTAAATATGATCAATTATTGCATCGAATGTAGTTAATATAAAAACTCCTGGTTTGTTTCATTTAATATTTGGAATTGTGAATTTTACTCTTCCGTAATAACATTTTTTTTAACTTTTATCCTGAGTTCGGTTGTTGCGTATTGTCGTTTAATTTTATTGTGTGCCCGTCTTCAAAAATTGTCAAAATTTGATTTTTCAACGTCTTGCCATCTGTTGAATGAAAGAATCGATGATTTTGTTAATAATATATTTGTCTGATTTTTCAATGGACGTCGAAGGATCTTCAGTATAAAAAGTTTATCTGAACTTTGTACTTTCTGAAATTTCTCTTGAGGATATCGTTCTTGTAGCAATTTTCTTTTCTTGACCTGGGTTTCTCCTACTCCAATTAAGAGTAGTTCTTCTTTATCTCCTCTACATTCATCTCGCAGACACTTTACGAACTATCAGAAAAGCTTAAATTGTCATTTCCTTGATTTCCACTGTTTTCGCTATATTCACTGAACTTTCCGATACTTTGTTTAATGCCACGGGAGTCACTGATCTCGACTCTCTCCACTAACAAAAAGCCTTTCTGGAAGCGGACTCCTTTTTTTTCGACATGAATCACATATTCGCCAATCTAATGAGTCCTCTAAATCACTTTTCACTAGTAAATCGTGGTTTACGCGTCTTGGAGATTTTCTTTTCTTAAAATCTGATCAGAAAGATTAAATGGATCGAAACATGTATCATATCTTATACGAAGAAGGCCACTCATGTTGCACAGTGTACACATGATTCACACAAAAAACTCTAGCACTCTTCCCTTCATAAAATGCGTATTGCAAATGATGTTCAGAAAATTTTTCTCATGTCCCTTAACAAGTGCCGCATTCGATTCTGAAGGCTATCGGATACTCAGTCATGCCTCTAGTGAGTATCAACTACTTCACTTCTACATTCGACAAAATTAACCACGCAAATACCGCTATTAGAGGACGAATTGGCTTTATGTTTATAGAAGGTTTTTTATTTCAAACAACTTCAAAAGTAAAGTTTTAAAGTTACATTGTTTCCTCACCGAACACCCAGTATCTCCTGCTGACCCACACTGGAATCTGCTGCGTTGGCTACGCCCACTATCGATATTTCTATTTAATGATGATCCAATCGATGATCTACGGAGTTAGAGTGATTAGATGATCCAATCGCTACGGAGTAGAGTGAAAGTTACGTAATGCTGCTCAAAAAACTGCGAATTTCCGGCAGAAAAACTCTTATAACAGGATTCTGCTAACGAAAAAGTGGATAAATCCAGCTGCTAAATTTAGAAAAATAATTCTCTAACACGTGTTGTAGCCAGAATCCAGGTTTAGTAGGTCCTTGTAAGGAAAAATGGAATGACGGCAAAACGTCTGTCGGTCCGTCCGCCCGTTCCTCTGTGAACAACGCTAGCGGCTAAATCGTTCAGCCGATTTTCTCCCAAATTTATACTCCGCAATCGATCTAATTGATGTTGCGGTCCCTTGAATTTGAAAGCCATAATTCAATTTTGAGGATACTTTACATGAAACCCCTGGGAATTTTCAAAATTTTCCACAAAATGGCTCCATCATTAAATTTTGTTGGGTAGTGTAAAGGACGTTTAAGAGAATGGTGTTAGTCTCACATTCGCTGAAACCGCTAATTTTTCGAAAATTGCAAAAGTTCTACATTTTTTCGGAGTCTTCCTACAACTAAATATTAAAGATAGATTTTTCTTCTCGTAATAAAATATGTTCCTTACAGATAGATTTCGAAATGCCATGTACAATTTTTCGAAAATTTGAGTACTTTTTGCGTAATTTTGCGTGAAAGATGGGCGAGAAAGTACATGCAGTTTCAGCACCACTAGTTGGATATCGGAATCTCAGAGTATTATTGTATTTATTTTACTTACGGGAGCCATCCCTCTGTCAGCCCTAAGGGAACGTGATGTTCAAAGCCCCAAATCTACAGTCTGTCAAGCAGTTGTGCCACCTTATTCCAACATGTTCTATATTAATGGTGTTTCAACTCTATTGATAAAGCAAGAGCTTCTCAGCTTAACAGTCGCATACCAGTGCCATTCCGGAACACGAAGAACAACAATGGAGTCAACGACGGACCCCAGAATAAATTGCAATAGGATTGAAGGAAAATTTTATATTTTTAAGTACCAATATTACACGTATTAAATAATATTTTATTATTATTTTCTGTCAGTTTGTGTTAAAATTTCAGTTTTTTAAGTATCTCAAGTTTATTTGTATTTTTAACATTTTCTGTACTTTCGATTCTCTCCGCAGGGACAAGATGGCATGTTCTCCTCCTATTCTTCTTCTTCTGCTTCTTCTTCTTCTTCTTCTTCTTCTTCTTCTTCTTCTTCTTTCAGGAAATACTTCAACATTCTTTATGTTGCTTTGACTGCAGCGCCTCTGACCGGGAGGTCCTAGTCCTGACAGCGGCAGCATTTTCGACACTAGCTTTTCAGCTAGGTCGAATTCAGTCGCTGTCTGGAGGAGAATTCAAGCGGCCGGCTGCTCTGATCGGTAGTTTTCCGTGTTTTCTCCGATCAACGCCAGGCGAATGTCGGAGCAGTACCCTACCAAACGGGCCACGGACCGCGCGTGATCTGTCTTTCCTCTTCCTTGTCCTATCCCCCCCTTACACACACACTTACACTAACATGCACTACACTACCACATATTCCGGGAGGCCGATCGGGAGATTAGAGCTTGTCCCTGCCGGGGCGGTGCCCCGCTGGTGGGAGAGTCCTGGTTAGGGGAAAACCTCACTAGCCGACGGTAGGTCGGCGCCGGATCTCGCCATCCAGCGGGGGAAGATCACTGCCATCTCCCGAGAAAAAAAACATGCACTACACTAACGGGACTAATGACAGATGCAGTTGACGTGCCCGGAAACACGAAATAATCAATAAATCAAACCATTTTTGTTGCTTTGACTGCATAACTGTTCTCTACAACGACAGATTCTAAAATAAGATAGTAGCGTGTTATGGGCAAGTTTGGCAGTTCGAGAACGCCGGAGTTTCCTCGAAGCGATTACCCCCTTCCCCTTGATAAGCGAGTTGGGAGAACCCTTCCTATGTACATCTGCTATTCATATGTTTCTATAGTTTTAGCTGCATTCCTTCGTTACTTGCTCCTTTTATCTAATTATACAGGATAATTCAGTCCTCGTTGCTCAACAGGACCCGGTAATAGAGTACACTAAGTTATTCATGAGTGCAAAAGGAAATAGTGTAAACCCTATTGAATTCTTTTAAAAAAGGGCTTTATGTCATTGGTAATTTTTTGCAAGAAAGGTAGCCCAAATACCACATTCAATATTGTTCCCTGTTACTATTATCGCCTACTTATCTAACGGATATGAAAGGAGACAAAAATCTATTATTTAAATGTTATTTAGAATAGTACATTCATCTTGTGTGACAGGTTCTCTAAAAGTGTTGAAAATGGCCTCCTCCTGCGTGAACGCGGGGTAGGCATACGTGCCGCACGGCCTCCATGATGAACACAACTTTGCCGTGTTGTAGTACCTTCATTTCTGCCTCAACGCTTTCACTGCGCTGTAGGTCATCACGATCCTCGACTTCGGTAGCATTCTTTCATTATCCCCCAGTTCCCAAAGCGTTGGAAGTACTTGAGTTATAAAATTCAGATACTAAACACCTCCTAAACCCTCGGGTAAGAAGTGAGGGCCGAGGATAAATTCATTCACAATGCGAAACGACATATTTACAGAGAATAGCTCTTGGTGAGCTACACTACGTGCAACATGCGGACCGGAAGCGGTGGCTCAGTGCATCAACTGACGTCACTGCAGTGCCTTTGACCGGGAGGTCCTAGGTTCGAGACCCGACGGCGGCAGGATTTTCGACACTGGATTTTCAGCTAGGTTGAATTCAGTCGCTGTCCGGAGGAGAATTCTAGCGGCCGGCTGTTCTGATCGATAGTTTTCCGTGGTGGTCTCCGATTAACACCGGGCGAATGCCGGAGCAATACCCTAACAAACGGGCCACGGACCGCGCAAGATCCTTCCTCCCTCTACCTTGTCCTGACCTCACCTCTTACACACACACACTTACACTAACATGCACTACACTATCATACATGTCGGTAGGCCGGTCGAGGACTTAAAACTGGTCCTGCTGGTGGAGATACCTGGTTGTCGGAAAACTTCGCTAGTCGACGGTAGGTCGGCGGCGGATCTCACCATCCAGTGCGGGAAGATTATCGCCACCTCCCGCTGAAAAACTTGCACTACACTTACGAGACTAGTGACCTGACGCGCCCGGAATCACTAACAATTAATCAGGGGTCCTCGGCCCTCGATGGAAATTGTGCACATTAATTGTGCCAATTCTTGTAAAACACGCTTCATCTTACCAAAGAACGAAATTCCTGGTTTTCTTAACATTTCCACACGAAATGCTAAGAGAATTGAAAGTGACTGGATAAGTCTACTGAGCAAATGCTGCACCCGCTGGAAATGGAAAATTCGCAATCTCTCCGCATGAATTGTTCGCCAGACGAGGGACAGTGGTGCTTTGACCTCGCACGCTGTTTACCTTGTGCTCGCTTCCGGGGTTTCTCGGATAGTATTAGCAATTGAGTTTTCCAGAGAAGTGGCAAGCTGGAACGCGAGGTGAGGCCGCTCGCTCACTTGCCATAGCCCAGGATATACGAACACAAGCGCATAGTCCAAAGTTTAACGTTAATTATTTACAAAACTAAACGACGAAGAGTATCCACTTTTTTTTCAAATTCAGTCTGTATACTACATACAGGATAAGATCCCGGCGTATTAGCAACGAGAACTGAATCACCTGTATCCGCAGGAGACTCCTTAAATCTACGGCCTCCAGATCAACGGGAGATACAGATTCTGTAAAATATTATTTTTATTATTATTATTATTATTATTATTATTATTATTATTATTATTATTATTATTATTAATATATTACTAGCATCATTCACCCCTTATGATCGCTCTTAGAACCCTTCAAATGAAAGACAAAGACAAACCACCTCCGTGATCACCTGCCCAGAACCTAAAGGCATAATCTTACTCCTTGGCATAAGCTCGGAAATGAGTATGTTATCATCACAAGTACGACCTTCAATCAATTTTTATCCTGTTTATTTGAATTGTTTCTTTGTACAATTTTAAGATTATGAAAAACAAACTTAGAAATGTTTTTTAGTCTTGTTATATGCTGTACTAACAAAATTACACGCACTCTGGCACATAAACGTCACCGAGCAGAGGCGTCTATAAAAAAGTAGAACCTGCGTATAATGAGCAGGTGTGAAGCGATCGATCTCCAGTCTTGTCCGTAACCTCAAGTATTGTATTTCAATAAACGTCGTATTACTCATTTTTCTTCGTGGCTTTTTCCGGTTTTCCTGGTGATCACATTTCTTTTCTCCAAGGACTAGTACTTCCCAACATTTCGATTTTAACTTAGTATTTTAATTCCCTAAATCTTGTACTAGATGAAATAGCTCATTGCAACTCTTGCCGCTGCAGTTATTCTGTCCTGGAGATCATAGGGTTCGAGTCATGACGGTTCAGGATTTTCGACACTCGCTAGGTCGAATTCTTTCGATGCCTGGAGGAAAATTCTAGCAGCCGGTTGCTCTGATCAGTAGAGTTTCGTAGTTTCTTTCATCACTATCAGGCGAATGCTGGAGGAGAACCCTAACAAAACGCCACGAAACGCGTGTGATCTTTCCTTCCTCTTGTCCTATTCTTTACCCTTACTCACGCACACATACACACAAACATGCACTACACCTCACTCCCATGTCGGGGGACCAGGCGGGGGTCTAGGGTTGGTTCCGGCTTGGGCGGTGCCCCTTTGGCGCAGACACCTGGAAATATCCTCACAAACTGACATGGAGGTCAACACCGGATCTCACGTTCTAGCGGGAAGGAGGAACGTCACCTCCAAAGATATGACATGCACTACATTTGCAGGATTACTCACCGCAGCAGTTGTTGCATGATAGAAACACACAATTACCAATCTGAATGAGAATTCTAGAGACCGTCTGCTCGGATGAGCCATTATTCATATTTCCTTCCATCTGTTCTAGGGCGATGCCGCTAAATAGGGCGATGGGGCTAAAAACGGACCCAAAACCATGTGCGACTCTTCTTTCCCCAAACTGACCCTCTTCAAGCCTTAGAGTGGGACAATGGACTGATTCCTCATCGCCATATGGGCAATTCCGCATTAATGCGAGTTGTGCGAGAACGGCGATTGAATTTTCTTTTCGAGAAACATCCCAGCAAAGCCCGCCTGGTGTTTCATAATTCAAGGCAGTGAGGTCTTTTCGTCCAAAGGAATCAACTAAAGTAGCAAGGAAATCACGAATATTCTCATTAGCAACATCATTCACCAGCCAAAATAAAAAAATCTTCGATTTTGAAAAGGGGCATACTTGTATGATGTGTGGTAGCTTCTTGCAAAATACACTTCCCAGCAAACAATACGGGGCTGAGTTTTTGAAATCAATATGCGTAATTCGCACTTAAGCCTTGTGTCTCTGCAATGAACGGTTTCGATAGATTTTCGAAACAAAGAAAAATACAGAAATACGTTTCTGTGTTAGAGTGTAAAAATCGATGTATTCTCGGGGCAAGGCGTATTAAACCGAGTTACAAATTTTTCAATAATAGAGACATTGACACTAAATCTTTGTTTTTATGAAAACTATCCAATTTTCTACAGAATGTACTCGTGAATTTGCGTTAAACCAACTAATAAAATGAAAAATATCTTGCTTAAATATATTTACGTTTTATACGTAACAATATACGTATTTAAAAATATACGTATAAGAAATACGTTTTTAAATTTATTACGATTTTTTGATAACATAAGTGGGTCGCACATTTATAAAAGCTTCTAGGTCAACTGTCCGTGCAACATTATGCCTGCGTACCACTGTCTATTGTCGCTTAGAGTTCACAACGAGCGCTGTACATCTTAATTCGAGGCTTTTTGAAACTGCAACAGATTGAAGCTAGGGAAACGTTTTGACATCCCTTGAATTTATGAAACATGCACTATTGGGCAGTGGAGAATCCACACTGGCGTGGGTTATGAAATATAGGACCATTTTCTCTGGAAAATACTTTAAATGTAGTACGATATGCAGAATTTCTGTCTAACATCCTACGAACACTTTTAGAAAATATAAAGTTGGAGAAACGTGTGAATATGTGATTTCAGCATGACGGTTGCCCCGCACACTTCTCAAACGTGGCGACTAACTTTTTGAACGTTACGTTCCCGACTTGTCATAGGACGTGGTGGTACTGTGCGTTGACCCGAGCGTTTCGGACTAGACACATAGATGTTTTTTCTTTGGGATTTTCGTAAAAACTGCGTGTACCAAGAGGCTCCAACTATATCACAAGATACGCGTAGACGCTTTGTAGCTGCATGTTCTGAAGTTAAAAAAGAAATACTGCTTGCAATTCAGAAATCTCTTTAAAAGCGCCTGCAAATGTGTTTGTCTTTGGTTGGTAGACATTTTGAACGCATGCTAAAGTAATTTTATTAGAAATGCAGTAATGTACCTTGATTTAGTATTTTTGGACTATCTTTTTATTTGTCATTATCATTACCCTTTCTGCATTTTTACTTTCTCGCATATATACGTAAATACGGGAGTAATATACGTAGTATAGAGAAAGTTATGTAATGCTGCGGAAAATCTATTTCGAGATTTCTTCGGAAATACACATTTGGGGGACCCTGATATCGAAAAAGTGTTGTTTTTTTCAAAACGTCCGTGCATCCGTCCGTCTATCCGTCCGTCCGTCCGTCCGTGAACATTACTAGCGCCAAACCACTAGTACGAATATTTTCCAAATTGAAGAAACCCCTGTCCTTCTGACTCTAGTTGAAGCTTTGAAATTTTGAAAAACATTTTTTTAAATTTGGGGGTACTTTGCATGAAGTCCCCCGGACACTTTCAAAATTTTCTCAGAAACGGCTTCAATTTTTTTATTTAAATTTCTTATAATAATAGAGAAAAACACACTTATAAAGGTGGCATAGATCCGATTTTCACGGTTAACTCTGAAGTTTCGAAAATTGCATAAGTTTGAATTTTTTCCGGCGTCTTCCTACAACTGCAAAATTGAAGATAGATTTTTCTTTTATATAAAATTTGTTGTATATAAGTAATTCTTTTATTAAGGTCATGTGTATTTTTTGGTAGACAGGTAGTTTTCGTGCAATAGCGCGAGCAATATTTACAATTTTAAAAAATTACAAAAACAAAATTTTCTCGAAAAGGCTCTAAATTTTTTCTTCATATATTTGGTAGGGATAGAAGTAAATGCACCTTATCCGATGACATAAACCCCATATTGCTCTAATCTTTTGTTGTTGTTTTTTCCAAAATTACGAAAAGGTAATTTTTTAGACTTGTCTCACGTCGGTAATATTTACATTAGAGGCAATTTCTTCACGTAATTGTATTTATGACTACATGTGCTTTAAATAATGCCAAGTAAAGGTTCTTGAAAACTCAACAGTTTTTGTGAAAATGAGCTCAAAATTCCGCATTTTTAGAAACGTTCAAACGGCATTTTTTTTCAAAAATGACTCCAGATGTTTTCTTCAAACTTTTCCAACGGATAGTGGTAATGACACTGTTTAATATAACGTAGAGTTAATTTTAGTGTATTCTTTTGTTTTTTCCAACATTACATAAATGTATTTTTTTGAAATATCTCTCACGTCGTTATTATGCACATTTCCATCGATTTGTGTGCATTATTACATTTGTGAGTGGAAGTGCTTGAAAGGACTTCAAATGAAGTTTTTTGAAAACTCAATAGATTCCTGGGAAAAAGAGCTTCAAATTTCGCATTTACAGTAAGGCTCAACGCCATTTTCTTAAAAACGGCTCCAAATTTTTCAATGAAAATTGCTACTTAGGACGAGGTTTTATCCTTCTCTATTATTATTTAAAAAATAATTCGGTTCTACTATTTAGAAACCGAAAAGTTGAGAAAATTTTTTAAAAAATGTACTTTGGTCGGCGATAGATCGCAAGTCAAGAAGGAGGGTCAAGACTGTAGTCCAGTCCAGGTCCAGTCCAGGGATAGTACCTCTTCCACACCAAGGAAATTAGAAAACTGTACTACGAGAAAGTTTGTGCCATTCTGTAGCACCTCTAGTTTCTTTTGTTAAGGTATTATATTCTCATTAACAATAAAACTATTTTCTGAAAATGTGCAATATTCTTTGTATAATCTTACTAATTTATTCGTATTGTATTTAGTTTCCAAGTTCCCATTAATATCCTGTGGCATCACATCCCTTTAAAATGAAGTTTAAATAACAATCTTATTTCAATACTTATGACATATACATTTCAATACTTATAACATATCCGTATTTTCAATACTTATGAAATAAAAATTTCTGAAAATGAGGAGAGATGGAAAGCAGAGTTCAAGAAAAAACTGCAACAATTTTGTGAATATTTGGAATGTGTTTCGTATCTTGAAATACGAAGATCCCTTTCCTTCCCCGAGGGTGCGTTTGCTGATGGAGCGCTGCGTGCACTTGTTTGGCTGTCTGTTAGATTCAAAATATCCGTTAAAGGGTAGTCGCAAAATATCAAAATTACTCAAAAAATCCTTATCTAATATATGACAATATGTATATCATTGGATTCGTCTTTTATGCTCGTCATGATAGGCTGAAAAAATATGTATAGTTCCATTGAAAAAAAAAACAAATTTACCTCAAATATCTCGTAAAATACAAGTGATAAAATATAAAGGAACACATGTATCAATTATCCCCATTTCCTCATGCACCTCCATGAAAACTGCATTGCCATAACTTCAACCGTTGAAAAGTTACAGGACGTGCTAAAGTTACGCGACTCATCCTGTATATGTATGGTATTCTTTATTTAAAAAGTAAGGTATTGTACAATCGTATATGAACATGAATTAATATTAATATTTTAAGCAGGAATGTCGCAGATCTGAATAGCCGAGCTGGCTAGAAGTCGACTCAGCGTTTCGATCTGAAGAGTCGCGGGTTCGAGTCCCGCCTCGGGCATGGTGGATTGTCCCTTCTCCCTTGTGTATGTGTTGTCGCGGAGGGCCTAGTGTTCTACTGACCCCAGATCAGAGGGTCCCGCATGTGTGGTAGTGTATGGTCGATTATGCTTCCCATCCCGACATAAAGGGTAACAGGCTGTCGGCTGGATAAAAGTCGTAGGAAGAGGAAGTAAGAACGCCTTAATATGACGCGAAAAGATGACGTGCCTCGTAAATGCAAACTTTAATCACACCGGGACGTACCGCCAGCATTTAGTTTCTCGCACTTCGTTAGGAAAGAAACTATTGTAATCGTGCGCCGGAAAATGACGAATTTTCGACCAGAAAACCTTTTATTGCCGGATCCCGGAAATGAAAAAGTGGATAAATCTTGTTCTTATTTATAGTAGATTACTTCCTCTAACATGTTGTTTAGTCTGAAATAGTTTCCTTGTGGGTACTTCGTACTGAAAAATCGATGAAAGGCAAAACTGTCTGTCTGTTTGACTGTCTGTCCGTCCATGTGTCCATCCGTTTCCAAGTCTCTCTGCCTGTCCGTCTGCCTGTGGTCAACGCTAGCCCTTAAACCGTGTAGACCATCGCGTCCGAACTCCTAATGTCTGTCCTTCAAGTGGCTTTCTCATTCGCAAATATTACGTATTTCATATTTCAAAAAAAATCGAAAGAATTAAAATAAATTCATTTATTCCTACAATTATTACACGGGTATATTGTATCCAAATTTTGTGTTATTTAAATCAGAACACAGATAATTTAGATCCTATTGAAGAAAGTTTTCTTTCTATAATTAGTGATACTACAGTGGCACATGCTCTCTCGTATTATTTGTAACAATTTCACAATATTATACTATTACACGAACCGGCAAAGGTGTTTCCAACTAGCAAAATATTTTTCTCCTCGCCGAGACTTGAACTCAAATCCATCGAGTTAACTACACAATCCAGTCGCTCGGCGGTACTCACTTTTCCCGAAGCTTAAAAAAACCAATGGTCTCCTTTGTTTGCAACACGGGAATTTTACAAAGAGAAATCAACGAAAATTAAATCTGCGTCATTAGATCTGCGCCGAGCGCTGAAAAACGGTGGATTTTCCCCAGAAAAAGTCTTATTGTCGGGGCTGGTAACGAAAAGGTGGATAAATTCTGTTCCTATGTATAGTAAATTACTTCCTCTAACATATGTAGCCAGAGTCCTGGCGGCGGCAGGATTTTCGATACTAACTTTTCAGCTAGGTCGAATTCAGTCGCTGTCTGGAGGAGAATTCTAGCGGCCGGCTGCTCTGATCAGTCGTTTTCCGTGGTTTCTCCGATCAACACCAGGCGAATGCCGGAGCAGTACCCTAACAAAAGGGCCACGGACCGCGCGCGATCTGTCCTTCCTCTTCCTTGTCCTATCCTCTCCCCTTACACACACACACTTACACTAACATGCACTACACTGCCACAGATTCCGGGAGACCGGTCGGGAGCTTAGAGCTTGTCCCGGCTGGTGGGAGAGTCCTGGTTAGGGGGAAACCCCACTAGCCGACGGTGGGTCGGTGCCGGATCTCGCCATCCAGCAGGGGAAGATCACCGCCATCTCCCGAGAAAAAAACATGCACTACACTAACGGGACTAATGACCGAAGCAGTTGACGCGCCCGGAAACACGAAAAAATCAATCAATCAATATGTAGCCAGACTGTTTTGTTGGCTCTTGACATCGAAAAGTCGATCGACGGCAAAAAGTTTGTCTTTCTGTCTGACTTTCAGTGTGTGATCAACGCTAGTGCCCAAACCGTTCAGTGCATTTTCTCCAAAATTGATATTTCCCGATCGATCTGAAAAACTCCAGGCTTTGTGAGTTTCAAACGGATGTTTGAATTTTTGGGAGTACTTTACAAGAAGCCTCAAAATTTTCTCGAAAATTGCTCCAATTTTTTTTATTGAACATTGTTCTCGACGCTTCAGAGAATAGTGCAGGTCTTATATTCGTTAAAATCCCTGATTTTTCGAAAATTACAAAAGTGCAATTTTTTGGAGTGTTGTCTTCCTACAGCTACAATATTGAAGATATAGACTTTTCGTTTAGGAAAACTGTTCTCTGAACACAGAACATGAAATAAAATCATGTTAATTTTTTCGAAAATATGAGTAGTTTTCCTGTAATTTTACGAGAAATATGGGCAATTTTTTAAATATTTGTTTTAATTGATATTTTCGTCGGCCCCCAAAACAATTCAAACTTTTGCAATTTTCAAAAATTCAGAGTTAACCGCGAAAATCGGATCTATGTCAAATTTATATGTGTATTTTATTGTATTCTTACAAGAAATATAAAGAAAATATTTGAAGCCGTTTATGAGAAAATTTTGATAATGTCCGGGGACTGCATGTAAAGTACCAATTTGGAAAATATCGTACGTGTGGTTTACGTGGTAGAAGTGTTCACAGACTGGCGGACTGGCGGACAGACGGACAGACAGGCGGACAAGCGGACAGACGGACAGACGGACAGACGGACAGACGGACAGACGGACAGACGGACAGACGGACAGACGGACAGACGGACAGACGGACAGACGGACAGACGGACAGACGGACAGACGGACAGGCGGACAGGCGGACAGGCGGACAGGCGGACAGGCGGACAGGCGGACAGGCGGACAGGCGGACAGGCGGACAGGCGGACAGGCGGACAGGCGGACAGGCGGACAGGCGGACAGGCGGACAGGCGGACAGGCGGACAGGCGGACAGGCGGACAGGCGGACAGGCGGACAGGCGGACAGGCGGACAGGCGGACAGGCGGACAGGCGGACAGGCGGACAGGCGGACCGGCGGACCGGCGGACCGGCGGACCGGCGGACCGGCGGACCGGCGGACAGGCGGACAGGCGGACAGGCGGACAGGCGGACAGGCGGACAGGCGGACAGGCGGACAGGCGGACAGGCGGACAGGCGGACAGGGGGACAGGCGGACAGGCGGACAGGCGGACAGGCGGACAGGCGGACAGGCGGACAGGCGGACAGGCGGACAGGCGGACAGGCGGACAGGCGGACAGGCGGACAGGCGGACAGGCGGACAGGCGGACAGGCGGACAGGCGGACAGGCGGACAGGCGGACAGGCGGACTGGCGGACTGGCGGACTGGCGGACTGGCGGACTGGCGGACTGGCGGACTGGCGGACTGGCGGACTGGCGGACTGGCGGATCGGCGGACTGGCGGACTGGCGGACTGGCGGGACTGGCGGACTGGCGGACTGGCGGACTGGCGGGACTGGCGGGACTGGCGGACCGGCGGACCGGCGGACTGGCGGACTGGCGGACTGGCGGACGGGCGGACTGGCGGACTGGCGGACTGGCGGACTGGCGGACTGGCGGACTGGCGGACTGGCGGACTGGCGGACTGGCGGACTGGCGGACTGGCGGACTGGCGGACTGGCGGACTGGCGGACTGGCGGACTGGCGGACTGGCGGACTGGCGGACTGGCGGAGTGGCGGACTGGCGGACTGGCGGACTGGCGGACTGGCGGACTGGCGGACTGGCGGACTGGCGGACTGGCGGACTGGCGGACTGGCGGACTGGCGGACTGGCGGACTGGCGGACTGGCGGACTGGCGGACTGGCGGACTGGCGGACTGGCGGACTGGCGGACTGGCGGACGGGCGGACTGGCGGACTGGCGGACTGGCGGACTGGCGGACTGGCGGACTGGCGGACTGGCGGACTGGCGGACTGGCGGACTGGCGGACTGGCGGACTGGGGGACTGGGGGACTGGGGGACTGGCGGACTGGCGGACTGGCGGACTGGCGGACTGGGGGACTGGGGGACTGGGGGACTGGGGGACTGGGGGACTGGGGGACTGGGGGACTGGGGGACTGGGAGACTGGGATGACTGTAGAGACTGGGAGACTGGGAGACTGGGAGACTGGGAGACTGGGGCAGGGAGACTGTGGTGGAGACTGGGCAGACTGGGAGACTGAGACTGGGAATGGAGACCTGGGACTGGGAGACTGGGAGACTGGGAGACTGGGAGACTGAGACTGGGAGACCGGGGAGACTGGGAGACTGGGAGATCGGGAGACGGGGAGACTGGGAGACTGGGAGATCGGAGACCGGGGCACGGTGGTGACTGTGGTGACTGTGGAGAGACCTGGAGACTGGGAGACTGGGAGACTGGGAGACTGGGAGACTGGGAGACTGGGAGACTGGGAGACTGGGAGACTGGGAGACTGGGAGACTGGGAGACTGGGAGACTGGGAGACTGGGAGACTGGGAGACTGGGAGACCGGGAGACTGGGAGACTGGGAGACTGGGAGACTGGGAGACTGGGAGACTGGGAGACTGGGAGACTGGGAGACTGGGAGACTGGGAGACTGGGAGACTGGGAGAATGGGAGACTGGGAGACTGGGAGACTGGGAGACTGGGAGACTGGGAGACTGGGAGACTGGGAGACTGGGAGACTGGGAGACTGGGAGACTGGGAGACTGTGAGACTGGGAGACTGGGAGACTGGGAGACTGGGAGACTGGGAGACTGGGAGACTGGGAGACTGGGAGACTGGGAGACTGGGAGACTGGGAGACTGGGAGACGGGGAGACTGGGAGACTGGGAGACTGGGAGACTGGGAGACTGGGAGACTGGGAGACTGGGAGACTGGGAGACTGGGAGACTGGGAGACTGGGAGACTGGGAGACTGGGAGACTGGGA